>WHPX01000680.1:5000-39190 GCA_011057435.1 Actinia equina | reverse complement strand
CTTTTTGATCATATTGTGGTGTTGTGAAGCCCACTACCGGGGCTGTGGCCATAAAAGTGGTGTTAATGATATAAAGAACAATTTCCGCATTACATGTGTTGCGGCGCCGACGATTTTCGCGCACGCTTGGGTTTTCTCGGCGGACTGGCTGGCTGACTGCAAATGCAAGGCACAGATTCGGAAAATGAAGTGAACGAATGCAATGTGCAGCCCTGGGAAGCTTTACGTACCTATCTCCCGGTCCGTCCTGCGTCGCTCCCCTACTACGTTCTACTCACTGACTCCAACTCCGACTGACTGCAAATAGAAAAGAATGCTATGAAAGCTAAGCTTCTTACACCCACCCAGGGGATCTGAAATGGAGAAGTAGAGTGCACGCACTAAATCCGTGAACATTAAGGAGTACTAATTACCGGTACTATTTCATACAGAATCCTTTGTTTTCTATCGTTTATTTATCACCATTTAGAACTAAAAGTTAGTATTTGTTTTCACGGGTTTAGTGCGTGCACTCTAAGAATAACGTAGACATACGATAACATTATGTAACGTGTAATTTTGTGAATCATGATCGTATTTATTGTGTGTGAAACTGAAGTTGTTGCTGTTGTTTATTTTCATCTACGCACCACCTCACTTTCCCGCTCATCCTGCGCCTCGCTCGCTCCCCTACCACTTTCACCTGACATCCAACTCCGTCTGACTGCAAATCGAAAGAATGCTATGAAAGTCAAGCTTCTTGCATCCACCCAGGGGAGGTGTCGGGAAGCTCGCAAAATTGGACCAGCTACTAGAACAAAGCCTGTCCAGCATTGCACGAAAATGAAAAACTCATTAGCTACTATTGTCATTGTTGCCGACCTCTCTTATTAGGAGCGTTCTTCTTTTTTTCTTCATAATTGCGATAACCAAAGGGACCGCCTATGTTTTTGCAAGTTTTCCTCGATTCTGATTGGCAGGACGTCCTTTCATTCATTAATCCAGGTGAATCGATTATTTATCCAGTCTTCATAAATTAGAGTGCACGCACTAAACCCGTGAACAAAGACTAACTTTTAGTACTAAATGGTGATAAATCAACAATAGAATACAAAGAATTCTGTATGAAATAGTACCGGTAATTTAGTACTCATAAATGTTCACGGATTTAGTGCGTGCACTCTATTGAGATTTTGATATCTAAGTAACACGTAGCTAGGATCCCGTTTGAATGCAATAATGCAGATTGGGTTTCCTTTGTCGATGTCGACGTCACTGCCGGCACTCGCTTCCATGTTCGCGAAATTTGCATTTTATCCATTTGGATAAAACCATGCGGCCTGGCCTGTTTCAAACGCCGTTCGGTGTGGCTCTTGAAAGTCGAATTTGTTATGCATGTAAGTAAGTTGAAATGAATAGGCCTAAAGTACGAGGACTTATTCTACCTACGCTTCCAGAATCCTTGGTCATTCTCGAAGGAGTTTCAACATGATATGAATGACGAATTTTGAAAAGGATCGTGGTAGTTTCGAGGTAAGAAGCGTCGTAGTAGGGTCGAGTGCTATGAAGTTTGGCATTCGTTTCATTTGTCCTAGTTTACCCAATGATTTGGAGCGTGGAGTGAGGGGGCGGGCTAAAGTATACCTTTTGAACAACTTTTCGATCCTTGGCATTCTCTTGCGATCGACGGTACGTACATACAACACAAATAACTTGGATCCGTGAAGTTAGTGATTAAAAAGAATCGCGGGCTCAAAATAACAAAAGAACTCTGTAAAAACCATCAATATGTCTGCTTTCACTGCATTGCAAATGCATCCTTGTTCCTTGATGCATTATTATTTTGCTGTGGTGCTATGTTTTCTCACTTCACTCTTGAAAGAAATAATAAGCCATCCATCCATCCATCATCCATGCATGTATCAATCCATCCATCCATCTATCCAGTTAATTTGGTGAATATTGAAACTGATTTTCAGCTAGGTTAGCATTCATTCATTCATTCATTCATTCATTCATTCATTCATTCATCTCATGAATATCAAGTCATGGGGGTGCAATGCAATCTCGCCCCTAAAGTTATCAAGGGGCAAAAGTGTTCTTTCATTTTACTGTAGAATCGGGAGGTTCAGGACTGAATACGTTTTGTACGTTTTCGTTAAGTAGTTACCATGGCAACAGCACATGTGAACTTTGACCCTGAATTTAAAGTGCTAGTACGACGAAAATCGCTCAAACTTGGATTCAGCTGAAACTTCCTAAGAATACTCTTTAAAGGTCGAATAATCACTGTATAAAGTGTTTTCTCGATATTCAGGACGAAAGTATGATATCTTTACGATTATTTTTTGGAGTCTGTGACGTCATGCACTCAACATCGAAACTCGCTCCATACATTTCTTTGTAGTTTATGATCAAAATATCAGTAGTAAAGGGAGAAAGAAATGCCCAAACACCCCAAAATATAAATTATAGTCACAAGTAATGTGAAATAAGCACATTAGCCACCCTTTGGGCTTCACAGGAATAAAATAAATTAAGATTTATATACAAAGAAAATATGTAGCAATGTTAGATGTTGAGTGTATGACGTCACAGACTCCAAAAAATAATCGTAAAAATATCATACTTTCGTACTGAATATCGAGAAACACTTCATACAGTGATTACTGGACCTTTAAAGAGTATTCTTAGGAAGTTTCAGCTGAATCCAAGTTGGAGCGATTTTCGTCGTAGTAGCACTTTAAGAAAACTTGATGAAAGGCTTCAGGAGGATAGCAAAAAGTTAAAGTATCAGAATTATATTCCATCATCCATCCATCCATCCATCCATCCATCCATTCATTCATTCATTCATTCATTATGGATTGAAAATACGGGGAAAAAAATAAAAAAATAAAAAATTAGGTCAGAGTGAGACGTCAGAAATGTCTGTGTTTTTCTTTGCAAGCAGTGTACATAAAAACTTACATGGTATGCATATTAAAAAGGGAATGGTAAATATAAAACTATAATCATGATAAAGGTAATAGTTATATATACTGATATTGTAACCTATCTACATAGCCAGATTGATTGATTCATGCATGCATGCAATTTATTCAATGATGTGTGTTACTAGCAGTTTTGTGGGTGTTGGACAGCGATGGCTCTAACGTCATTGCTTCTCGTTGTTCATTTCAGTGGGCCCAAGAATCTGCTGGATTTGCAACCAAACTCTTAGCAGTGAAAAGCGGACTCAATGTACACTTGTGGCAAGTCATACCATTGTTGGTATTGCGACCGATGTTATGGCAGTAGAGACAAAGTAGAGGCACATGTTGGCACGTCACACCACGTTTCTTTCTGTGACAAGGCATTTACAACAACTTCAAAACTGAAAGGCACCTGAGGAACACACAAGTGTATCCATTGCAAAAAAGGATTAGCCCAAAAAACGTAATATATGGAACATCACATGAGGACATGCACCGGTGAAAAACCCTACGAATGCAGTCATTGCAACAAAAACAAAAGAACAAAAAAAAAACAAAAAACGTTTGGCCAAAAGAGTCAGGCCCTGAACCAGCAATTACCTAGGATCGAGTCCAAAAATAATAAAATAGTAATTGATCAAAATGTAATTGATATCGATTGATTGCTGGATTGAATTATATTTGTTTGAAACATCTGACATCATTCGTTCATCATAATGCCAAGATTAATAATTCCAGCTTCATAAACTAATTGGAAAAAAAAAATTCCCTAGGTTGAGAATGAAAATAAATGAATGAATGAAATAGTAATTGATCAAAATGTAATTGATATCGATTGATTGCTGGATTGAATTATATTTGTTTGAAACATCTGACATCATTCGTTCATCATAATGCCAAGATTAACAATTCCCAGCTTCATAAATCAATTGGGAAAAAAAAAATTCCTAGGTTGAGAATGAAAATAAATGAATGAATGAATGAAATAGTAATTGATCAAAATGTAATTGATATCGATTGATTGCTGGATTGAATTATATTTGTTTGAAACATCTGACATCATTCGTTCATCATAATGCCAAGATTAATAATTCCCAGCTTCATAAATCAATTGGAAAAAAAAATTCCCTAGGTTGAGAATGAAAATAAATGAATGAATGAAATAGTAATTGATCAAAATGTAATTGATATCGATTGATTGCTGGATTGAATTATATTTGTTTGAAACATCTGACATCATTCGTTCATCATAATGCCAAGATTAACAATTCCCAGCTTCATAAATCAATTGGGAAAAAAAAAATTCCCTAGGTTGAGAATGAAAATAAATGAATGAATGAATGAAATAGTAATTGATCAAAATGTAATTGATATCGATTGATTGCTGGATTGAATTATATTTGTTTGAAACATCTGACATCATTTGTTCATCATAATGCCAAGATTAACAATTCCCAGCTTCATAAATCAATTGGGAAAAAAAAAAATTCCCTAGGTTGAGAATGAAAATAATGAATGAATGAATGAAATAGTAATTGATCAAAATGTAATTGATATCGATTGATTGCTGGATTGAATTATATTTGTTTGAAACATCTGACATCATTCGTTCATCATAATGCCAAGATTAACAATTCCCAGCTTCATAAATCAATTGGAAAAAAAAAATTCCCTAGGTTGAGAATGAAAATAAATGAATGAATGAAATAGTAATTGATCAAAATGTAATTGATATCGATTGATTGCTGGATTGAATTATATTTGTTTGAAACATCTGACATCATTCGTTCATCATAACACCAAGATTAACAATTCCCAGCTTCATAAATCAATTGGGAAAAAAAAAATTCCCTAGGTTGAGAATGAAAAATAATGAATGAATGAAATAGTAATTGATCAAAATGTAATTGATATCGATTGATTGCTGGATTGAATTATATTTGTTTGAAACATCTGACATCATTCGTTCATCATAACAACAAGATTAACAATTCCCAGCTTCATAAATCAATTGGGAAAAAAAAAAATTCCCTAGGTTGAGAATGAAAATAAATGAATGAATGAAATAGTAATTGATCAAAATTAATTGATATCGATTGATTGCTGGATTGAATTATATTTGTTTGAAACATCTGACATCATTCGTTCATCATAATGCCAGATTAATAATTCCCAGCTTCGTAAATCAATTGGGAAAAAAAAAAATTCCCTAGGTTGAGAATGAAAATAAATGAATGAATGAATGAAATAGTAATTGATCAAAATGTAATTGATATCGATTGATTGCTGGATTGAATTATATTTGTTTGAAACATCTGACATCATTCGTTCATCATAACACCAAGATTAACAATTCCCAGCTTCATAAATCAATTGGAAAAAAAAAAATTCCCTAGGTTGAGAATGAAAATAAATGAATGAATGAAATAGTAATTGATCAAAATGTAATTGATATCGATTGATTGCTGGATTGAATTATATTGTTTGAAACATCTGACATCATTCGTTCATCATAATGCCAAGATTAACAATTCCCAGCTTCATAAATCAATTGGGAAAAAAAAAATTCCCTAGGTTGAGAATGAAAATAAATGAATGAATGAATGAAATAGTAATTGATCAAAATGTAATTGATATCGATTGATTGCTGGATTGAATTATATTTGTTTGAAACATCTGACATCATTCGTTCATCATAATGCCAAGATTAACAATTCCCAGCTTCATAAATCAATTGGGGAAAAAAAAATTCCCTAGGTTGAGAATGAAAATAAATGAATGAATGAATGAAATAGTAATTGATCAAAATGTAATTGATATCGATTGATTGCTGGATTGAATTATATTTGTTTGAAACATCTGACATCATTCGTTCATCATAATGCCAAGATTAATAATTCCCAGCTTCATAAATCAATTGGGAAAAAAAAAATTCCCTAGGTTGAGAATGAAAATAAATGAATGAATGAAATAGTAATTGATCAAAATGTAATTGATATCGATTGATTGCTGGATTGAATTATATTTGTTTGAAACATCTGACATCATTCGTTCATCATAACACCAAGATTAACAATTCCCAGCTTCATAAATCAATTGGGAAAAAAAAATTCCCTAGGTTGAGAATGAAAATAATTGAATGAAAGAAAGTAAACCTTCCCTGTAGCATACGCTTTACATATAAATTGAAAGTCGTTTTTGGTCTGAGAAGATGTGCGAGAAGAAGAGGGGTAAAAATAAAACAGATAAACAAACCATGCCCCCTCAAACTTTTGCAGCCCTTAGCATTAAAGAATTGGAAGTCATTTTTTATGTGGGTGGGAGAAGAAGAAGAGGAGAAAATAATAAAGTCAACCATGTCTTTCACTTGTAATACGTTTAATGTGTTGAGGTCTTTCCTCAATACATGGACACATTATGTGAGTGATACACAACAGATGACATAACCTTTCTTATATAATTATATTATTGAAATTCTGTCAGCAAAGATGAAAGAGAATAATGAATAATAATTGTAATTTAGAAAGTTGGACTCAAGGGAATGAAAGATCTTTGCTGACGGATTTCCAACTATAAAAGACAGTCAAGTGGCCCCTGAAATACTAAGAAATTGAAAAAAAAACACCATTGAAGGATTGAACTGTAACATCAATGACTGGCATTATATAATTTGGAAAGTTGGACTGGAATAATGAAACCGTTCAAATAAAGACATATTGTCTATTGGGCAGCCTTGTGAATGGATTTCAGGCTTGAACACAGCTTGATAAAGCCAGGCTTTCTTTTCACAGATCTGGTTTGGACTAGATGTAGAGCGTCTAGGCTCTCAACCCAGGGTTGGTCATCGAATTCAAACGCATACTCAGCTCCACTATGGTGCTGGTACCAGAGCAAGGCTGCCTGTCTGCCTGGTTGAAAGGACTGAATTCGCCCAAGTAATATCTTGGGCTGATCTAGCGTGCTTGCCTCCTCTACGAGTGCCACGTAATCCCCCACCTTCAGGGACTCGTGTTGACTGTCTTCTTCTTCGACTCTAGTACTGCTGTCCTCACTGACCCCTGCATCGTTACTGTGGGCAATATCTGAAGCCAGGGATACTGCTAGTTTCTTTCGTTCGTTGGAATTTCTGCGGTCGTACGTATCCTGGGCTTGTTTTCTGCTATGACGTAGCGCAGCTGCTAGTGAATCTTTTAGGGCGTCATTGCAGTCACTGTAATGAGAACAGATTGGATGTTTAGATATTGATGGATGTACACCTGATTGCATGAAGAAGGTTATAACAATTAAGATAACTCACAGGAATGAATCAGAAATTTCTTACTGGACTTATTTTGATTTTAAAGTCTGCAGTTTTAGCAATAATTATACTCAGTTCCAAAATCACAAACAAAGAAATGCAACCGTTGAAAACCAAACTTCCCATATGTTTTATGGAACCCAAATGAAAAGGTCACTACAGAAGAAATTAAACATTACACACTGCACTCCCTGGAAGAAGCGAGTATACTGACCTCATATTGTAAGCGTGAGTGAGGAAGGAGCTCCTCAACACATTGACGCTGACATTCACGCCAGTGAGCCTTAGAAACAAGAACTTTAGGTGGCCAGAAAATGCAGGACCAGAAAAAGGACCACCATTTTTGTTCTAGAAAAAGTGAAAAAAAAAACCACATGATATTAGATATTGCAATGGCAAGGGAAGAGAAAAGGAGAAAGAGAAAGGCAAAGGATAAGAAAGAAAGGAGAGAAAAAAAGGGAAGGGGGTGTAGTGCGAGTTGAAATATAGATAAAGAAATAAAATGAATAGAAAAGGTTAGTATAAGAATAAAAATCAAGAAATCAATAAAATGAATAGAATAAAATCAAAATCAAAAATCAAAATCAAAAATGAAAATGAAAATGGAAAAAAAAAAAAAAAAAAAAAAAAAAGAATGGAAAATTAAATAAAAAAAGAATGTAAAATAAAATGAATCGAAATAAAATGAAACCAAAAAAATAAAATCAATCAAAAAATGATTAAAAAAATCAAAAAATAGATGGATAAAGAGACAAAATAGAAGGGAAAATGAAATGAAAGGAAATGAAAAAAAAAAAAAAAAAAGGATCAAGAAATAGAAAAATAGAGAGATAAACAGATTAAAATAGAAGAAAAAATGAAATAGGATAAAATGAAATGAAAGGAAATGAGAAAAAAAAAAAAAAAAAAAGGAAAAGGGTTGTAGAAAGTTGAAATGTACCCCTGAAGGGTTGTAGAAAATTGGAAAAAAACCTTTCTAGTATTGTAGGAAGTTCCAAAACCACCTTCCAGGGGTTGTAGGAACTTTGAAAAACACCTTTCTAGTATTGTAGGAAGTTCTATAACCACCTTCCAGGGGTTGTAGGAAATTTGAAAAACACCTTTCAAAGGTTGTAAGAGGCTTAAAATTCACCCTTTGAACACCGAACGCACATCCAGGGGTAGGGTATAAGGCTTGATATGACGGTTAGGGTTAGGGTTAGGGTTAGGGTTAGGGTTAGGGTTAGGGTTAGGGTTAGGGTTAGGGTTAGGGTTCTCTCTTTTCATTGCCAAAAAAACAAAATTCTACCACCCTAAAGGAGGTACGAAGTCACGAAGTCACCACCCTTCACCAAATAATGGTAGTCACCGGCCTAAACCGGGTGCACTCCTTGCCAAACAATCCCCCCAGCTCCAAAAAAAGCCCCAGCAATCCCAATCAATTAATGTCTTCCGGCACTTCGGAACGTCGTTTGTTCCTGACTTGATTGTCATGCCTGGAAATGGAAATGAATTATGATTGCATCACTTACCACGATAAGAAAGTCACCACTCTCCTCCGTGATCAGCTTTGCCCTGTGATTTTTGACATAGTCTACCAGGATGCTGCTCAGTTCATGGTCATTCTGAAAGGAAGGAAGGAAGGAAGGAAGGAATGAAGGAAGGAAGGAAGGAATGAATGAATGAATGAATGAATGAATGAATGAAACCACAATTATTATTATTATGATTGATCGATCTGAAACAGATTGTGGCATTGCATTACCTTCAAAATAGTGGTATCTGAGCCGTAGGTTTTGACGGTTTTGTACTTCTGAAATCGCAATTTGACACCTCCATCCTCTTGGAGCTCGACGAGGTTCTTGCCAGCCACTTCAGGGCTCGTGAGGCTCGATCCCTGGGGAAGAATTTGTAATGTCCGGATTTCGCAGGCCCTGGAAGGTGGCACCAGCACATACAGACTAATGAGCAGAAGGTCAGCGCATTCTTCGGCTCTGGCTCTCTCCGTCCTTGCCATCTCCACCCTCTCCCTCTGTCGTGCCAAGCTGGCAACAACCTCGTCCCTGAATTGGAAAAACAACAACAAAGGATTAGGGAGATCTGGATTGGCTAGCTATTGGAGTATTTTAAGATCTGTTAAAAACAACTAGTGCTTAAACATCTATGTTAAAAATCAAATCAAAAAAGCTGCAGATAATACAGTCAATAATACAGTTCACATCCATCTCAATCCAAAACAATCCCTATAACCACCGCACAGTTACTGTCAACCAATAACAATATCCAAAGAAATGATCATTCTAGTTGAGGTAAAGTATTATGCTCGTCTGAAAAGAAACTTAGGTCTCGCTTGCTCATTTACAGGCGAAACCAGGAGAAACACTCCAAAAACCTCTCCCCCCCACCCCCCCACGTCTAATATCAATAAATAATAATTTCATCGATCCACCTGTGACATAAATACTAAATTAATTATGAATATTATTATCATCCTTGTTATAGGTAATGATTTTTTAGTCTTTTCATTTCTTCTAATTTTTAAGATCATTGTTTTTGTTTTGAGCTCTAAGCCTTTCATTTCATCAATGTAAAACTGAAATTTTACTGAAGTTTTCATTATATTATCATTATTATCATCATCATCATCATCATCATTACCACTCAAGCCAACTGTTCTTCTCCATCAGGTCCTCCTTTGTCGAAGCACTTTCTCTGTGTCCTTCCCTCTGCAAGCAAGCCACTTGAGCACGTAGCGTTTTGATGACCCCAACATCCGTAAAGTCAGGCGAATCTTCAGCATGTAGAAACTTGGCTGGGTAGATAAGAGCCGCTACGTGGTTAGCCATTGTGTAGGCCTTCAAACGCCTCTCCACCTGGAAGAAGGTCAATGTTAACAGTCTTAGTATCGATATATGCCCCCAAAATTTCCCAATTAAACCCTAGATGCATTTCTATAAATGTATGCATATGAATGTTGTAAAAAAATATTGTAAAGATGAAATTAAAAAAAAAACCCCTAGATGTATGTACGTAGAGCTGGGCGGGTCATGACTATTTCTAAACAAAAGAACTGAATGCTAGACAATTTTACTTTCTCTCACCTTGAGGTAAGTCAGGTACTTTTCAATGACATTGAGTCTTATGAACAGGTCAGGGCTCAATCTTAAAGAAAGCACCTCGCTGGCAAAGCCAAGAAAGCCTGTTGAGAAAGAGTCGAAAAGACCCAATGTTAACAAAAAGCATAGTCACACAACACACCAAAAACAACAGATCCATGTGGATGATCATTTCATTTTCTCCGCCCTTTCTGTACGCGAGATATCAATCCACTTCAATTTACAGTCATGTCAATATTATGTATTCATTTCAACCAGCCCCACCCCCCTCCCCCGATACTAATCACGACACTAATGTATGAAAAATTTGATTCAAAAATAAATTATCTTTAAACAAGGTAACTCTCCACCCCAGTCATGCCTATGCTGGGCAATTCCACATGAGAAATTGAAATGTTTCAATAGTCAACATCAGCTTGTTTCAGCCAGATCATCTTACTCCAAAGGAATTTATTAGAAAAGGGAATATCCTAAAAAAATCTATTAGTAATAATTTCATTTGTTGTTGACCTTTCAAGAATTTTTGACACACAATTGGATTGAAAAGTTGATAATTTTGGTTTTAAAATTCTAACTTGTTTAGTCTTTTGCCCTCTATGTCATAATAATCGATCTATATCACTTCTTTCTTAATCCCAGACACTTATTGGAAAACAGAACGAATGTTTCAACTGATTTTCATCGCTCAGGAGACCCAAATAGACAGGTTTTGGGTGGAAGAAATGAACATTCCCAAAGATGTCATGTCCAAAACAATTTATGGTCATGTCCGCAACACAATGTTTTGCTTAGTAAATCCACAATAACAAATGATTTTTATTGGTCCTTTTAACATGAGGTATTAATGACTAATGACTAATCTTAGAGAATGTCTCATTTCCATTCAAACAATTTCCATCTGGACTTAACAGACACTTAAAACTTTAATTTGGTCTCCAAATGTCATGGAATTGCCCACTGTAGTTATGTATTCATTTGCCAATGCCTACCAACCCCGAATGCTAATCTCAACTCATGTATTTTAAAAAATGCATTCAAAAGTATATTATTTTTTAAAAAGTGACCCCACCCCCCCAAAAAAAATTAGTAAAGATGATGAGTGCATCGAGCACTGATTTTATACATAATGTATCAAATAAGCTGACTGTTTACTCACACAAAAGTCTTTCTTGAGCTTTGGCAAAGGTGGACTCGGCAACAGGAGGCTTTTGCCTCTGAAGATTTATCGGCTTTGTAAAGTACAGGTTAACCTCTTTAAGGAATTCTTTCATGGTGGTGGGGAGGTGTTTGAAGTCTACTGCATACTTCTTGGTCTTTCCGGTGGTCAAGTGGCTTGCTTGGGAAGGGCTTGAGGGATGACCCTTAGACGGAGCAGGAAGGTCAATTTCTGTGCGTGCAACTGTCTTCTGGCTTGTGGAATGTTCTTTAGGCGACGCATCCTGGTCAGTGTCCTCGAAGCTAATAGGGCTTGGGGCAGGCAGCAGGTCCATTTCTGTGGCAGCTGTCTGAGTGGTGGAATGTTCTTTAGGCCACGCATCCTGGTCAGCGTCCTCGAAGCTAATAGGGCTTGGGGCAGGCAGCCGGTCCATTTCTGAGGCAGCTGTTCGAGTGGTGGGGTGTACTTTAGGCGGTGCATCCTGGTCAGTGTCCTCGAAGCTAATAGGGCTTGGAGAAGGCAGCTGGTACATTTCTGAGGTAGCTGTCTGAGTGGTGGGAAAATGCATGGCTCTTCTCGCGGTCTCGTACTGTTGTTGAAGCACGTGGAAGGAGTCAGCGTTGTTCAGTCCGAGGAAATCTTCCTGGCCATCGCTTTCTTCAACGTCGCTGTCGCTGTCAGAAAATTCGTATTCTACCAGGTTCGACGGGAGCATGGTTTAAAATGTAGAGAGCTGTAGTTGAAGGAATCCAACGAAGGAGGATGAAGAAGCAAGTTCGCCGCGAGAAGAGCCGTGCAAATGGTAGCGTCGTTTTCGGTGGTCATGGAGATGGCCAATGGCATCGCTGGATTTCTGTATGGACAGGAAGCGATATATCGAGGTGAGAAATGTCGAGCCATTTGAATGGCAAAGCCGAACGCGGCCTGAAAAGAACTGGCTTTTTCGTACTAACCTTTTGAAGATTTCTTGGCTCTTTCTCTGTCCTAAGGTGCCCTTTTCCCTCCCCTCTCTCTTCTGGCCTCTAATTTAGAGCCAGAAGGAGAAGGGAGGGAGAAAAAGAAGTGTTTTGGAAGAGCTCCTTCTAGCCCTCGTCCGCCATTTTTCAAACTGTGTGACGTAGCACTGACCGCGCGAGACTGGTATATGTCTGAAACCACAGGGAGCCCGAAATGAACCCTTCCACAAATAGACGTCACTTCCGGTAATAACTATTTTTTGATGGCTTGTAGAATCCTGGAGGTTGTTTTGATCTCTTATTTTCTGGTTTGATGTCGTGAAAATAGTCAAATACAATAGCTTGATCAGGACTCATTTTGATGTGTTTTGACTTAGCATCCGCTAGTTGCCCCCCAGTCAACTCCAAAAAAGTAACGTGATTGATAGTAAGCAATAGGACTTTTGAACGCTTATTAGAAAGCAAAATTCCCAAAAGGTAAAAGCACCAAGTATTTGAAACATTATGAGATCTTAAAGAAACTTTAATGACACTCTATATCGATAAAACCTAACTTGGACTCTACAAAAACGCGTCTAAAGTGACCTCCACAATTATGTGATAGTATCCAACTTCAAAAGGCCCATGCATTGTATAGGCGTTTTAAAGTTTCATTAGGAAACTATCAAATGTGTCTTACATTAAATCATCCTAAACACCAATGGAAAACAAATGACTGACACGAAGAAAACGGCAATATTCCGGACCAATGTTTTTCAAGTACGCAAATAGGTAGGTAGGTACAACTGCTTTCCAGGCCAACGCTGGGTATTACAGGGCCTCTGTTTAAGGAAATTAAATTAAACAGGAAGCTGAAAAATGTAATTTAATTACCGATGTTTACTTGTTCGTTTGCAGCTAAAGAAATTGAAGGCTAACTGGGGATTCGGAAATTTAAAATTAAGAAACGTGTGGTTGGAAGGTTGATATTTTGCACGGGCCTGCCTGGAAAGAAATCAACCGCCCAATATGAAGGGAAGAAACTGGAGTTCAGGTAAGCTGGAGCTGGAAAGAGGGGTGAAGGTTATGGAATGCGCGCGTGCAGGGGGCTTGTCTGATTCAGTTATCATGATCATCATGATTATTATCATTATTATGTTTATTGTGGTTAATAATGTAATATCTGCTATAGATAAGGGTGCACGCGCACTGTATTATGTTGACCAGCACGTCCTTGCTCAACATAGCGATGGATAGAACAGGGATTATAGTAGTGCGGGTGAAAGTGGCTAGAGATGAAAGACAAGAAGAGGAAAATTAAGAGATTACCCTACTAAGAAGGTTATCTTAAACGAAGAGCAAGCTGCAGCTATTTGAAACAATAGTACAGTAGTAGCTTTGCCAGAACGACAAGCAGCAGTTCAAGTGTTAGTGATGAAGCGTCGAATACGAGAGCTAGAAGAACAGATTTGTCTATATCAGGTTGAAGTAGTTCTAATACTAGTACGAGGGGGATTAAATACAAGATTGCTCGAGATATGAGTGCTAAAGATACAAGTGAGTCCTTCTATGGCCAAAACTACCGGAGCGTAACGATGAAACAACAAACTCTTCCAGGAAAACGTCCTTCAGGCCCCGTACTATGGAAAACAATGTACTGTTGTTTTCCATTGAGGAAAATCAAGATATCTTAAAGCCTGCATTAGCTTGCGGTTTTTCTGTATATTCGTCAGAGCCATTGCGGAGCTTCACGGGCGTACTTAGGCAAGAACTGGACCTCGATCAGTATCCTTTTGTGTAGAAAGTTGGACATTTGCTTTAACTTCTCTATTCTCCTCTCTTCTATTCAACTTTTCGTATTCCATTTGTCCATGATTGCTTTTATCAGAAATTGGCTGTTTTCTGGTGAAAAGGAAGATATCAAAAAAAAAAAAAAAGGAATCTGAAGATGGGGAAACATCAGTCAAGCGATGCAGGCGGGATGAGAAGGATGAATAGGAGTGCTTGTTTGCTAGGGAGTCATGATTAAGCCGCGCGCCATGAAAGAAGGAAGTTACAAAAAGGCGATCGATTGCCGCGTTTCATTGAAGTAACTTTGTTATTTGTTGTGCTTTGTATTATTTCAGGAGAAGGTATCTGTCGATTTGGGACAGTATCGACCAGAAGGTAGTGGTTGGGAGGTGCAGCCACTTGCACGGGCCACGGAGGGCGAGACGAGAAGGGTTTGGTTAAGAGGAGTGTTGGATTGAAAGAAGGAAGTTACAAAAAGGCGATCGATTGCCGCGTTTCATTGAAGTAACTTTGTTATTTGTTGTGCTTTGTATTATTTCAGGAGAAGGTATCTGTCGATTTGGGACAGTATCGACCAGAAGGTAGTGGTTGGGAGGTGCAGCCACTTGCACGGGCCACGGAGGGCGAGACGAGAAGGGATTGGTTAAGAGGAGTGTTGGATTGAAAGAAGGAAGTTACAAAAAGGCGATCGATTGCCGCGTTTCATTGAAGTAACTTTGTTATTTGTTGTGCTTTGTATTATTTCAGGAGAAGGTATCTGTCGATTTGGGACAGTATCGACCAGAAGGTAGTGGTTGGGAGGTGCAGCCACTTGCACGGGCCACGGAGGGAGAGACGAGAAGGGTTTGGTTAAGAGGAGTGTTGTATTGAAAGAAGGAAGTTACAAAAAGGCGATCGATTGCCGCGTTTCATTGAAGTAACTTTGTTATTTGTTGTGCTTTGTATTATTTCAGGAGAAGGTATCTGTCGATTTGGGACAGTATCGACCAGAAGGTAGTGGTTGGGAGGTGCAGCCACTTGCACGGGCCACGGAGGGCGAGACGAGAAGGGTTTGGTTAAGAGGAGTGTTGTATTGAAAGAAGGAAGTTACAAAAAGGCGATCGATTGCCGCGTTTCATTGAAGTAACTTTGTTATTTGTTGTGCTTTGTATTATTTCAGGAGAAGGTATCTGTCGATTTGGGACAGTATCGACCAGAAGGTAGTGGTTGGGAGGTGCAGCCACTTGCACGGGCCACGGAGGGCGAGACGAGAAGGGTTTGGTTAGATTGCTCTCAATTTAGACATTGATCTTGGGGAGCTTGTAGAAGATCCAGAATGGCTCATTGAACTCGGTAATTTCTTGAGGCAGTTAGTGAAGACAGGTGTTGTGCTAAATATATATATAAAAAAAAGCGCTTGGTTCTTTTTATGATCTTCTAATTAAGACAGGGTTCAGTTGAATCCCGTGCTCAGAATCATGTGACTTTGAAAGAAACCTTGGATCAGATTTTGATCGTGTCGTGGTTGAAGGAAAGAAAAAGGAACTAAATAAGAAGCGTACATAGCTAAACAAGTAAGTAAGAGGTTATACTTGTTAATACCATGCACAGCACCAGTACCAGCACAGTACCAGCACAGTTCAAAACTTTGCTGCTCGTATGATGTCTGGAAAACGAAAGTACGATCATATAACTCCAACATTGAAACAATTAAAATTGTTGCCAATATCTCAACTTCTATACCTTAGAGACGCTGTTCTCATGTTGAAATGTATGAAGGGTTTAGCTCCGGCCGAGTATTTGTCGTCTATGTTTACCTTAAGATCTGAGATTCACAATCGAAGCACACGAAACAGTGACAAGCTACAGATTCCTATGTGCAGAACTAAGTTAGCTCAACAGTCCGCGTTCTCTTATAGAGGCGTTGATATTTGGAACTCTGTACCCAAAAGTATTACTAAGATAAATTCAGTCAAACTCTTTAAAAACACCCTTAAAAGTAGTCTTTTAACCGAATGGTTAGCTCTAAGTATTTATTTATTTATTTATTTATTGATGTATTTTTTAAATTTATTTATGTTTTTAATAATATAATAAGTTTTCCATGTTATTCTTAGTACTTATTTTTGTAAATAGCGAATTTTCTCATTCTAGGTTTAGCTTAGGTTTAAGACTTGTCGTAAATTGTATCTGAAAAGCCCTCTTTAGGGAGATCAATAAAGTTATTGTATTGCATTGTAAAGCGAGGCAGAATTGCACTGCACAAGATCGACACGTATAAGATCAGTAATTGATCATGCTATACGTGCAGTTTAATTTTTCACACAGTATTTGAAGAACGAGCACACACGCTTAGAGATAAGGCCGGCTGTGTCCATTATTACTTCAGGCATTTGTATTGAAAGCCAGCAGGAGTTGGGTATCGCACCCATTATGTTCAGACCATTATGATTATTTATGCACCTCGGTCTAAGCTTTTCAATCAGTCCATTTTGGCGGAGCAACAATAGAACCATGCCTGATAAGCTAGGTAGTATTTGAATTATATATTGAAAAAAAAAAAAAAGATAATAACAATAAAGAGTATTTTATATAGCGTCAATATCGCATGGCTTCAACAACGCCTTCCAATATATTGGTCATAAGAAAAGAAATTTGGATAAAACTGAAAAGTAGGTTTATATTTGATCATTTCATTTCATTTCATTTCATTTCATTTCATTTCATTTCATTTCATTTCATTTCATTTCATTTCATACTACATATTGCATATAAAATTTCAATATATACTTGATGTACACAGAACAAAACCCGTCATCAAGGAAATTAAGAATTTAATATCAAAAACATATTTGATAATTTCCATCCCCCCCCATCCCCCCCCCCCCATCCCCCCCATCCCCCCCCTCCCCCCCCCATAAAAACAATCCCTGCCAATACTGCTTTTTATGGAAAGCATTGTTTTTATATGGGTTTTACAAGAAGAAAG
This sequence comes from Actinia equina, assembly GCA_011057435.1. Lineage (NCBI taxonomy): Eukaryota > Metazoa > Cnidaria > Anthozoa > Actiniaria > Actiniidae > Actinia > Actinia equina. Next base: position 21,994 of record WHPX01000680.1, on the reverse strand, counting down.
AGAAAGAAGAAGAAGAAAATAAAGATGTTCAAAATGTAACGAAAGGTGGGTTTCTTGAGTTGGTTCAGTTCCGACGTTTGTCGTCCTTGTCTGGGACTGACAATAAAGGTTGTAACACGTGACGTCGCTGGGCACCGTACGCGCAGGTCACGTGATAGACCAGAGATCGGATAAACATTCATGAGATAACAACTACGAGTACAATGGGAGCAGAGCCAAGTTTAAAGAGAACAAGAATCGACTTTGAAACTACTGAATTCAGGTACGTTCAATGAACCGTTCGGTCCTTCAGTAGTGCATTTTGCAGCAATGCACATGTTGGGGGAAATTTGGCAAACAAAAAGTTTAATATGCTTGCATGGTTGCCGTGTGAGTGAAAAAATTCTAAAGTTCTGCTGCGTGTGGCAGCACCTCGGACCTCTGAGAGACTCACCTGCTGCATGGAATTGATCTCTTCCCTTTTTCTATCCGCAGTAGTTGCACAATGAACCCTATTAGCATGGATGGAGCTAGATGAGGTGATCGTTCGTGACTCCAGCGACACATATGCATGCATGATGCTGTTCAACGAATATGCAATTGGGGAGCAAGTTTATGTTCAAAGGGTCACATCTCGGCTGATATTGGTCCGACTCTCGTCAAAATCGGTGTATGAACGTCTTATTTTGTTGTCTAGGGAAATAATTAGAGATCGAACAAGGTCAAAGTCAAAATTTACTCGTTCGTGACGTCACACTCGCGCTCTCTTCCCATCCATTCACTCATTCATTCATCCATCCATTCATATTCATTCATTCACTCATCCGTTCATTCATTCATTCGTTCATTCATCCATTCATATTCATTCATTCACATTCATTCATTCCTATCCCATCCTATCCCATAGATTATGAATTTTTTTCATTATGAATTCTTAACCTATTTAATTGAATTGTATACCTTATTACATTTTTTTGGATACATTTTGTACATATGTCTACATCCACTAATCAATTATGTATACTTTTTCTATATAAATGATAGTAACGAATATTCTTATCATTAAATCCCCTGAAGAGTGAAGCAATTCACGAAACCGGCTTGTCGGGAAAAATGTTGTCTTGACTTTTTCTTCTCAAACAACTACATATATGTACATGTATACATACATTATATTTTTTTAGATCTATTTTAGATATTAGATATAGATATTTTCTTTCTTTTGTGTCCCCAATCAGTTGTATAAACTAAATACATAGACACGTGAATATGAAGTGGTCATTATTATTGTTATTTATCCAACCACTCCGCTCTCTACTTACGACCGATTCTTGCCCATTCCCTTGCTTCCAACCCACCCTCTCTGTTCGCTGTGTGTCGTCAGCATAAGCACGCGAGAATAGGACTACATTTTCAAGTAACAAACATGTTTTATTTACATTTCTGCATCTGCTGCCTGCCTTTCAACAGCACAAACACACTATAATAATATCGTACGAGGCAATTATCATGATGGAACTCATTATTATAAGAAATAATTCTAGGAGCCTATACTAGGCTTTCTAGGAATGGAAAGGAGTTCTTTTTCCAATGAACTAGCTTATCCTAGGATTAGGATCTAGGATGCCAAGATGGGTTTCCATGGCAACGCATGTCATGTTTCAGAAAGCAAATAGTGTCAGCCTGGGAATTACAGCAAATCAGGCTCGAAACTTACTCATTTTTCTCTATCTCCACCTCACTTAAAGATCAGAAGTAAACGATAAAACAAAACAACCTTGGTCTTTCGCGAAAATGTGATGTCTTTCGCAAAAACCATTCCTTTCAAAGTTCTGTTGGCAAAGATCATCGTCAGCAAGTGCTTTTGTTCAGTCGAATGACAAAATTCCATCTCAAAGACACACAAGTGAACCATTCAAATCTTTGCCGACAGATTCAAAAGAAAAAGACAATATACTGCATTTTGTCTTGGCGACTTGCAATGGCATTGCCGAGAACACTCCACCTACCACTATAATAATTATTATCATATGTCTTTTCGAACCAGACCACAGTAAAGTTGGGAAAAAAAGGGAAAAAAAAAAAAAAAAAAATCTCTGTTAGCAAAGATCACAGAAGCAAAGTGCTCACAGGGTTTCCCCCCCCCCCCCCTTCATCTCCTATTTAAAAAAAAGGGGGACATATCTGTCTATTGGAAAGCCTCATGAATGGACCTGAGAGGAGTACGCAGTTTGAAAACTCCTGGCTTTTTCTTCAAAGGCGTCATGTTGACTGCCACCATGGCCTCGGTCGACTCTAACCACGGCTCGGCATCAAACGTAAAAACATACTCGTCCCTACTACCGGCACACAGCTCAAACCACAATAGGCTGGCTTCCCCTTGGGGTTGCAAGGACTGAACCCGACCTATCAAGACCTTGGGACATGCTGCCTTGCTCCCTTCTTCCAAGAGCCCAACGAAGTCCCCCGCTTTGAAAGTAGAGTCCCCACTGCCCTCTTGGTCGGCACCATCTTCGTCGGCTCGTCCCGAGCCAGGTTAGAACAAAGAGACAGGGCCAATGTCTTCCGCTGGTTGGAACTTCGTCTGTCATATGTCTGTTGTGCCTGCTTTCTGCTGTGTCTCAGGGCCGCCGCTATCGAATCTTTGAGGGAGTCACTGCAATCACTGCAAAAAGATGATGACCATGATCAGCATGATGATGATGATGATGATGATGATGATTCCTTTATTTTGTGTATAAATATGTTTTGCTTGCAATATGTACAACACAAGTTGCAGAAATATAAAAAGGAAAAAAAGAAAAGAAAGAAGAATTAAGAAAGAAGAAGAAGGAAGAAAAAGAAAAAGAAAAAAAAAGAAAAAAAGAAAAATAAAGAAGAATTAAGAAAAGACGAAGGAAGAAAAGAACAGAAAGAAAAAAAAGTTAAAAAAGAAAAGAAAAAAAGAACTGAAGAAAGAGAAGAAGAAGGAAGAAGGAAGAAAAAGAAAAAGAAAAAAAAAAGTAAAAAAGAAAAGGAAAAAGAAAAAAGAATTAAGAAAGAAGAAGAAGGAAGAAAAAGAAAAAGAAAAAAAAAAAGAAAAAAAGAAAAAAAAAAAAGAAAAAGAAAGGGACCTAAAATTGAAAAAATAAAGTAAAATACAATAAAGTAAAATAGAATAATGATGATGTTTAAATATAGAATAGAATAGAATAGAATAGAATAGAATCCAATCCAATCATGATGATGTTTAAATATAGGGCCAACATCTTGGAGAGTTCCAAGACGCTTTACATGACAAGTATTTAGCACAAAAAGTTCAAGAATAAAATAACATTTGCATCTTTTCAACAATTCATTCCATTTCAATTTGCATTCCACATCAACATCAATAAAATCAAGGTTATAAAAACTCTACATCTAAATGGATATCAAGAGTTAGCCTTATAGAAGCCTTAAGAATATAACTTGTTCAACTTCATTTCTCTATGCCTTTGTCTATCATTCTGTTTGCCCAGATATGTGGAGGTGGACAGCATTATCGATATAAAGTTATATAAAAAAGCAAAGAGAAAGAAAGAAAGAAAGAAAGAAAGAAAGACACAAACCAAACACTTGGGACTTACCTCCTTCCATAAGTATGCGTCACGAAAGAGCTCCGTAGGCCATTGACGGACAAACTGACACCAGTCAGTCTGTGGAACAAATACTTGAGGCGGCTACAGAAGGCGGAACTGGAATATGGCCTTCCAAAGCCATTATTCTACAATTGGGGGAAAAAGAAAAAAAAAATGAACGGGTTAGTATGAGACAGTAATGGAATAGCTGCACACTACTGTTACAACCAAACCAACACAATGATCATCATTTATTACAAATGAACCCCTCAACGTCAGATGCCCGCCCTAATTTGATTATTCAGCCTTTTGATTGTACACAGATGTGAAAAAAAAAAAAAAAAATTTCGTATGGAGTTTGGGGTTAGGGCCAGAGCAAAAACCACCTACCCAAGGGTGGTACCATTCTTCGGGAGGTGCTAGAATCTTGGATTACCACCCTGGCATGGTAGTAAGAAGTATGAAACGTACCCACAACATGGTGTTTCCAGGGTAGTAACTCCTTCGATTACCACCCTAGACGGAGTGTCAGTATTGCAGAATACACCTCGCCCAGGGTAGTAAAAAGTATGAAATGTACCCACGACCTGTGGTTGGAGGTGCTGAACTCACCCTTTACCAACTCGAAGCCCTCGCAAGGGTAGGGTACGGGCTTCGGAACACAACTTGGGCTTAGGGTACGGGCTCCTGAACCCAAGTTAGGGTTCTCTCTTTTCATTGCCAAAAAACAAAATTCTACCACCCTAAAGGAGGTACGAAGTCACGAAGTCACCACCCTTCACCAAATAATGGTAGTCACCGGCCTAAACCGGGTGCACTCCTTGCCAAACAATCCCCCCAGCTCCAAAAAAAGCCCCAGCAATCCCAATCAATTAATGTCTTCCGGCACTTCGGAACGTCGTTTGTTCCTGACTTGATTGTCATGCCTGGAAATGGAAATGAATTATGATTGCATCACTTACCACGATAAGAAAGTCACCACTCTCCTCCGTGATCAGCTTTGCCCTGTGATTTTTGACATAGTCTACCAGGATGCTGCTCAGTTCATGGTCATTCTGAAAGGAAGGAAGGAAGGAAGGAAGGAATGAATGAAGGAAGGAAGGAAGGAATGAATGAATGAATGAATGAATGAATGAATGAATGAATGAAACCACAATTATTATTATTATGATTGATCGATCTGAAACAGATTGTGGCATTGCATTACCTTCAAAATAGTGGTATCTGAGCCGTAGGTTTTGACGGTTTTGTACTTCTGAAATCGCAATTTGACACCTCCATCCTCTTGGAGCTCGACGAGGTTCTTGCCAGCCACTTCAGGGCTCGTGAGGCTCGATCCCTGGGGAAGAATTTGTAATGTCCGGATTTCGCAGGCCCTGGAAGGTGGCACCAGCACATACAGACTAATGAGCAGAAGGTCAGCGCATTCTTCGGCTCTGGCTCTCTCCGTCCTTGCCATCTCCACCCTCTCCCTCTGTCGTGCCAAGCTGGCAACAACCTCGTCCCTGAATTGGAAAAACAACAACAAAGGATTAGGGAGATCTGGATTGGCTAGCTATTGGAGTATTTTAAGATCTGTTAAAAACAACTAGTGCTTAAACATCTATGTTAAAAATCAAATCAAAAAAGCTGCAGATAATACAGTCAATAATACAGTTCACATCCATCTCAATCCAAAACAATCCCTATAACCACCGCACAGTTACTGTCAACCAATAACAATATCCAAAGAAATGATCATTCTAGTTGAGGTAAAGTATTATGCTCGTCTGAAAAGAAACTTAGGTCTCGCTTGCTCATTTACAGGCGAAACCAGGAGAAACACTCCAAAAACCTCTCCCCCCCACCCCCCCACGTCTAATATCAATAAATAATAATTTCATCGATCCACCTGTGACATAAATACTAAATTAATTATGAATATTATTATCATCCTTGTTATAGGTAATGATTTTTTAGTCTTTTCATTTCTTCTAATTTTTAAGATCATTGTTTTTGTTTTGAGCTCTAAGCCTTTCATTTCATCAATGTAAAACTGAAATTTTACTGAAGTTTTCATTATATTATCATTATTATCATCATCATCATCATCATCATTACCACTCAAGCCAACTGTTCTTCTCCATCAGGTCCTCCTTTGTCGAAGCACTTTCTCTGTGTCCTTCCCTCTGCAAGCAAGCCACTTGAGCACGTAGCGTTTTGATGACCCCAACATCCGTAAAGTCAGGCGAATCTTCAGCATGTAGAAACTTGGCTGGGTAGATAAGAGCCGCTACGTGGTTAGCCATTGTGTAGGCCTTCAAACGCCTCTCCACCTGGAAGAAGGTCAATGTTAACAGTCTTAGTATCGATATATGCCCCCAAAATTTCCCAATTAAACCCTAGATGCATTTCTATAAATGTATGCATATGAATGTTGTAAAAAAATATTGTAAAGATGAAATTAAAAAAAAAAACCCCTAGATGTATGTACGTAGAGCTGGGCGGGTCATGACTATTTCTAAACAAAAGAACTGAATGCTAGACAATTTTACTTTCTCTCACCTTGAGGTAAGTCAGGTACTTTTCAATGACATTGAGTCTTATGAACAGGTCAGGGCTCAATCTTAAAGAAAGCACCTCGCTGGCAAAGCCAAGAAAGCCTGTTGAGAAAGAGTCGAAAAGACCCAATGTTAACAAAAAGCATAGTCACACAACACACCAAAAACAACAGATCCATGTGGATGATCATTTCATTTTCTCCGCCCTTTCTGTACGCGAGATATCAATCCACTTCAATTTACAGTCATGTCAATATTATGTATTCATTTCAACCAGCCCCACCCCCCTCCCCCGATACTAATCACGACACTAATGTATGAAAAATTTGATTCAAAAATAAATTATCTTTAAACAAGGTAACTCTCCACCCCAGTCATGCCTATGCTGGGCAATTCCACATGAGAAATTGAAATGTTTCAATAGTCAACATCAGCTTGTTTCAGCCAGATCATCTTACTCCAAAGGAATTTATTAGAAAAGGGAATATCCTAAAAAAATCTATTAGTAATAATTTCATTTGTTGTTGACCTTTCAAGAATTTTTGACACACAATTGGATTGAAAAGTTGATAATTTTGGTTTTAAAATTCTAACTTGTTTAGTCTTTTGCCCTCTATGTCATAATAATCGATCTATATCACTTCTTTCTTAATCCCAGACACTTATTGGAAAACAGAACGAATGTTTCAACTGATTTTCATCGCTCAGGAGACCCAAATAGACAGGTTTTGGGTGGAAGAAATGAACATTCCCAAAGATGTCATGTCCAAAACAATTTATGGTCATGTCCGCAACACAATGTTTTGCTTAGTAAATCCACAATAACAAATGATTTTTATTGGTCCTTTTAACATGAGGTATTAATGACTAATGACTAATCTTAGAGAATGTCTCATTTCCATTCAAACAATTTCCATCTGGACTTAACAGACACTTAAAACTTTAATTTGGTCTCCAAATGTCATGGAATTGCCCACTGTAGTTATGTATTCATTTGCCAATGCCTACCAACCCCGAATGCTAATCTCAACTCATGTATTTTAAAAAATGCATTCAAAAGTATATTATTTTTTAAAAAGTGACCCCACCCCCCCAAAAAAAATTAGTAAAGATGATGAGTGCATCGAGCACTGATTTTATACATAATGTATCAAATAAGCTGACTGTTTACTCACACAAAAGTCTTTCTTGAGCTTTGGCAAAGGTGGACTCGGCAACAGGAGGCTTTTGCCTCTGAAGATTTATCGGCTTTGTAAAGTACAGGTTAACCTCTTTAAGGAATTCTTTCATGGTGGTGGGGAGGTGTTTGAAGTCTACTGCATACTTCTTGGTCTTTCCGGTGGTCAAGTGGCTTGCTTGGGAAGGGCTTGAGGGATGACCCTTAGACGGAGCAGGAAGGTCAATTTCTGTGCGTGCAACTGTCTTCTGGCTTGTGGAATGTTCTTTAGGCGACGCATCCTGGTCAGTGTCCTCGAAGCTAATAGGGCTTGGGGCAGGCAGCAGGTCCATTTCTGTGGCAGCTGTCTGAGTGGTGGAATGTTCTTTAGGCCACGCATCCTGGTCAGCGTCCTCGAAGCTAATAGGGCTTGGGGCAGGCAGCCGGTCCATTTCTGAGGCAGCTGTTCGAGTGGTGGGGTGTACTTTAGGCGGTGCATCCTGGTCAGTGTCCTCGAAGCTAATAGGGCTTGGAGAAGGCAGCTGGTACATTTCTGAGGTAGCTGTCTGAGTGGTGGGAAAATGCATGGCTCTTCTCGCGGTCTCGTACTGTTGTTGAAGCACGTGGAAGGAGTCAGCGTTGTTCAGTCCGAGGAAATCTTCCTGGCCATCGCTTTCTTCAACGTCGCTGTCGCTGTCAGAAAATTCGTATTCTACCAGGTTCGACGGGAGCATGGTTTAAAATGTAGAGAGCTGTAGTTGAAGGAATCCAACGAAGGAGGATGAAGAAGCAAGTTCGCCGCGAGAAGAGCCGTGCAAATGGTAGCGTCGTTTTCGGTGGTCATGGAGATGGCCAATGGCATCGCTGGATTTCTGTATGGACAGGAAGCGATATATCGAGGTGAGAAATGTCGAGCCATTTGAATGGCAAAGCCGAACGCGGCCTGAAAAGAACTGGCTTTTTCGTACTAACCTTTTGAAGATTTCTTGGCTCTTTCTCTGTCCTAAGGTGCCCTTTTCCCTCCCCTCTCTCTTCTGGCCTCTAATTTAGAGCCAGAAGGAGAAGGGAGGGAGAAAAAGAAGTGTTTTGGAAGAGCTCCTTCTAGCCCTCGTCCGCCATTTTTCAAACTGTGTGACGTAGCACTGACCGCGCGAGACTGGTATATGTCTGAAACCACAGGGAGCCCGAAATGAACCCTTCCACAAATAGACGTCACTTCCGGTAATAACTATTTTTTGATGGCTTGTAGAATCCTGGAGGTTGTTTTGATCTCTTATTTTCTGGTTTGATGTCGTGAAAATAGTCAAATACAATAGCTTGATCAGGACTCATTTTGATGTGTTTTGACTTAGCATCCGCTAGTTGCCCCCCAGTCAACTCCAAAAAAGTAACGTGATTGATAGTAAGCAATAGGACTTTTGAACGCTTATTAGAAAGCAAAATTCCCAAAAGGTAAAAGCACCAAGTATTTGAAACATTATGAGATCTTAAAGAAACTTTAATGACACTCTATATCGATAAAACCTAACTTGGACTCTACAAAAACGCGTCTAAAGTGACCTCCACAATTATGTGATAGTATCCAACTTCAAAAGGCCCATGCATTGTATAGGCGTTTTAAAGTTTCATTAGGAAACTATCAAATGTGTCTTACATTAAATCATCCTAAACACCAATGGAAAACAAATGACTGACACGAAGAAAACGGCAATATTCCGGACCAATGTTTTTCAAGTACGCAAATAGGTAGGTAGGTACAACTGCTTTCCAGGCCAACGCTGGGTATTACAGGGCCTCTGTTTAAGGAAATTAAATTAAACAGGAAGCTGAAAAATGTAATTTAATTACCGATGTTTACTTGTTCGTTTGCAGCTAAAGAAATTGAAGGCTAACTGGGGATTCGGAAATTTAAAATTAAGAAACGTGTGGTTGGAAGGTTGATATTTTGCACGGGCCTGCCTGGAAAGAAATCAACCGCCCAATATGAAGGGAAGAAACTGGAGTTCAGGTAAGCTGGAGCTGGAAAGAGGGGTGAAGGTTATGGAATGCGCGCGTGCAGGGGGCTTGTCTGATTCAGTTATCATGATCATCATGATTATTATCATTATTATGTTTATTGTGGTTAATAATGTAATATCTGCTATAGATAAGGGTGCACGCGCACTGTATTATGTTGACCAGCACGTCCTTGCTCAACATAGCGATGGATAGAACAGGGATTATAGTAGTGCGGGTGAAAGTGGCTAGAGATGAAAGACAAGAAGAGGAAAATTAAGAGATTACCCTACTAAGAAGGTTATCTTAAACGAAGAGCAAGCTGCAGCTATTTGAAACAATAGTACAGTAGTAGCTTTGCCAGAACGACAAGCAGCAGTTCAAGTGTTAGTGATGAAGCGTCGAATACGAGAGCTAGAAGAACAGATTTGTCTATATCAGGTTGAAGTAGTTCTAATACTAGTACGAGGGGGATTAAATACAAGATTGCTCGAGATATGAGTGCTAAAGATACAAGTGAGTCCTTCTATGGCCAAAACTACCGGAGCGTAACGATGAAACAACAAACTCTTCCAGGAAAACGTCCTTCAGGCCCCGTACTATGGAAAACAATGTACTGTTGTTTTCCATTGAGGAAAATCAAGATATCTTAAAGCCTGCATTAGCTTGCGGTTTTTCTGTATATTCGTCAGAGCCATTGCGGAGCTTCACGGGCGTACTTAGGCAAGAACTGGACCTCGATCAGTATCCTTTTGTGTAGAAAGTTGGACATTTGCTTTAACTTCTCTATTCTCCTCTCTTCTATTCAACTTTTCGTATTCCATTTGTCCATGATTGCTTTTATCAGAAATTGGCTGTTTTCTGGTGAAAAGGAAGATATCAAAAAAAAAAAAAAAAGGAATCTGAAGATGGGGAAACATCAGTCAAGCGATGCAGGCGGGATGAGAAGGATGAATAGGAGTGCTTGTTTGCTAGGGAGTCATGATTAAGCCGCGCGCCATGAAAGAAGGAAGTTACAAAAAGGCGATCGATTGCCGCGTTTCATTGAAGTAACTTTGTTATTTGTTGTGCTTTGTATTATTTCAGGAGAAGGTATCGGTCGATTTGAGACAGTATCGACCAGAAGGTAGTGGTTGGGAGGTGCAGCCACTTGCACGGCCACGGAGGGCGAGACGAGAAGGGTTTGGTTAAGAGGAGTGTTGTATTGAAAGAAGGAAGTTACAAAAAGGCGATCGATTGCCGCGTTTCATTGAAGTAACTTTGTTATTTGTTGTGCTTTGTATTATTTCAGGAGAAGGTATCTGTCGATTTGGGACAGTATCGACCAGAAGGTAGTGGTTGGGAGGTGCAGCCACTTGCACGGGCCACGGAGGGCGAGACGAGAAGGGTTTGGTTAAGAGGAGTGTTGTATTGAAAGAAGGAAGTTACAAAAAGGCGATCGATTGCCGCGTTTCATTGAAGTAACTTTGTTATTTGTTGTGCTTTGTATTATTTCAGGAGAAGGTATCTGTCGATTTGGGACAGTATCGACCAGAAGGTAGTGGTTGGGAGGTGCAGCCACTTGCACGGGCCACGGAGGGCGAGACGAGAAGGGTTTGGTTAAGAGGAGTGTTGGATTGAAAGAAGGAAGTTAATAAAAGGCGATCGATTGCCGCGTTTCATTGAAGTAACTTTGTTATTTGTTGTGCTTTGTATTATTTCAGGAGAAGGTATCTGTCGATTTGGGACAGTATCGACCAGAAGGTAGTGGTTGGGAGGTGCAGCCACTTGCACGGGCCACGGAGGGCGAGACGAGAAGGGATTGGTTAAGAGGAGTGTTGGATTGAAAGAAGGAAGTTACAAAAAGGCGATCGATTGCCGCGTTTCATTGAAGTAACTTTGTTATTTGTTGTGCTTTGTATTATTTCAGGAGAAGGTATCTGTCGATTTGGGACAGTATCGACCAGAAGGTAGTGGTTGGGAGGTGCAGCCACTTGCACGGGCCACGGAGGGCGAGACGAGAAGGGTTTGGTTAAGAGGAGTGTTGGATTGAAAGAAGGAAGTTACAAAAAGGCGATCGATTGCCGCGTTTCATTGAAGTAACTTTGTTATTTGTTGTGCTTTGTATTATTTCAGGAGAAGGTATCTGTCGATTTGGGACAGTATCGACCAGAAGGTAGTGGTTGGGAGGTGCAGCCACTTGCACGGGCCACGGAGGGCGAGACGAGAAGGGTTTGGTTAAGAGGAGTGTTGGATTGAAAGAAGGAAGTTACAAAAAGGCGATCGATTGCCGCGTTTCATTGAAGTAACTTTGTTATTTGTTGTGCTTTGTATTATTTCAGGAGAAGGTATCTGTCGATTTGGGACAGTATCGACCAGAAGGTAGTGGTTGGGAGGTGCAGCCACTTGCACGGGCCACGGAGGGCGAGACGAGAAGGGATTGGTTAAGAGGAGTGTTGGATTGAAAGAAGGAAGTTACAAAAAGGCGATCGATTGCCGCGTTTCATTGAAGTAACTTTGTTATTTGTTGTGCTTTGTATTATTTCAGGAGAAGGTATCTGTCGATTTGGGACAGTATCGACCAGAAGGTAGTGGTTGGGAGGTGCAGCCACTTGCACGGGCCACGGAGGGAGAGACGAGAAGGGTTGGTTAAGAGGAGTGTTGTATTGAAAGAAGGAAGTTACAAAAAGGCGATCGATTGCCGCGTTTCATTGAAGTAACTTTGTTATTTGTTGTGCTTTGTATTATTTCAGGAGAAGGTATCTGTCGATTTGGGACAGTATCGACCAGAAGGTAGTGGTTGGGAGGTGCAGCCACTTGCACGGGCCACGGAGGGCGAGACGAGAAGGGTTTGGTTAAGAGGAGTGTTGTATTGAAAGAAGGAAGTTACAAAAAGGCGATCGATTGCCGCGTTTCATTGAAGTAACTTTGTTATTTGTTGTGCTTTGTATTATTTCAGGAGAAGGTATCTGTCGATTTGGGACAGTATCGACCAGAAGGTAGTGGTTGGGAGGTGCAGCCACTTGCACGGGCCACGGAGGGCGAGACGAGAAGGGTTTGGTTAGATTGCTCTCAATTTAGACATTGATCTTGGGGAGCTTGTAGAAGATCCAGAATGGCTCATTGAACTCGGTAATTTCTTGAGGCAGTTAGTGAAGACAGGTGTTGTGCTAAATATATATATAAAAAAAAGCGCTTGGTTCTTTTTATGATCTTCTAATTAAGACAGGGTTCAGTTGAATCCCGTGCTCAGAATCATGTGACTTTGAAAGAAACCTTGGATCAGATTTTGATCGTGTCGTGGTTGAAGGAAAGAAAAAGGAACTAAATAAGAAGCGTACATAGCTAAACAAGTAAGTAAGAGGTTATACTTGTTAATACCATGCACAGCACCAGTACCAGCACAGTACCAGCACAGTTCAAAACTTTGCTGCTCGTATGATGTCTGGAAAACGAAAGTACGATCATATAACTCCAACATTGAAACAATTAAAATTGTTGCCAATATCTCAACTTCTATACCTTAGAGACGCTGTTCTCATGTTGAAATGTATGAAGGGTTTAGCTCCGGCCGAGTATTTGTCGTCTATGTTTACCTTAAGATCTGAGATTCACAATCGAAGCACACGAAACAGTGACAAGCTACAGATTCCTATGTGCAGAACTAAGTTAGCTCAACAGTCCGCGTTCTCTTATAGAGGCGTTGATATTTGGAACTCTGTACCCAAAAGTATTACTAAGATAAATTCAGTCAAACTCTTTAAAAACACCCTTAAAAGTAGTCTTTTAACCGAATGGTTAGCTCTAAGTATTTATTTATTTATTTATTTATTGATGTATTTTTAAATTTATTTATGTTTTTAATAATATAATAAGTTTTCCATGTTATTCTTAGTACTTATTTTTGTAAATAGCGAATTTTCTCATTCTAGGTTTAGCTTAGGTTTAAGACTTGTCGTAAATTGTATCTGAAAAGCCCTCTTTAGGGAGATCAATAAAGTTATTGTATTGCATTGTAAAGCGAGGCAGAATTGCACTGCACAAGATCGACACGTATAAGATCAGTAATTGATCATGCTATACGTGCAGTTTAATTTTTCACACAGTATTTGAAGAACGAGCACACACGCTTAGAGATAAGGCCGGCTGTGTCCATTATTACTTCAGGCATTTGTATTGAAAGCCAGCAGGAGTTGGGTATCGCACCCATTATGTTCAGACCATTATGATTATTTATGCACCTCGGTCTAAGCTTTTCAATCAGTCCATTTTGGCGGAGCAACAATAGAACCATGCCTGATAAGCTAGGTAGTATTTGAATTATATATTGAAAAAAAAAAAAAAAGATAATAACAATAAAGAGTATTTTATATAGCGTCAATATCGCATGGCTTCAACAACGCCTTCCAATATATTGGTCATAAGAAAAGAAATTTGGATAAAACTGAAAAGTAGGTTTATATTTGATCATTTCATTTCATTTCATTTCATTTCATTTCATTTCATTTCATTTCATTTCATTTCATTTCATTTCATTTCATACTACATATTGCATATAAAATTTCAATATATACTTGATGTACACAGAACAAAACCCGTCATCAAGGAAATTAAGAATTTAATATCAAAAACATATTTGATAATTTCCATCCCCCCCCATCCCCCCCCCCATCCCCCCCATCCCCCCCTCCCCCCCCCATAAAAACAATCCCTGCCAATACTGCTTTTTATGGAAAGCATTGTTTTTATATGGGTTTTACAAGAAGAAAGAGAAAGAAGAAGAAGAAAATAAAGATGTTCAAAATGTAACGAAAGGTGGGTTTCTTGAGTTGGTTCAGTTCCGACGTTTGTCGTCCTTGTCTGGGACTGACAATAAAGGTTGTAACACGTGACGTCGCTGGGCACCGTACGCGCAGGTCACGTGATAGACCAGAGATCGGATAAACATTCATGAGATAACAACTACGAGTACAATGGGAGCAGAGCCAAGTTTAAAGAGAACAAGAATCGACTTTGAAACTACTGAATTCAGGTACGTTCAATGAACCGTTCGGTCCTTCAGTAGTGCATTTTGCAGCAATGCACATGTTGGGGGAAATTTGGCAAACAAAAAGTTTAATATGCTTGCATGGTTGCCGTGTGAGTGAAAAAATTCTAAAGTTCTGCTGCGTGTGGCAGCACCTCGGACCTCTGAGAGACTCACCTGCTGCATGGAATTGATCTCTTCCCTTTTTCTATCCGCAGTAGTTGCACAATGAACCCTATTAGCATGGATGGAGCTAGATGAGGTGATCGTTCGTGACTCCAGCGACACATATGCATGCATGATGCTGTTCAACGAATATGCAATTGGGGAGCAAGTTTATGTTCAAAGGGTCACATCTCGGCTGATATTGGTCCGACTCTCGTCAAAATCGGTGTATGAACGTCTTATTTTGTTGTCTAGGGAAATAATTAGAGATCGAACAAGGTCAAAGTCAAAATTTACTCGTTCGTGACGTCACACTCGCGCTCTCTTCCCATCCATTCACTCATTCATTCATCCATCCATTCATATTCATTCATTCACTCATCCGTTCATTCATTCATTCGTTCATTCATCCATTCATATTCATTCATTCACATTCATTCATTCCTATCCCATCCTATCCCATAGATTATGAATTTTTTTCATTATGAATTCTTAACCTATTTAATTGAATTGTATACCTTATTACATTTTTTTGGATACATTTTGTACATATGTCTACATCCACTAATCAATTATGTATACTTTTTCTATATAAATGATAGTAACGAATATTCTTATCATTAAATCCCCTGAAGAGTGAAGCAATTCACGAAACCGGCTTGTCGGGAAAAATGTTGTCTTGACTTTTTCTTCTCAAACAACTACATATATGTACATGTATACATACATTATATTTTTTTAGATCTATTTTAGATATTAGATATAGATATTTTCTTTCTTTTGTGTCCCCAATCAGTTGTATAAACTAAATACATAGACACGTGAATATGAAGTGGTCATTATTATTGTTATTTATCCAACCACTCCGCTCTCTACTTACGACCGATTCTTGCCCATTCCCTTGCTTCCAACCCACCCTCTCTGTTCGCTGTGTGTCGTCAGCATAAGCACGCGAGAATAGGACTACATTTTCAAGTAACAAACATGTTTTATTTACATTTCTGCATCTGCTGCCTGCCTTTCAACAGCACAAACACACTATAATAATATCGTACGAGGCAATTATCATGATGGAACTCATTATTATAAGAAATAATTCTAGGAGCCTATACTAGGCTTTCTAGGAATGGAAAGGAGTTCTTTTTCCAATGAACTAGCTTATCCTAGGATTAGGATCTAGGATGCCAAGATGGGTTTCCATGGCAACGCATGTCATGTTTCAGAAAGCAAATAGTGTCAGCCTGGGAATTACAGCAAATCAGGCTCGAAACTTACTCATTTTTCTCTATCTCCACCTCACTTAAAGATCAGAAGTAAACGATAAAACAAAACAACCTTGGTCTTTCGCGAAAATGTGATGTCTTTCGCAAAAACCATTCCTTTCAAAGTTCTGTTGGCAAAGATCATCGTCAGCAAGTGCTTTTGTTCAGTCGAATGACAAAATTCCATCTCAAAGACACACAAGTGAACCATTCAAATCTTTGCCGACAGATTCAAAAGAAAAAGACAATATACTGCATTTTGTCTTGGCGACTTGCAATGGCATTGCCGAGAACACTCCACCTACCACTATAATAATTATTATCATATGTCTTTTCGAACCAGACCACAGTAAAGTTGGGAAAAAAAGGGAAAAAAAAAAAAAAAAAAATCTCTGTTAGCAAAGATCACAGAAGCAAAGTGCTCACAGGGTTTCCCCCCCCCCCCCCCCCTTCATCTCCTATTTAAAAAAAAGGGGGACATATCTGTCTATTGGAAAGCCTCATGAATGGACCTGAGAGGAGTACGCAGTTTGAAAACTCCTGGCTTTTTCTTCAAAGGCGTCATGTTGACTGCCACCATGGCCTCGGTCGACTCTAACCACGGCTCGGCATCAAACGTAAAAACATACTCGTCCCTACTACCGGCACACAGCTCAAACCACAATAGGCTGGCTTCCCCTTGGGGTTGCAAGGACTGAACCCGACCTATCAAGACCTTGGGACATGCTGCCTTGCTCCCTTCTTCCAAGAGCCCAACGAAGTCCCCCGCTTTGAAAGTAGAGTCCCCACTGCCCTCTTGGTCGGCACCATCTTTCGTCGGCTCGTCCCGAGCCAGGTTAGAACAAAGAGACAGGGCCAATGTCTTCCGCTGGTTGGAACTTCGTCTGTCATATGTCTGTTGTGCCTGCTTTCTGCTGTGTCTCAGGGCCGCCGCTATCGAATCTTTGAGGGAGTCACTGCAATCACTGCAAAAAGATGATGACCATGATCAGCATGATGATGATGATGATGATGATGATGATTCCTTTATTTTGTGTATAAATATGTTTGCTTGCAATATGTACAACACAAGTTGCAGAAATATAAAAAGGAAAAAAAGAAAAGAAAGAAGAATTAAGAAAGAAGAAGAAGGAAGAAAAAGAAAAAGAAAAAAAAGAAAAGAAAGAAGAATTAAGAAAGAAGAAGGAAGAAAAAGAAAAAGAAAAAAAAGTAAAAAAGAAAAGAAAAAGAAATGAAGAAAGAAGAAGAAGGAAGAAAAAGAAAAAAGAAAAAAAAAGTAAAAAGAAAAGAAAAAAG
>WHPX01000679.1:0-85838 GCA_011057435.1 Actinia equina | reverse complement strand
AGCTGACGTAGGAAAACGTGGTAGACCTGGTAGAGCGACAGCGAAGACAAACTTTGGGGCTGAACACAGACAGAGCGTTGTATGACAGATCAAACATTCTTTAGTAGGAAAGCAAAAGCCCTTCGGGGATCCTTGAAGCCTCTTCATCGAGGACTGATATTGAGCTCTTTTACTAATTTTTGGCATGTTTTTTTTTCCTAACATCATTTTTCGTTTGTTGGATTAATTGTAAAATGTCACACAACCTGATAACCACTCAATTTAACACAGAAAGAATCGTTTTCAAAAAAAAGAAAAAAAAAAAAACAAAAATGCCTTGAACTACTCCTTGTTAATAATTTGTGTATAAATGCTTAAATTTGTCCTGCTTTCGTTCTAGAAAACATTCGACGGGTTTCTCAATATAAAGGTATTACACGCTGCCCGCGTCAAAAAAAACCCCAAAAAAAAAAAAAAAAAATTGGTGTATCGACCACACAACATAAAATAATATTTGGACATTTTCACGTGAAACTGGGGAAGTATTCAAACTTTGACGTCACTCTTTTGACGTCTCCCTCCAAAATAGTCACTCCCAGCCCGTCCCTAAAACTACCAAACTCAAGAAGTGAAACTAGTGCCAGGGCGAGCCATAATATGAAACCAACAACCACAGTAAGTGTACCTAGTTGTTGCCCTGCGCACATTCTTTCAGAAAATGAAATCATAAATATATATACCTATTTGCAAACAACGTTGTCAAAGAAAAACACAGACAGAAGCCATTAGTGAGAAACTAAATTACCACAAAAGAAGATCAATGAATCCTTAATTGTTGTGGCAGCACCTTGGAGAAAATCCTTGGTATACCCTCAACGCGGACAAAATATATAGATAACACTTGCTTCCTCAGCAAGCCCGTAAAAACATGTTTCTAAAGCATTCTAGTAAAAATATATGACTAAACTCCAGTTTCGCATTCATGCAGTAGCACATGCGTTCAACCGAGCCGGTCTAGTTTTGAATAATATAAGAGTGCACGCACGTGGAATATAAATAGTTTTGTTCTTGTCTTTGATTTCTTGGATATCCTGCCTCCGGGAATATCATCATTCAATTCAAAGTACATGAAGCGAATATGTAACTAGCATAGCGATCGAATATTCTAGTAAGTTTAAAATATGGGTATAATAGAAGACTCGAAAGCTTAACAGTACCTTTTACATGGAGCTTGGGACTTAACGAAGTTAGTATTCTCTCATTTGTTTGATCTGGAGGCTTTGGATCTGTTTATGAAGCAAAATACAAAAAACTTAACGGTCGCGTTGAAGCAGTTGCACACAGACACCAAAAACAAGAAAGCAGCAATGCAGAGCTTAGAGCAGAAACAAGACCTGAGGTTTTATCATTAAACCATCAGAATATCGTCAAACTTTAGGAGTTTCGAGTGCCTCCAGTTTGGATGACAAGCCTTGTTTTATTATGGAATTTGTAAGCACAAAAACCCTTCAACATCTTTTACATGATCAAGACGAAGTATTTGACGAGTCGAGGCGTATTGAACTAGGCAGAGATCAATTTCTAAAGGACTGGTTTTTATCCACCAAAATGGTATAGTTCATCTTGACTTGAAGCCTGTAAATGTTCTTATGACAAATGATGGTGTTTGTAAGATTGCAGACTTCGGATGCTGTCAGTACATAGAAGACAGTCCTAACACTCCAACCAGATCTTACCTTACCGGCACTTTCGCATACCGGGCACCAGAACTCCTAAAAGGAGAAGACCCTACCTACAAAGCGGATGTATACTCTTTGGAATTTTGCTTTGGCAATTGTGGTCCAGAGAAATTCCGTACAAGCTTCAAAACCATCAAGTTGTTATTTTCCGGGTAGTGTCATGTAATTTACGGCCACCTCTCCCCACGGGATTTGAGATTGATAATAGATACATTGATCTAATGACTTCATCATGGTCTGGCAATCCTGAAAATCGTCCCACAATGCTAGATGTTTCAGATATACTCGAAAACTGGAGATAATGCATCACTAAGAAAATGGTACAAAGTAAGAACTATTTAAATTCCTGTAATTTGTTTTAGAAACTGTTAGACGAGGAAAAATACGTCCTTAGTGTGGAGGGGGGGTAGAGAATGTTCACGTGTTTTTTATTGCTCCGTAAGGAATGCCAAAACCAAAAAACCTATTCCTTATGTATATTGGTACACCAAAAAAGACGCATTTAATTTGCCTTACCCTTCGATTGACTAGTAATTTAATGTTCTACATTACACTTGTTTTCTACATAAAAATTATAAGACAATCGGGATGTTGTTATGTTTAACATTATATTTAATTGGCTTTAAAGTGACTGTAAGACTGCAAGAGCATAGTTATATCATTACCGAATCAAAAAAAAAAAAAAAATGAAATGTACTATATAATGAAAATAGGGATCGTTAAAACAAAAACAAAGAACATTCAACCCCCCCCCCCCCCCCCCCCCGCACACACACACACACATACACTCAACACCCCTCTCCCCCCAAATGAACAGGACATCGGTTAAAACAGCAAAACAATTATATAAATATAAATAAAATGTCTGTCGCATATTATAGCTATAGATATTTTTAAAATTATCCTTAGAGTGTAGATAGAGTGTAGATAGAGGCATTTAACTCGTGCAATAGATATTAGACTAATATACATTAGTAGACCCTAATTCCATTGTTTTCTTTTGTGGCTATTTAAATATTACACGTTGACTAGTATTTTTATTTCACGGGTTAAATGCCTTCACTCTAATAAACCCTTTCTAGTGACTATTTAGTTTATTGGCTAAATAGCACTAATATAAACAATAGAGTACAAATACTTTAGACTTATTTTACTTCACACCGAGAAATACTACTAAATAGTGCTAAATTAAGGAGGCATAAAAAATATTTAAACAATACAGAACTATTAAGTAAAACAATCAAAAACCATTTCCTTACTTTAAAATACCCAAATGAAAACAAATTGTTTTTAGTCATCCTTCCTAGGACAATAATACCTGAAAGAGTCATTTCCACCGGTTTATTCAAAATCTTCGGTTTCTTTTAATTAGATTTCTTTCTTGCTAGCTTCTGTATTCTCAGATAGTATTGAATTTTTCTTACGTTTTCTTTACGTTTTTTACCAACGGTTCATTTTAATATAACTGAAGCATTTGGACAATGTCTGTGGAGAGCGTAAAATACTGGTCAGTTTAAATAAACTATATTTATAATCATTCAACTTTTAAATATAAATATATTAGGACTATATATAGACGAGAAGTTATAATAAATTTTGAAGATTTTATTCTTTAAGAATATATAGATATATAGATATAGATATAAATATTTAATATTTATTAATGATTAATAATCTGAATGTGAAATTTGATACTTAATATTTAATATATGTATACCAGGCAGGCGCGGTGTTCGCACTTCGATCGCAAGGCGGACGTCAGTATCTAGATTTCTCATAAGTCCGATTATTTTACGCTACGTTTTACGCGGGCGTGAACTCGTGAAAACCGTATATTTGCATGACTAAGACAGCTGGGGAAGTCACTGTAATGGTCTAAGAAAAAAGAAACAGTCCATTTTTACACAATTAATCAATTCTTTATTGTCAATACAAAACTTTCATAAAACATATGAAATGCACAACTCTTAGAAAGCGACATATTTTTCATTTACACTAAAAGACACACCAGTCTTAACCGCTGATTCAGAAAATTCCTAGGAACGCTAACGGTAGCTAGACACGACTTTTTTGTCTTTATCTCTGGCTCTCTCTCCTTTTACAACTGTAAATTTTCTATTGCCCCCCCCCCCCCCCCCCCCCCCCCCCCCTTCCACCCCCAATTTTATCGAAAAGCACTTGCATTTTCTGCATTGCACTTAAAGCCACATTACACATCAAAGAATGCTTATCAAGAGCATCTCTCTGCATATTTCCACCGACAATATTTCAATATGTAAATCAACCATTTTCACAGTCGCAATTCGCATGATTTTATCGGGCGAGATGTCTTTTGAATGCTTTCGAGACATGAGTATATCTTCTGGCTCCTTTCTGGAGAGACACCCGAGTGCTTAACTGAACTGGATGATAATGTTCGTCGTGAAATTCTTATATCAAGGAGAAACACCGAGCCCAGAGTCAGAGAAGGCAACCATATACACTTGACGTAACTAACCGGGTTTTGTTTATTTTTTAGTTTATATTCAATATTTTAACAGGAACCTCTAGTTTAGCTAGGCTAGTTTAAATAGAGTCATGTATAAAATAAATATAATTACAAGAATAGTATAGAGAAAAAAGAAAAGAAGAAAAATAATAATGTGCGAAAGGATATTAGTTAATTAGCGCTTGAAATGGCGTTTTGCCTTGGTTTTAAACTCTTCGAAGGTAGAACTATTCCTAATATCTAAAGGCAGTAGATTGAAAGTACGCGCTCCGTTAATACGAAAACTGCCCTGATATTTGGATATCTTAGTTAGTACTGATATGGCTACGCAAATATCCTAGTCTTGATTTCTTGGCTTGTATTTTTGATGTAAGCATGTCTACAGTTTCTGGGACTATTCATCAGATTGCTCCAATCTATGGGTTTCAGCCAATTATGCAGTTGATTATGTTCGAATTATGTGCGTTCATGGCTGAGAGGCACATACGACTTTTCCAGTCACTTTGAGAGTATTAAGAAACGATTTTTCTTTATAGTTTTCGCATTATATTGTGTCATATTCTCTTTCATCATATCTTAATATTGTAATTTAGAAACAGACAAAAACATTGGAATCCTGTTTCTTTGCAGAAAGTGACATGCACAAAAATACTTAACAATATACTATATCAAAGTGCCTCGAACAGTCTAAAGTGACTCTCACACTTAACAATAAAGTATAAAGAAAAATAAAAGATCTTTTGTATAATGTTCAGAACAAAGAGTGAGATTAGTGTAAATGAAAAATATGTCGCTTTCTAAGAGTTGTGCATTTCATATGTTTTATGAAATTCTTGTATTGACAATAAAAAATGTAATTTGTGTAAAAATGGACTGGTTTTTTTTTTTCTTAGACCATTTTCTTAGACCAATGACTTCCCCAGCTGTCTTATAGTCATGCAAATAAAGTATTTGCAGGTAACATTAGATTTATTTTATTCAAGATTCGATGATCGGTTGACTGCAAAACTATATTTTCTTGATCGTTCGATACCGTTTTGATGTTGGACTAAACAATTTTAAAACAGTTTTCCATTAAGTTGTATGTTGTCGACAGCTTTTTTGTTTAAATAACTTAAGTCAAGAGACAGATAGAAAATTAGATTTAAAACGTCAAAAAGCACAAATCTTTTTAAACCTCATTAGCCTTTAATAAGGAAACATGAAAAACATATTCAAAATGTTTGACAAATTGGAGAAAACACGGAGAAAAGGAAGATAAGTTATGTAGATTGTTCAAGCGTTCAAAAAGCGAGTAAAGAATTCGCTTGAAGAAAGTGCAATAAATATTATTCTCTTGACGTTTATTTTTCATAAGTAATGTATATATTTTCGGTGGCACAAGAAGTAAATAACCCACGAAAAAAATTATATCGGAAGAAGAGAAGAACGAAATAAAAACTTTCTGAAAAAAACTAGATGACGTGAGCATTTTAGATACTCTCATCTAAAATGGCTTTTCGACCAATCAGAGCGCACGTTAGAACTCGATTATTTAGAAAATGAGTTTGAATGTTAAGTAAGCTAAAGATTCGTGCAAGAAAAGGAATTTGGATGTCTGATTTGTTAGATGTCTGTGCATAGCTAAATTTGCTCTTTTCGAAGAGAAAGAGAGTGATCCAGACAAGGTGTAATCTAATTTCGTATGGTTTACTTGAATAACAGTCTCAGCACCTATAGTGGTGTCCCCTACTTTTCGGAAATGCAAGTTAAAAACCGTTAGTCCGCGTTTATGTAAAACGATTTTCAATATGAAGTTTTGAGGTCCAGAAAGCTCTTAAAATATTTTTTAAAATGGTGATGAGAAGGGAGAAAATTACAACAACAACAAAAATTAACCATATACGTTGGGATTCGAACGTCTTGGCAGGAAAAAAAATTATAATGAAATTCAGTTCAATTTCTTAGAATTATGGCCCAGTGGAAAAAAGTTTGGGCTTCCAGTGAGTGAGCCCGGTGGAGCAAGCGTTTTAGGTGAACTAAATTCATACCTACTACTCAAAATTTGCTCATGGCACTTTCTCATAGTGTAAATGATTCCTGTTTGTCCCGTCTCCGGGGTGCAAATTAGCACCCAGTTTCCGATTCGCTTATGTTGACTAGAGGAATTTGTTTTACTTTCTTTTTTGCTTTTGTATGAAAGGAGATACCTGATTCTTTTTATGCAAATAATGGATTCGGTAGTAGTTCTGGTTTTCATATTGATGTCAAACCAATTTAGACCTCGTATCGCGCAGTCGCGCCACGGAGGGGGTAAACGCTCTTATTTGGCAAAACAAGTATTTATGAGAGAAAAATAAAATGGAAATAACAGTGGACAGAAAACGAAGAAATTACTAAATTATTAAGGAGAGGGAAGCCTTGAAGTTCTATCAAATTGAACGAGAGACAGTCAATGGGCATGATCTTGATGATCCGAGTTTTTCTCTCTAGATTGATTTCGTGTTTTGCACAAGCGGTTCCCGAACATGCTGAGCTGGGTAGTATAAGGCTAGGATAGGCTTGTTATTTCCAGGTTTATAACATGTTTTCAGGGTGAGGGGCTAAGGAGAGAAGTCAATAATGGAAGGAAGAGGCAAGGAGGTGTCAGATTGTTTACGATATCATGAAGTAAATACATTGATTCAGGCAGCCAATCGAACTCACCTTGAGAACTGGATTGCAGCTGTTCATTCCATGGCCGAGTCTCTTCTAATGGAATCGCGACAGTAGAGTAAAGATGAAATGATTATTCAAAAACTGTTAGAGAGAATCATCGCACCGACATCGCAGAGGTCATGGGTTCGATTCGAGTTGAAGCCTGAAATCATTTTTTCAGGTCTTTCTTTACAGCGTTCGCTTAGATCGCTTATTCAATGTGATGATCAACACTCTAACAGAATCAACCAAGTCAACGAAATGATGAATTGCTTTGGATTCGTTGTTAAAGAAGATCACCGAACTTTAATTGCTTGTTATTCATAACAAAATGAAGCAGCAGCTCATTGTCTTGTCTGTCATTTGGTGTTATTGAAGTTTTATTGCGCGCACACGAAAATACATTCCGCGCATATGAATGTACGAGCGCACTATTGATTGTCCATTGATGCCTATGAATGTACACGCATATTCAAATATCGTTATTGAAAGTTGATCCGCGCTAATGATGTTACTTATGGAGTTGATGAAAGTACATTACACGTTATTGATACAACTATTGGCTAAAATGAATGTACATTTTCTGTTAATGTTTGTACTCTTTGTTTTTGTTTTTTTATTAAAAAAGGTCTTTTTATCATCATGTTTAGCATTCTTTTGTGTGTCAGTAAGTTATCTGAACCGTACAAGTATATGAACCATACAAGATGGAATTACCTTTTCGCATGATAGACCATGGCCCACCCCTAATGTTCTGCATAAAGTCTCATGACCCACCCTCTTTTTTCTGCTTGAAAATCATGGGTTCTTATGAGTTTTGAAAAAACCGTTCAAAAACCCACAACAGCTAGGTTGCCGCATCGAAATACCGTTAAAAAATTGCAATCGCTATGTTACACCATAGTTAATGTAGCTCCTTAACTATGCTTACACGAGAACAAGTTTTCGCCCACCCATCATTGCAATTGTCTCATGTAGCATCTAGAAGTAGGATTAGGAAACAAAAATCTCCCATTCATCATTCGTTATATTTTATTGAAACTCTTGTCAAATAATCGTGTCTACAGCATGCAATATATTAGTGTATTACATAATTATTTTGAGGACAAATAACGAAAAAGTATTTGTAAGTTAGACCGAGCTTGAACGTTGAATTTCACGTGTGGCATGGGTAGCTTAGTGATTTACCTCTCGCCAAAAACCGCTGTGATCCGGGTTCGAGCCCAAAGTGAGTTTAGTTTATCTTATGTGACCTTGACACGAGGGTTGTTCTCCGGTATTCCTCCCTCCGTAAAAATAAACACGAGTTAAGTCGTATGCATAGAATATCAAATGTAGTGGTAGCGTCTGAGTGACAGTGGGCCAAATAAACTTAATCTACTGTTTTCCCCATTTTAGGAATTGGTCCATTTATCCAATGCAAATGAACAAAACCTATTGTTTGAATCCAGATTCCGCACACGTGAAAATCGCCGTTTAGACTGGGCCTAAGAACGGAAAAATTCTAAAACAGCCACCATTTTGCAAAACTGAAAACCACTTAGCTTTGACGGTAACGTAAATCAATTTCCATATAGGTCAAATCTAACGTACTGTTGATTTAAAAACTATTTTAAACTATTTTAATGCATATATCATATGGAAATTGTTTTACTGGAGCCTCGCAAGGAAACGTTCCGTCTTTATATATTCTATCCTTCATCATTTCTTAAGCTAACGGAAATACAACTTCCCTTTTGAAATAATCCTCCTAAATTTAAAAAAGAAAAAAAGAAAAAAAGAAGAAAGTACCCAAAACCTATCGACTCAAAATATACTAAAAAGTATACTTGAAAGACTCCTGTGTATGATTAGCTCATTTAGATAATGATAATATTGAGAAATATTCCATTCTTCTATACCTAATTTAATATTATTTTTGTGTCTGTGATTTTGTATCTGTGAAAATCTAAGATGGTGGGTGTGCTTTTTTTAAAGAAAATTATTCAATAATATGCATATTAAGAATCCATTTTCCGTTACACATTGTATTCATTGGATGTCCCGGAATCCTTGAATGTTCAAAACTGAACCCAGTCACCTGAATTATTAGAACTGTCAAATATAAAAATAAAAACACAGCTCAGTAAAAGTAGAGGGCAAACATTATATCCACTAAATAGTACATTTTACTAGTGTTTGCTAGTACTAATTTAAAAAAATAAAAATAAAATAAATAGGATTAAGCAGTGGTATTACTGCAGAGTAGCTATTCATCCACTGTCATTCCAATTGGAATTTAGGAGTTGATTTTTGAGCAGGGAGGGAAGCCGGGGAACCAGGAAAACCCTCGAAGCACAGGAGAGAACCAACAAACAACTCTACTCACATACGACACCGAGCTCAGCAGGACCCGAACCCGGGTCGCATTGGTGAGAGGCGAGCGCTCTCAACGCTACGCCACTCTTGCTTCCCATTTTCGATTTATTTTTAATACGCGCGACAAAAAAGAATGCTGTCAGCGGTTACCTGAATCTTGGGTTAAAATAATACTATAATTGTAAAGCTTAATTTGATATATATATATACATACAAAATCGCTAAAACTTTAACAATTTAGAGATATATATACATATATATGTATCCCCTTTTTCCTATTGCCTTTCCTTGAAAATGACTATTTTGCATTATGCATCTCATTAGGTATTTCTATACATGTATAAATATGTACTACAAAGTTTCTGCAATCAAGTGTATAAATATATATATATATATATATATAGTAAATATTGGATTAAAGACGAGACATGTTCACTGTAACTCCGAGTTTCGTGCTTACGCACTCATCAGACAGACTTTAATATATATATCTATTGCTCTGCATCCCTACGCATCGAGCACTGTTTCACCAGTATAGACCACATTACATACTTTGTTATATATATATATATATTGATATACAGCGATATGCAGAAATTCTGATCCAACCAAGTATAAAGTATATAACTATATCGGGTGCATTATGGGTAATAGACTTGCGGGTTCAAAGCGGGATTAAAAGTAATGATGAAAAGGTAAATTATACACCGTGAAAAGATGAAAAAACTTACTGACGTTTCGGACGCTAGTCCTTCGTCGGAGTAAAAGAGCAAATTAAAAGTATTAAGGGATTAAAAGTACTAAAGCGTTGGCTGACGTTTTCTTTAAGATAAGTTACCTTTCAAAACAAACTCCGCTTGTTCCAACCAGAAAAAGAATTTTCACCCTGCCTAGGACTCGACAGTCGGCGTTATTTACAATATAAACCACTGTTTATTTTATGCAATTTTGATTAATACAAACGGCTTTTAGTGCAATGATGATTAATATTCATACTTTCACTCTCGTGCGTGAACTTGTTTTGCATAACATTGCAAAACGTTTTAATAGCTTTGCCAAAAGAGAGAGAGAGAGAAACAAAAGAAAAGGTAACCACAAAGAATCACTAAGTTATCAGAGGAGAAGTGGAAGAATATGCCTCTCTAAAGTAAGAAAATCCTCCATTTATCTAGAAAATATATTCAGCCTGTTCATCAACTGAGATTTGACTGAGTCGACGCTCACTAACAATAACACGGTAGACTACGAATAAAGCGAAATATCCTATCCAGAGTAGCTCACGGACAATGTTTGTACCACTTTTGTCATAAGTCATATTACCGACTGTTTTGGTTTTGCTGT
The DNA here is from genome assembly GCA_011057435.1 of Actinia equina. Lineage (NCBI taxonomy): Eukaryota > Metazoa > Cnidaria > Anthozoa > Actiniaria > Actiniidae > Actinia > Actinia equina. The sequence goes on along the minus strand of WHPX01000679.1, from coordinate 75,257 downwards.
CCTCGGAGTGATTGATTCAGTGTTTTAAAAGGGCACATATTAATTAAATAAGCGAAGAAGGAGTTCAGAATCGAGCTCAGCTCAACCGAAACTTCCGAGAAGAGCGATTTCAGAGCAGATTTTAAATTCAACCAATTGCAAAACTTCCAATGTTCAATTTACATCAATAAAACCGTTTAAAATATGACATTTCTTCTAGTAGTGTAGAGGTATTAAAAAGTGAACACATAGTTCCCGCTTCTTGACTTTAGCGCAGTTCATAAACAACACTCCGTAGGCCAGCCAACGCTTTTGTACTTCTAATCCCGCTTTGAACCCGCAAGTCTATTACCCATAATGCACCCGATATAGTTATAAACTATATACTTGGTTGGAACAGAATTGCTGCATATCGTTGTATATATATATACGTATATATGTAAATTGGTAATAAAGATATTTGTTGTTGTTGTTATCAATTAAGAAATAATTCGACGTGGAAAATTCCGAGGACAGTCAGAGGAATTTTTCGAATATAATTATTTCTTGATTGGGGAGCACGAAATCCCATTACCTATTAATTATATAGCTGCCTAATTAATTTCATATCAACGAAACCTGTCCAATTAATGATGGTAATTGAACTGAGTGGAGTGCAATTTGGGAATTAATCGCACTCTTTGAACCAATCAGATTGTAGGAATTGGTAGTGATTACGAAAAGGATATGACTAATAATACACTAATTAATGCTAGTGAAATATAAAAAAAATTGTGTTACACAAATTGCTGCAAACCCTTACTTCCACTCCCCCGCCCCACAGTTATCTAATCCATCTCTGAGAAAACTATTATCTGTAGGTTTATTTGCAGATAATACATTTATCAATTCAAGATCATTCAAAGTCATGTCAGAGATAAGATGTTTTGCTTTTTTGCAAAACCAGAATTAAATGTTCATTCTTAGCTTACAAAATGTATAATAAAATTTAATTCGTTTTTTTTTTCCCAATAGCCTTATATATCCTAAATTATGAGTAATTGATGGTTAAAGTGCACCTAACCCTTGGTACAATACTCTCAGTATTGATGCAAAAAACTGCTTACCCTTGTGATGTAGACGCAGACGTAAAATCCCCCCATTCATTCACATTAGATGCTGGCTGTTGGCTTTGTGTTGGTGGAGCAAACTCTGAGAATTCCGAGAACAGAGCACTTGAGACAGAAGACTGAGGTTGTGTTTGTTGAACTTTTCTGGATGACAACGGTGATGCTGAACCACCAGATGATGGGGGAGGGGCTAGTTTTGGAGGCTTGGCAGTAATCCCTGGGGGTGGGGGTGGGAAAAGAATGCCAGATGTGCCACCAGCTAAAAAAAAGAATAAATAAAAATGTCAGCAAACAAAATGCAACAGATCGTGTACTATTTCATTTGTTAACCTGAACTACATTAGTGCATAGTGTTTTTTTAAATATTTTTCATGAACTAGAACCAAGCATGAGCTCATAGACTAATAATTTTGAAGGTATTTTATAAATCTGATGATGGGATCATATTTAAATATTTCATGCATAATAGAACTTTCCTGAATTTGATTGGATGGCCACGAAACAATGGTTTGAAGTTGAGACTGACTTGATGGCCACGAAACAATGGTTTGAAGTTGAGACTGACTTGACTTTTTTGCTTGTTTTACTTATAGTATGTTGTACGTTCATCATGCAAAATCTTGACTTATAAATCTGTATCCAATGATGCAAGTATGGTTTGAGTGTCAAAAGATATTATAAAAAATATATACTTCAGTACTATGTATTGGAAAGAAATTGAATCCAGGATAGAGATATGTTTTCGGTGATTTTTCATTTTACGATTTTTTCCATTATGTGTGATATTTGGAGCTATTCATAATAGAGGCTGGCTTTCACTAGCGACATAAGCGACGGAAGCAGAAGCATGAGCATAAGCATAGGATCATTATGTTCTAGTGTAAATGAATGTGACGGAAGCATAAGAGAAACAATAGGAAGTTTCCTGTGCAGGGGACTGAGTACGAATATTTGAATATCTTACCACCTTGTGCTTCTGTATGTTAGCCACGGAAGCATAAGTTAGAATCTGGTTAATCCACTAGCGACATAAGGATGGAAGCAGAAGCATAAGAAAAAGGAAACCTTTCATTCCTTCTCCTTATGCTTCCATCGATGTTCTGCTTCTGCTTACGTCTCCGTTTTTTTGATTTTCACAGGAACATATTAAGACGTCTTACGCTTCTGCTTCTGCCTCGGTCGCTAGTGAAACCAGGCTTAATTATTCTCTGCTAGCATGGAATATTAATCGATGTATTAACTAAAATATTTTTTATAGCCTTTTTTGTATCATAAAAACACTCTTAAACACAATTAGCAACCCTTTTTTTCCTTACCAGCCTTCGGTTTACTCGTAGATGATTTATTCTAAAAAGTAAATAATCATGGATTAATAAAAAGTTGTCAAGGGCACCACCAATTCAAGAAAACCCAATCATTTTGACACCTGTCTATCTCAAAATTTACCTCCATCCTGAGCCAACAACCATAGTTAAGTTATTTTTATTTATTCTAAATAATGGAAGTGAGACTTGAATAGTTATTAATTGATCATGAAAGCATTCCTAAATGAGGCTTATTTATTGATGTAATGTTTAATAAACGAGCAGGAGTATCTCAATTAGACTGTATTAAGAAAACCTAGAAAAATTCATAAGCCAGGTACGGCCCAATTCTCTAGTTTTCCATACCCATAATACTTTGCAGCTTTTTGGGGTAAAAAGAGGAAAAACTGCACTTATTTTGCTGAAGGCTGATCAGACTGTTTTGAAAATACCTCGTTTGAAATCCAAATATAAAACAAAGAAGGAAAAAAAAGAAGGAAAAAAAAGAAAGAAAAATAAAAAGATTTTTTAGAAGCGTGAAGAAATTCAAAGTTGTAAGTGTTTTAAGCTGTTCAATAAAATCACAGATCATGTTTTAACAGGTATGAAAGCAGCCCTACTCATTTATTAAACACTAGTACAGGGTGTACGTACGTAACTTTCCCTCTTAGGAACTAGACAGCAAATTAAATTTTCCTCTGTTTCTATCAACACTCAACCTTAGACAAAAACAAAACTTTTTGATCAATTTCCTTGGGATTAATAGTACATAATATATACATTAACCACTGTGTACCCCTATATTGATGTGTATTGTTTGTCCTTGTTTAAATGCCAAGTCCAGCTTGGGTTGCTCAGGTTGAGGGAAAAGTTTCTCAGCTTCAATTTCTTCACTTTTTTTCACCCATCTGACAAAGAAGCAAAAAGCATAAAGAAAAAAAAAGTCAGATTTAGCACAATTTAGAATCAGTGTGAAATATCACAATAACAGAATAAATACCCTAAAACTGGGGGGGGGGGGGGGGGTGGGTGGGTTGGGCAGAATATCTTGAGAAGACTGACGACAAGTCCCTAAGACACAACGCAAGTGGAGGTCACAGGGACTGACAAACCGTTCTTGCTGTGAAAGGATTTGTTCCTGTTGCAGGATGGAAGAAATCAAGCCAGAATTTGTGCATCATGTCCTGGGTTCAAAATATTTAAGTGCAATATATATTTCCATTGCAAAATTAAAAACTGTGAGACCTGCCCTTACAACAACAAAATAATCTTATGAGCATCCCATAAAACTCATAAAACAAAGGATTCTTGGAATTAATATTGCACGTGACCCATTGTTTTTGGGACTTGTTGACCTTTCTGTCGCAGGCTTTACTCTTAACTATAGACCTACTTGAAATGATCTTGTAATGCAACATTGAAATCAAATGCATCGCCTCTATCAGAAAATCCCAGACCAATAAAGGCATGGCGACCTACAATACATGTATCAATTAGCCTGGTTGAAACAACTATAATAATCTCTTGACAATAGGAATGAGAAAGATATAAATTAGTCAAAAGAAAAATAATGCTATTTTATTTACCCCCGAAACACAACTCATCCTAAAGTTACTTGGGACCTTCAGGGTTTAAGATGAGGTTACACATGTTTAAACAAAGGATTTCACAATGTTGAATTCTCAAAAGGAAAATTATGGCACTATGTGGTGCAGTAAAAATTCTATAAATTGGCAAATATCATGTTTTATATGGCCTCATGATTTAAAACCTGGGGGGAAATACATGACTTTTTGTTTGTTTAAATTACATAATGTGATTTAAATGTTCACAAGAAAAACGAACAAACAAACATAAAATGGCCGCCTTTCAGTAATAAGCAATTAATACATTGTAAAAGTTAAAATAAAGAACTTTTAGTGTTCATTCACAAGAAAAGCCAATATTGTGCTCAAACAAGCACCCATTTCAACACTTTGCATCAATATTTGGTAACTTGGACTACACCTGTAGTTTAGTTCATAAGACATCTATCTAAATCTGACTTCAAAATGCTGCCCTTATTAAAAAATGACTGAATCTTTTGGTGGTCATAGTGACACCGACAAGCTGGCAATTGGCCAAAAGTTTTTATGAATTATGCTTTCTTGGTTTGCACAGGTGTCAAACTCAAACGTAAAGTGATCATCACAGTCGAAGAAAGGAAACAAACAAAAAATAGCAAATAATTGAACATTCAAAAAGAAACCCAAAATTAAATTTGAGAACCCTGTGGCGTCATTACTAGGTTAAAATAGCTGCTAAATTATCTAGTCCTATTTTGTATTCATGACAAAAAGTCCATTTAATAAATAACTAGAGAATTTTGACATTTTGTTACATGTACAGTATACTATAATCACGTACAGTACCTGTGTCTGCATCTTCAATCTTAAGGACGAAATATCTACTACTGTCAAGGACTGCTTCTACTGCAATTCCAGGATAGTCATCTACATTGCACTTTGCAAACAATTCACCTAAAAGACAACACAAAGCATTTGCTTGTTTATAAGCTCAGAACCAGCATAATCAGGCACTCAATCGTTTTAAGGAAATATATTTCACCTAGTTTCCAAAGGATTCACAAGCAAAATAAAAGTTGTTGATTCAAGCAAGAACACTAGCATAGTGCAAGTGATTGACAAAGCCTACTAAGTGAAATATATTTTCTTGAACAAGTATACATGTAAATTGAGTATAAGTTCCCTGACATTTTTTCAAGTTGTCTATCCCTACAACTTTCTGAAAAAATTATCAAGAAAGATATCCCTCTGTGTCTGATATACTTTTGATATACTTGTATATATATTTGAAACAGCCATAATTTTTGCAAATGGTATATATAAGATAAGCATACTTGTGTACTTCCTAAGAATGCACGCTCATTGGTTAATTGGAGGTGAATATAATAATAATTTTTGCAAATGCTTTATATATAAATAAAATCCTGAAATGAATTTTTCCTACCAAATTGTTTTCTAATCAGTTGATTAACATCAAAGTAGTTAAATTCTGACAAATAGTCTACCGTAAAATTAATCCTCTATTAGCCCCCCTCTCAAATAAGCCCACCTCTCCAATAAGCCCCCCTTTTTATTGGAAAAAAATTTTTTAAGCCCCCCCCCTCTTTTTAGCCACCCTCCTCTCCCCTGTCACAACTAAAGAATCATGTGTACTGATTAAAGGTAATTTATAAAAGTCTTGATTGTTCAGAACATTTCTCTTTAGCTTGCTTTGTTAATGTTACCGTGTTTTGGTTTTGCTATTCGTAAATTATTTGTTATTCGTAAAACACAGGTGAAACAAATAATAAAATTGCCATGTACATCACTACAGATTATGTGAGACGGCCAATAGTATTGCTTCTGTTTAATCCTGAGTTACAATCACATTACATCCTGACAGTGTACAACTTACTGCTTTTCAACTAATTAATAAGCCCCCCCTCCCTATTAAGCCCCCTCTCTCCAATTTATAAGCCCTCCCTCAAACGTGCCTGCTGAAATAAATAAGCCCCCCATGGGGCTAAATAGAGGATTTATGGTAGTCTTGTAAGCATATATTTTCATGTAGTTTCACACACATTCTATGCCATTCTATGTCGGAGTAAAAGACGAAGGACTAGCGTCCCAAACGTCAGCAAGTTTTTTCATCCTTTCACGGTGTATAATCTACCTTTTTATCATTACTTTTACTTGTATATTATATATCAATCTTGCAGTATAAGAATCTTACCCATAACTTTATCTTCTATTTTAATATAGCATTCTCTTCCTTTAGAACAAATCCTCATTCTTCCAGTCCAATCCGGATTTTCAAGTTTCCAGTCAGCAGCCCTGAGAATGATGAGAAAAGTCTATGATTAAAATGATTAAAAAAAACGTAAAACATCACAGATTCATTCATACAGGGTTAGCGGTAAAACCGTATGAAAGCCTTTTACGGACACTATGAACTACATATTTTTGAAAATGCCATAAACTTCCCATTGTTTCCCCATGAAAACTGTTTCAGGGTCTATGGTTTTAGCAGAATTAAAATTCATGGAATTTAGACCAGGGGCAGCGGAAGCAGGGGGCCGGGGGGGGGGGGGGGGGGCACTGGTCCCCCCACTAGATTTTTTGGGGGTGCCTGGCCACCCCAGAATATAATGCCTCACACACAAAAAAAAACGCATGAGATTTGGTTATGGTTACCATTATTTATTATTTTGAAATTACATAATTTTCTGGCACCGTGAAATATTTTAGTGCCCCCCCAAAATTTTTCAGCTTTCGCTGCCCCTGGAGACTGGCCATAAATTTCCCATGAATTAGTGAGCAGCAAACGTTGGTTTGGATAAATGTCATGGACCATGAAAAATAACATTGGCCCCATGACTTTCCTATGAAATTGTGCTTGAAAAATGGGAGGTTTGCATAAATGTAATTCATGGGTCATGAAGATTAATTCATGGGTCATGAAGATTACTTTATGGGTCATGAAGATTACTTTATGGGTCATGAAGATTACTTTATGGGTCATGAAGATTACTTGTGTGAAAAACCTGTGAATTTGGGCACGATAAAAACTCATCGAAACAGAAACCTGTGAAAAATCTGTGAAACAGCTGAAATGCCATTATATAATTCTAATTATCCTCAAAGTATTTGAAGATGGAACTTACAGGTGTAATATAACACTCTGCAGATATGGCGAAAAAGATAAAGATAAAGCGATCTAAAGCGAACAGGAGATACAGAAAACATTGATCGCTTCCCAACGATTTGATGCTCTGGGAATTTTCCTAATGATCTCATCTCCCCTGGCTGCTTTCCGATTTACTCCCGAAGTATGGTAATAAACAGTTTTTTTTATTCAAACATGAGATGTTTGTCATGATGTACATTGAATTCTGCGAACATGCCTCAAATAAAAACTTCAAGAAAGAAGCGAGCCAGACTTTTGAGTTTAAATATACTGTAGAACCATACTTCAGGAGTAAATCCGAAAGCAGCCAAGTGAGATGAGACTGTGCATGTCGCAAAAGAATTTGATGTTACAATCATTAGCAAATAATAGAATTCCCAGAGCATCAAATCGTTAGGAAACAATCAATGTGACAACAACAGTGTAACCACTTGAATATGGCAAAACTATATCTACCCAATTTATGCGAGCAATCTTTGCTTGCTTTCCGAAATATGTATTAAAAACACACATGTTTCTTCTCGAAGAAAGTTTATTATTATGAATAAGGAGGCTAATAAAGTAGAAAAAATTTTATGAATGAGTCAAAAACTTTAGACGTGAACGAGTTGCTGTGGGTGACGACATACCCAGCAGTGAAAAGACTTGTAAAGTTAAAATGGCAAACTACCTGATTTTCTTAAGAAATCTTTGCTGATTTACCAAAATATTTAGCAAAAACATGAATGAACTATTACAGGTTACAAGTCTGTGAACTACAACTTCTGAAAACAACTTGTTCGTTCATGCAAAGTTAATGGTCCTGTCAAAGGTTTTAATTCTTTCACAATGTTTTCCTTACTTTATTCACCAGCACACTCTTTCTTTTATGGTATATTTTCAGTGTCAAACTTTTTGGAGAAAGGTTTCAGAACTTATGCATAACGGAAACAATAATAGGAAAGCACTACGGTGTACTAACTTGAATTACGAATAATTTGTCGAAATTACGAAATTTTGCCTCAGCCAGTAGTGTCTACTGCACTTGTGGACTTGCCATGTTATGTTGTTCGTAAACAGATTTCTTAAGGATGATTTTCCCAAAAAAGTTATGATGCTTTTAGCATTATCAACAGGGTGATTGGCCGGGTGGCAATAGAAACCAGGGCTGGACAGCACAAGACAAGCGACTTGATTGTCTAAATGAATAATGATTTTCCAGGAAGTTCCTCGTTCAATTAATCTATTTTGCTTCTTTTTAAAAATGTTTTATTTTTATCTTAATTATTCATGAGTTTTATAATCACATTTATAATTATATATTTTTATTAAAATCACATTTATGAGATTTAAGATTGAGTTCAAAGATTTTCTTTTGCATGCTGTTTGATGCTTCACAGGTAAGGTAAGAGCTACGCCCCCATGCAAACATTAAAAAAATCTGAAAATACTATGAAAATATATACTTTATGAAATACCAATGAATGGCCTTATTATTTTCATAAAACAAGATATATGAATTAAACAACTAGCCGATAAACAATGAAGCAGTTGTACTTTGGCGTCAATTTTCTAAATAGACAAAGCGTCCTACTTGAATAAATCCGAACGGTTTGACTGACGGAAGAGAATGGCCAAATTTTCAGCGCGTAAATATGAGCAAAGTGGTAAATCTTGAAGTTTTCCAAAGAGGTGATCACTATGAGGACAGGCGATGGATTGGTATGGCCATAACTTATATCAGGAGGTTATATTTTAAATTTCGCTAGTCAGAGACAACTTTAAATTATAATGAATCAGGAGATTATGTTTACTTATGGGTTGTAGGTGAAGCAAAATTGCGTATGCAACTTACCTATATCCTCTACTCGAAGTACGTGGCGGTATTCTGTAGATAAAAACTTCATTTTTAACGCATAGAACACTCTCATACTCTGCATCAGCCATTTTGATTCGCAATCTCGTACCCAGAGTCCTCTAGCGCTTTCCCGCTCGTTTAGCATTTTAATTGGCTATCTTGAAACAAAGAAAGAAATTACCGGAAGTAAATCCATTTCACGAAATTATTTTTATTTTCCAGTGAATACGTATACTGTAGACACCTAAACTGTTTGAAAATCGCTGAAAAGCCAGCTGCTTGAAAAGCATAAAACAAAATACGTCACGTAATCAGCTAGCTCCGCCTTCTCTTAATCACTTGGCAACATATTGACATTGATTGACAGCTGGCACATGCTAATTGATGGGACTCTAGATATAGACCGAAATCCTTTAGGGTAAGGTCCCGAAGATTACTGAGTACTACTGCGCGATTGCCCTATTTCACTATGACGTCACATCAAAACAATCTATGATATGGTTTAAAGGGATAATAGTCGCCGGAGGGGGTCAAATCACCGCAAATAGGTTTAAAACCCGTATCAATCCACGAAGAGAAGTCGAATAATAATGAATAACAATAAAATTATTAAGTGGAATAGCCAGCAAACGCTCAGGATATTTTTTAGTACATATTAACACATATTATATCTGAGAACTGTTTCGCTAGGTAAATTTCGTTGAATTTTCTATTGGATTTGGCGATTCTATCCCACACATAAACAAACAGGGACGTCATAGTGAAATAGGGCAATTTGTCGTCCATTTTGTGTTGGAGAAATCACAGGAAACCCAAACTCACTACATTTATAACAGAATGTATGGGGATTTAGAATATGCCCTATTTTATTTGGAAAAATGTGAATAAACTCCTTACCTGTTGTGTCAATTTGTTTATTTTGAACTCCTGCATACAGTTTCAGCTAGTTTTGAAGGGTATTAAACAAAAAATTCCGACACTTCGTAATAAAATTCAATGAAATATGCATGCTAAATAAACATGCAGTATAAACAGTAATATTGTCTTTTTGAAAACGGACCACAAAAATTGTTAGCCTTAAATTGTATATTTCATCACTTTGACAGTCATCACTATGAAAGTCATCACTTTCAAATTGTTCAACTCTGCTTTCTCAGTTTTAATTTGAAAACATCCAAGACTGCGCCTCAACACGCGTTTTGCTACAAGTGGATCAAATACACCCTTCTTCAAAAGATAATGCAAAACATCACTGTCACGATTTCTTAACCTCCCTACTCCAATCGATCCATTTAGTTCAATTTCAGTAACTTGTTAAATTAAACATCACTTTCTGGTGGTATTTTTTCTTTACACTTATAGTGCATGTGACACGAAATTTTGTATGTTAACTGATGTGTAGTTTATTGGCACTAATAAAAATATCACGGTTAAATTCGTTTCAAAAACGTATTACCCTAGGAATTTAAGAAAAGTTAGCATAAGTTGTGACGTCATTTTGTTTACAAGTCTCCAGATTTAGTTGCAAATATACGAAATATGTTTGAATGTAGAATCTTAATTTCAGGTAGTACACTTTTCAGTTTCCCAACGTTTGGATAGTACTACGTAAGCTATCAAATAAAGCCCAAAAGAATATGCCTTTTGTTGTTATTTTATACGAATTACAATAATATATTTAGTGCGTTACTACTGAATGTAGAGTACGTGTCAACAAAATGACGTCACAAATTGGACTTAATTTTCTCAAATAACTCAAGAAATAAGCTTTTGAAACAAATTTCACTACGATATATTTATTATTACTAACAAACTGTACATTTTAAACAATGAAATTCTTTCGTGTAATATACATTTTAACAACAGCTGCCAGTCTTTCTACTGCTTGTGCCGAAATAATATCTTTAAAACTTTAATACTTCGTTTTCATCATACGCTTATGTTTATCTCTGTAAGGTTTTTGTTTGTTTGTTTGTTGTTGAGGACTTTCTTTTTTGTTTGTTTGTAACCAGTAGATGGCAAAATAAATTTTCTTAACCTTTGGAGCTGTTTTCATTAAATGATACATTATTAAGGTGACTGCCTACTTTTGAAAGTTGATTTAAACTTTTTTTAAAACTCCGATTTTCCGAATTGAAATTTGGGGCGAAAATAGGGTGTTCCCTCGTTTTCGAATTAATCAGCATTTAATGGAAGCCTACGCACGAGCTTTTGGAGTAAAAATTGCGCCACCGGAAGTGATTAGGAAACAACTATGATTCATAAGATAATAGTTATTTGCAGACTATATAATTGCACGAATGAAGGCTAGTCAATCAATTCTACAATAATACATGGATATTTCTGACAAAAAGACAAAGAGATACATTGATTTGTCATAATTTATAGTTTCGGTACTCTTTAAAAATCTCATAAAGCCGAACAAAAATTTCTTCAAATATATATATTTTTTATGTGTTACTGACTTAAACTTTTCATAAAATGTTGACATAACCTAGTTTTTTTGTTTTTTGTTCGAATGAGTTATCAAAAAATCCCGTGCAAATTTTGAGGGTTTTGCCCTGTTGAAGCTCAAAACGCCTATGGTTCTTTAAATAAAATCTTGTAGATTTTTTGAGCCTGAATGCAATTTAGGCAAAGTTAAAACCGAGTCCAACCGGCCAGCGGTTTAGCATAGCGAGAGTGTGGGGGAGCCCATCGTGGATCAGGGGTATTGGCAGGGATTGCAGTGTGGCAGCTTTGTCGTTGTGTTGTTATTTGGCCAAGCACTTGTGGAAAGATTTTTGTTGTTTTCTCACCTATTCGGGGCCTTGAAGTATTAGTATGGAACCTTATGTAAAGTCTACGGCCTGGAGCAGTTTTAACAGCCGTGGTTGGCTTGCCATCAGCGATTTTATCAGAGATTTTGGCAGCGAAACAACGGAAGCAGTAATTGTCAACCTGGTCGGTCAAAATGCTCGGCACGAAGTTTTGTGTTTGCTGGTCCATCTTCAGTTTCTTTTTCGACACCTGGTACTTATCCTTAAGTTTCTTTGGCAACAGGCATGTTAGATCCGGTATATTACTCTCGTTTATAAGTACTTCTCCCGTCCTAGCACTGAAAACTCTCTGTCTGCCTGTGGGATGAATTCACTCACTGGTCGTACCAGCAGCTCATTGTTGGCCTCAGCTAGTCATTCCCAGTCAGTTCCATCCCCTCAGCTTCACCAGCCGTTTGATGTTAGACCAAGATATTCACCTGTCCCAGCCAATTGTGTCTCAGATCTTGGCAGCACGTTGAAAGTTATGGATCTTGATTTTGGTCTTCTAAGCGATGGGAAAGTTATGAACTCTTTAGTAGTGTCTAGTTTATTCCTTGCCAGAATTTGCTTTGTCAGCGCTCTATGCGTGACGTACGGGTATCATTTCATGCTGCAGCGCCTGTTGGCATTTTGGTTAGCAAGGTAAAACTCTTTATATTTCAGATCTAGGAATTGACTTTGTCGTGGGTTATTTTAGTTATTTATTTATTTTGTGTGTGTGTGTGTATGGGAATTTGAGGGGTAGGGCATTAAAAAAAAAAAAATCTATTCTACGAAGGATCCTGTACAAACCAATCAACCAAGAAGTTCAAACATTGCTTCAAGGTGTGGCTAGCCCGGTTGAAGTTTTTGCTCTATTCCATTACATACAGTAGCGGTTGGAGCTACGAACTGTGTATAATCCGCCCTGCATACAATTCACCGGGACAGCATAGTTGGCGTACGGCCAGGCCTTTAAAGGGAACAGGCTACAGCGATGAACACCACCGTTTGGTCACAAGTAAGGTTCAGTTGTATAATCCACCCCTGCATACGATTCACGGGGACAGCATGGTTAGAGTACGATCAGGCCTTTAGGGAGCATGCTACGGCCATGAACGTCACCGTCCTGTCGCAGGTAACGTCCAGTGGTATAATTCTTACAACAGGCACCGCGTTAGGGCAGATAAATGTTTGTAGGTCGCCGTATACCACTGCTGCTACACGCATAAGCGCTATAAGTACGCTGCGCATGATGTAGGATATCTAGTACCCTCTAAAGCCTCATCTATGTGCAAGTTGCAATCGCCTACCATACCTGGTCACCTGATTGTGATTCCAGGAGGCATTTAAGTCACTTGTTCTCGGGGAGCGCGGAATCCCTGGGGCGGCCTGAGTTCTTTTCATATCCGGGGTGCTAGTTGCGCTTTTACTCACGCGACTACTGCTTATCTTCTGTTGGATTAGGGTCCTCTCTTTATTTTGCGCGGGGCATGTTTATCCGTTGTCGCTGGAACACTGTGCTAATCGTGGCGCTAATCGTTACATTGCTCTTGTCAACTCTGCTAGGCCTGGGCGTTGCCCGCTCTTTGTAGTTAGTATGCATTACCTTACCGGCGACAGGTGAGGCACAGTGCGTTCAACTGGTTCTTGCGCGCTTTAATTCCATTGCCATTCGTCGCTGAAGGTCTGGGCAATTGCTGCGCTAGTCAATGCCCTAACCGTTGCGCCTTCAGCGGTCAACTTCGAGGGATCATAATACCATTCGTTGCCTTTGGTTTGGGCAATTGTTGCGCATATCGTTGCGCTTATCGTTGCGCTACTAGTTGACACCTTCAGTTTTCAACGCGGCTGGGTAAGGCTATTATTCAATGTTTTTGGGCCTGGGCAATTGTGGCATCTTTAGAATTCAACTCAGAGCGATTAGGTTACCATTCATTGCTTGGGATCTGGGCACTTGTACGTTGGTCGTTGCAAAAACAAATCGTTGTGCATCGGTCAACTCTAATGGAACACAGTATAATTCGTCGCGTTGGGTTTGGGCATCAGCTGATCTGATCGTGGGCGTTCCCATTATTAAACTCCGATACATCAGGCTATCATTTATTGTTTGGGGCGTGGGCATTGGTACCCGCTTAGAATCGAGCTAAACTCATGCGAACTGTGGCACAGCACCCATTGGACAAATTGCTAACTTCCGGGCGCTTATTGATTCATGGACTAAAGCGTCGAGTGTGTCGGAGAAACGAGTTGGAGCCTATATTGACTATCGGCATCACGTAGAAAAATGTTGTCTGACTTAGATAGGCATTACTTAACCGCATAATCAATTCAATATGCTGTTTGAGAACCGCTACTGCCCAATCCATGGAGTTGATGCTTGGAGGTCACCTAGTTCCGGGGCTGTGGCGAACTGTGGCACAGCACCCATTGGACAAATTGCTAACTTCCGGGCGCTTATTGATTCATGGACTAAAGCGTCGAGTGTGTCGGAGAAACGAGTTGGAGCCTATATTGACTATCGGCATCACGTAGAAAAATGTTGTCTGACTTAGATAGGCATTACTTAACCGCATAATCAATTCAATATGCTGTTTGAGAACCGCTACTGCCCAATCCATGGAGTTGATGCTTGGAGGTCACCTAGTTCCGGGGCTAGTAGACAGACCAGTTCATGCAGTCCTGAAACGGGTTTGGCTTATCATGGTGTTAGTTAGGCACGACACCTCCCCCCCCTCCCCCTACCGTCAGTGGAAGCTGAACCACAAGCAAATTTAGCTATGGTGCCCTTCCTCCATAAAGAGTGGTTCAGTGTTGATGAGTGATCGTCAAAACCCGCTGTTGATAGCCTACGAGTGCTACTTCCTGTTAGATTGCCACCCAGTTTGGGACCGCTTAGGTATACACAGAGCCTAGGGTCGCGGCGTAGTCCAGCCTTACTTTCTTCGCTATCCATGTTTAGGGATTCAAACCTATTTGTTGACGCCCGAACGCGTTTCCGTTGACAGGACTCCCGCAAGATGGATCTCTCATTACCCACGCTAATCCCGGAAAGGCTACTGCAGTCCTCACGTTTCTTTTAAATTCGATGCGGAAAACGGATGTTGAGGGTTTTTGGCACTGTCAACGCGTCGACCGTACGTAGGAAAGGAAAGGCATCTTGTTCTATCCTAGTTAATTTGCAGTTCCATGTTTGGTTGTAAGAACACATCGACTTGATCGGGAAGTAGGTAGCGGTTGACTCCAGTACTACTTACTCTGGTAAGCAGAATACTTCAGCCACCCCTGTTTGCTGCCAAAGCTATTCTAGATTGTTTGGGCTCTTCGAGATCATCCGTGTGGCTCTCTCTGCTGTTGGAAAATTGGGTCAACCTTTAACCCGCATTGTTCTGATCCTATGGTTGTAGCTAATGTTCCGGTCACAGTTGTAGAGTGGGCAACGACAGTTGCTGCCCACAATAACTATCGTAGACTTTGGGAAGGTGGTCCAGCAATACCTACAAGGAACACATCCGTACTCCAGTCGAGGATTTTGTCTCAGCGTCTGTACAGCTTACCGGCTACCAATTACGCATAATGATAGTCGCTGGTGGTCTCTGTGTCTTGGGTGCTTGTAATGATTGGGGTCGGAGGTGCCCCTGGAAACCTGGCCACAGGGTTCCACGGTCCTTTTCAAGCACCCTTGGGATCCTTGGCGATGGACTGTGGCCTGGTTGCCATGGTCAACTCTGCGAAGGGATTGGTTAGGCGCGACCATCACTCGCACCCTGGCACTCAACCCAAACTTATCAATACGATGAGTTTTAATTGAGCCTGAATGCAATTTAGGCAAAGTTAAAACCGAGTCCAACCGGCCAGCGGTTTAGCATAGCGAGAGTGTGGGGGAGCCCATCGTGGATCAGGGGTATTGGCAGGGATTGCAGTGTGGCAGCTTTGTCGTTGTGTTGTCATTTGGCCAAGCACTTGTGGAAAGATTTTTCCCTCCCACCCACCTCTCAAGAGAAAGTATAGGATATGGTAAGTATCTCCACCGTGGAAGGTGTGACGGGTGCCAGGTGGGCGATGGACTGTGGCCTGGTTGCCATGGTCACCTCTGCGAAGGGATTGGTTAGGCGCGACCATCCCTCGCACCCTGGCACTCAACCCAAACTTATCAATACGATGAGTTTTAATCAGCGGTTTTTGAGCGCGCGCACATGGTGGGCTCAAATCAAACGTTCAAAAGTAGGCAGTCAGGTGGTGTGTGACAAGGGTTCGCAAAGCACAATGGGTGATAAAATTAAAAGTACTTAAACTTGACATTTGACAAGTACTTGCCCAACATACAGTCTCCTAACTGGCATCAAGGCACTGAAGAATGACAAAGTCAACTGAATAGGACGATTAACGGATACCGTTACTCAACGTCAGCCTCGTCAGGGTGTAATTAGTCTTTAGAACTTGACTTCAGTCCGCAGTAATGAAAGGAATTTACACATCATCGAACAATTGAAACACTTAAAAATTTCAAAGGTTGTAGGCAATTTCTAAAGAATATATATTACACGCTGACGAGGCTGACGTTGAGCTGCGGGATCCGTGAAATGGTCTATTATAAGTCATGTGTTGAATCCGAAAGCAAATACAAAGACAACTAGAATAGCGATGCTAAATGTTTAGACCAGGACGAAAGCATGGAAACAGATGATGAAGGAGATGAATATGAAGATGGTTCGGATGAGATTGGTGTTGTATTAGATGATTAAGCAGATGATTCAGAGAATTCCGTTGAAAAAAGTGATTTGCCAGAAAATGATTACCATTGATACACATGTTCAACTCCGTTCTGGTCGGCTAGCAACAACCTGACAAAGCCGACAATAACGAAGTTCTTGTTCCCGGATGCATTTATATATTAAAGAACAAACACCAGTATAATTTAAGACATGATGATAGAGAAATTTTCATCATGATTATGATGAATTATATTGCATTAAGGTAATTCCCTCGAATTTGCCAATAACTTTGTCCTGAAACTTTGCATGGACAATAAAAAGAGGTTATTACACAGAAAGTTGTGTAATACGGGTGTGTATTTTGACGAGTCAATTAAGTATTTAGACGAGTCCGTAAGGCGAGACAAAATACAAAATTACGAGTAAAAATACACACCCGTATTACACAATACTTTCTGTGTAATAAATTATTTATTATACGACCGAAAATGAAAAAGAAAATAACCTTTATTTAGCTTTTTACAAATATTTTCAGTACGAGCAATCTTTTCTTGTCTAAAAAAATTTTTTTTAAATGATGATTTCTTTAACCTGATTGATTCTCGTTAAATGTTCTGTTTTTCTATTGGTCCTCGTGAGAAAAACCCTTCAAATGTTCTGTAGGAAAAAAAAGTTGTTAGTCGTTTTGAAATTTAGTCAAACAACAAGCTTAATTATGTTCTCAAAACTTCCATAAAATATGAAGAAACGATTAAAAATTGATTGCCTAAACTTTCAAAACTGAAGGGAAATATTCCTAATGGCAAGTGAAAAACGAAAGCGTCGTTCAAAAAGATAAAACAGCCAAAATGGAGAGTAAAGTTTGATTTTTTCTGCCTCGTGGAATCCGGTGCTGGCTTCATCACTCTTGGACATGCTTGGTTTTTGCTTTGGTGACTCCGCAAGGATTCATTGGGTAGGGGTGTTGCGCTGGCATTCTGAAAGGGGTACCCTGTTTATGACAAAAACGCTCAAATTTGTAGTTCCTGTTTCAATTATCATGTCAGCTCGCGTATTATTGTTTTTTTGTTTTGTTTTGTTTTTTTTTTTGTTGTTTCTTTTGACGACCATAATAGCTTAACCAGATTTGGTCAATATGTACTGTAGAAACCCTGAATGTGACAGGAAACTCAGGAAGAATTTGGAACGTGATCAGTGAAATTGCATACTCTGTTTACGGCAATTAAAACGTTCGAAAAAATATACCCTGTTCAGCGGATCATCCCTGTATAGTCCATATATGGGAGAACCACTCCCTTCCCCCCCCCCCCCCCCCCCCCCCCCCCCCCCCCCACACACAAAGGACTTGGTGGATAGCGGCTTTCCGGCGGATAATATGTACTTATAGATAGATAAATAGATAAAATTTTATTTTACCACGGTATAATCATCAAAAGTTACAAAATGTTCTAAAAATGATCAACTAATCTACACTAAGTTTAATCTAATCTAATAAAATAGAATAAGAAACCTGCTTTCCATGAAAGCCGTGCTTTACTATACATAATAGGTTTCCAATAGTCAATGAAATTCTTCGAGAGACTCTGCTTGCCTTAAGTTATTTGGCAGACTATTCCATAATTGCGCAACACTGTAGGTAAATGTGTTTTTGAGATAATTTGTGTGCGGATTAGGAATGTTCAGTTTGTTGGTGGAGTCTCGTAATAAATAGCAAGTGGTATCCCTCGTAAATACAAATTTAGAGCTAAGGTATTCAGGAGTGGGACCATTTAGGGCCTTGAAAACTAAGATGGCCTTTTGTTTTTATCTTTTAACACTGAGGCAGGGTAGACCAACCCAGTTTTTCAATCAAAGCCCCGGCATCTACATCGTAATTAGAGAAGGTTAACGCCCGTGCTGCACGATTCTGGAGCTTCTGTAGTTTATCTGAGAGAGTTTTTCCACAATTATACCCATAAACGACGTTACAATAGGGAAGCAAGGGCTGCGTAGCGGTATCATCAGTTTTCTAATTACTATTTCTTGTCGTATGAAAACAAGATAAAGAAAGATCAATTAGTTATGAAACATATCGATATAAGATTTTAGTAAGGCTACCATCACGCACAAGTTTAGATAATGGTATGCTTTGTATTTGCAAGTAAATTTCTTAGCTCCTCCCATTAGCATGTACACCTTTGGTTACACCCTAAACACTCTTTACTCAGCACTATTCTTTTATATTTTGTGATATAAATATTCCTCACTAATTAGTATAAGTCAGATAGAAGAGAGTATAGAAGAGAGAAGTGGGTTCGATTCTCAGCGAGGTCGGAAATTAATTTTTCCAAATTTAATTCCAAGGGCTTTCGCCCGGAATAACCTCGTTCCCAAGCACTATAACTTATCTATATTTCATTATCTTCATGATTGAATCAATGTTGGATCATTTATCATGATAAAGCGTATGCAGACTAATGTCATTTGCATACATTCTTGCCTTTTAGGTTTATGTACAACAGGAATGACAAAGGTCCCAGGATTGCTCCCTGTGCTACACCGTATTTTAGGCTACATTATTCAGATAATGAGCCATTGACTAGACATTGCTGAGTGCGGTTGTCGAGATAGGATTTAAACCAATTTAGGAAACTCCTTGTATTCCATAAGTACAGAACTTAGACAGAAGAATTTTATGGTTGACCGTGTTAAAAGCCTTTTTTAGATTCCAGAGTGCTGGATTCCGGATTCCAAAACCTATACTTTAGTGGATTCTGGATTCCGGATTCCCTTATATATGGGGCGAAACGAACGAAATCTAGATTGGTGTTTGGAGACTATATGATTTTCAGATAAAAATGAGTATAACTGATCATATACCTTGACTACAGTAGGAACTACAGATATTGGGCGATAATTACCTATCGTCTCTTTCACCTTGTTTAAAAAGTGGTGTTACTCTAGCGCACTTCCAGTTGTCACATTTCTCTATATATCTGACTATGTATAAGTATCATCATTCTATCTTGCCACCTGTTTTCAATAATTTCTTCACTAAAATTAAAGACACTCATAAATATAATACTAGATTATCTTCAAAGTCAACCTATTCCTTACCAAATACAAGAACAAATTATGCAATCTTTAATATTCGATTTCAAGGAGTAAAAATCTGGAATTCTCTTGAGGAGAATACTAAGGCTCTCTCCAGGACCTCATTTAAAAAAGCAATAATCGAGAATATTTTAAATAAATATTAATCATTGAATATCCTCATAATTTATAATTATTATTATTTATTTATATTTTTTTTCTCTGCTTATTTAATACTTAATTTAGTGCCATAAATATTATATCAGTAGCAAACACTATACTTTGTGCCCTCTAACTTGAAATCATCTTTCCTTAATGACATAGGACGGGCTGTCTGTTTTTACTTAGCCTTGTGGTTATTGCAGACAACCTGTACCTTCTCTTCATTTATCTGCCTTGGTATATATACTATAAATAACTGTGTTTTTTTGTTTTTTGTTTGTTTTAAATACCATTTAATTTTATTTATAAACTATATATATATTGTATATATATATATATTTAAAAATGCTGTAAATCCTATAAGAGAGTGGTACAAATAAAGTTGTTGTTGTTGTTGTTTGGTAAAACGCCAGGCTTCAAAGAAGCGTTGAAAATCTTACACTTTTGAGAGAGAAATACTGTCGGCATATTTTCGAATGACTCTGGCAGATATCATATCCAGACCTGTTGCTCCTGAAGTGTGTAATTTATTCATGAGAGAGAATACCTTACTTTCAGTAAGTGACTGAGTGGGAGGGCCGGACGGGAAACGGGCTCGAGGTGATGCCGTACAAATGACCGAGAGCCAAATATTTCCCGTACGGCCCAACCTAACTCAGTCAATTTTATCATATGACCCTCACGAAAAATAAAAGGAAAGAAAAGAAAGAAAATACGGTCGAAGTTTCGAGTAGGACCGTACGGATTCCTACAGCCGCGGTACGGCCCTGCGCTCACGCCATTTTCCCGCAGGTTTTCTGATCGTGAAGAGGCCGAGCGCCCAGGCAGATATGGGTCATATGATAACAATAATCTAGTGGATACGTCGATGCTGTTATCCAGTAAATTTATCCCCTGGATAAGATTTATCCGTCGCATAGCGCTATCCAGGCCTTATAAAACCGGAACGTGTCCTTATTAATGATACAAAATAACCAATCAGCGCGCAGGAAATTGTAAGTTATTGCAAATGAAATATTGTAGCCACAGGTAGCCCAAGCTTGGTTTCTGTGGTATCATGTTATAAGGAAATGTAGAGGATGGCTAGTGAAACTAGCGTGGACTGCGTCGGTGTTTCTAATGAAACAAGTTATCGTAGATTTATAAGTTTTACACCGTAGTGAAAATAGAAAACTGACGATTTCCAGTTCTGGCGTTGCTTTTAAGCTTTTCCGTCTTACTCTCGCCTTAACTCGTTTCGTTAGTCATATTCATTTCATTGGCCGTTGCCTTTATGCTAAAGTTATCCCTGTTGGTTTTCGCGTCAATTTTAGTCCTTCCAATTTTGGTGTAGATTCCACTAAGTACTTTTTTGATGTGTCATCGGCGCGCAATTCATTTTCTCGTTCAGTCATGCGTTCCACTATTCGTGCCATGTGTATCAAACGTAACATTTTGTCTCGAGACATTGCAGCTAGCGTTCTCAGTCTTTCCGACGTCTGTCCTGCCATCTTAGTTAATTCCATTCGCCATAAAATTCACGAACTCAACAGTTCTTTGTATCTAAGTTTATGCGTACTTAAAAGCCGCAAATTCGCTGCTCTTTTTAATAACGCCAATAATGTTCTTGTTAATGATGTTAATTATGTTGAAAGTAATGATGTTGTTGGTGTATGTAATTATTATGAAGTTGCAATTAATAATAATGATTCAGTTGTCAATAATGATAATAATGTTGTTAATAATAATATGCCTAATGCTCCTTCTGACAACAACCTTGTTGTCAACGATCATAATTCTTCTGGGTATCTTTCCAATGACAACAATATTGTCAATAACATTTCTCATCACGATGATCGATCTAGTCATACTTTTCAAGATAAAAATCGGTCTTACTATTCCTGAC
Source organism: Actinia equina (assembly GCA_011057435.1). Lineage (NCBI taxonomy): Eukaryota > Metazoa > Cnidaria > Anthozoa > Actiniaria > Actiniidae > Actinia > Actinia equina. The sequence continues at coordinate 53,683 of WHPX01000679.1, read as the reverse complement.
AATCTCCCGCTTTCTGAGGCTGAAATCTCTGTTTTGAACAAAGGTCTCAACTTTATTCCTATTTCTAGAAAAACTGATGTTTTTCAAATCAACAAAGATTCTGAATCTTTCTTTCGTCCTACTCGACTCAAAGCTTTTTTTGATGCTGATAATTCTTCGACCAATACTTCTGATCGTGATATTTTTCAACTCCTCAACCCGCGTAAATCTAATTGGATCCCCCCTGAGGGCCAAATTGCTTCTTTAGATTTATTCATTAATAAATCTCGTCACGATCTTTCTACTCTCAACTTTAAACGTAAACTTAATTTTTCCAACCTTTCCACTGATGAATCGACGGCACTTCGTAATCTTCGCTCTCGCACTGATATCACCATCAAGCCCGCTGATAAAGGTGGTGCTGTTGTCGTTTGGCGCACCGATTTGTACAAAGAGTTAGCTTTACGCCAACTCTCAGACACCAAATTTTACCTTGAAATCAACTCTTTTATTTCTGACGGCAGTCTTCCAGCTACTGCCAACAATCTTATCATCAACACTCCCCGTACCTCTCATGTTTACTTTTTACCTAAAATTCACAAACCCAATAATCCTGGCCGTCCTATTGTATCAGCTTGTAGTTGTCCCACCGAACTTATTTCTAGCTTTTTTGACTCTCTTATGTCACCCATCGTTCAGACTCTACCCACCTACATTAAAGACACTAATCACGCCCTCAGGATTTTTAATGACTTTCAATTTCAAAATTCTCAATCTAAGTTTTTATTTACCATGGATGTCAAATCTTTATACACCGTCATTCCTAATGATGAAGGTCTCAATGCTCTCAAACACTTTTTTGATCGACGCACCGCTTTAGAACCTAGCACTCCTACTCTATTGCGTTTAGCTGAACTTGTTCTCACCCTTAATTGTTTTTCCTTTCACAACCGTTTTTTTCGACAGATCAACGGTGTAGCTATGGGCACCAAAATGGGACCTAGCTATGCTAATTTATTTGTTGGCTACATCGAACAACAAATTTTTGATCTCTACATTGATGATTGTATTGGCGCTACTTCTTGTTCAAAACAAGACTTAGATTCTTTTATTCTCTATGTCAATTCGTTTCACCCAGCTCTTGAATTCACTTGGGACATTAGTGAAACTTCTGTCACATTTCTTGACATTTCTGTGAGCATTTCTGCTAATCATCTTAATACCACCATTCATTATAAACCCACAGACTCTCATTCATATTTACTTTATTCCTCCTCACACCCTAAACACACTCTCAATTCTATTCCTTTTTCGCAATTCTTACGTTTGCGCCGTCTTTGCAGTGACGACACTGATTTTTCTCACAAATGTCAAGAAATGCGTTCCTTCTTTCTTAATCGTGGTTACCCCATTACCATCATCGAGCGTGCTATGCTTAAAGCCTCTTCCATAGATCGTAACACTGCTCTCACCCCTAAATCACGCAATTCTAACCTTAACCGCATTCCATTCACCATCACTTACCATCCTATTAACAACTCTATCAAACCTGTTATTAATCGTAACTTCAATTTACTCAATTCTGATCCAACCACGTCTAACATTTTCAAAGAACGCCCTCTTTTTTCGTTCAAAAGGGATCGCAATTTACGTTCTTTCTTAGTTAAAGGTGTACTTCCTTCTAATAATGAACCCGGTACTTTTCGCTGCTCTCGCAAACGTTGCTACACTTGCCCTTTTGTTGCTTCATATACTTCTATTAAAGGTCCCAAATCCACCTTTAATAGTACTGATCATTTTGATTGTACTTCTTCTAACGTCATCTACTGTATTCAATGTTCAAGCTGCAACATGCTCTATGTTGGAGAAACTGGCCGCCGATTAGGTGATCGTTTTAGAGACCACCTTTACGACATTCGAAAGAAAGATTTGAATAAACCAGTTGCTCGGCACTTCAATTCTGGTAATCACTGTGAGCTTAATGCTATTGTTTTTGGTCTTTGTTTAACCCACGGCAGCAACCATCATCGCAAAACAAAAGAAATGCGTGTTATTCATTCACTTGGCACCGTTAATCCCCACGGGATTAACGAACGCTTCGCCTACATTTAAGTTGTTTTGTTTTGTTTTTTTCTTTTCTTTTCTTTTCTTTTCTTTTCCCTTTTTTCTCACCTATTGTTGCTTTCTATCCTTTTGTTTTCTTTTTGTTTTATGGCTTGTTTTCTTCTTATTGGTTTGTTTTCTCTATCCTCTACTATATAAACATCTCTCTCACTCTTACTTTCTATTGACTCCGACGAAGGACTAACGTCCGAAACGTCAGTTTTCTATTTTCACTACGGTGTAAAACTTATAAATCTACGATAACTTGTTTTATAAGGAAATGTATGGGGATTCATCAACAATTTCAATAACTCCTCTCGTGAGGAGTGTCAATGACATGTTCAAATAGGAACTAATTGATTATCACATAAGGTCACGTAAACTAACTTACAAGAACAAGGTTGATATAATGTCAATTGTCAACCATCAGTCAGATTCCTGTCAATATGATATACAAAACAAGGTTTCAAGTGAACGCAACACAATAAACGCATTGTTTCAATTCAATAAAGTTATGTTTATTGCATGTCTATAAGAGGCTTCAAAAGTGACATAGTTTAAGCGTAAAAATAAAAAATTGGGGGACCAAAATATTGGTTCTCAGTCAAACAAAACTGCGGTCATTATCACATAGCGTTGAAAATAAATATTTCAGTGTGCCCCCCTCCCTCCCCAAAGATTTTCAGCTTCCGCTGTCCCTGTTGGTTAGTGCGCGGTTTTCTTTGCAAGAGGTTTGACTTCGATTCAGTGACCACACCGGATAGGCTAACAGATAGTTTGAGCTAAATTTTAACAAATTACTATGAATCATAGACCAAAATGTTCAAGAAAGCCCGGGGTTTTCAGATCTACTTCTGTTTTTTTTGTTGACAGGTTCTGTTTTATGCATGTCATGCATTTTCTCTTGTGAAATAGCCCAACAGCTTACATTCAACTCAAAAAGTACGGTGGTTTTTTTCAATAGAATTGAATCTAAACCATATAATACAATCCGTGAATAGTTGAATTAACTGAATCCACTTCTGCTTTTTGCATAGATAGTCATTAAAGTTTTTGAGACATGATTTTTATAGGCTCACATAAAAGGGCGTGAGCTTGAAATCGTATGTTAACAGACGTCTGATGAAAAGGGAGCACTGATGGAAATAGGGGGGCGAAATGAACGCACCATCGTCCTCAGCAAGTTAAATTAGTCAATGACTATTCCAAGCCACCGACGTAAAATAAGGACGCTCTACCTGTACCTTTTAATGTATATGGCAAGCTAAAGAAATCCTTACCGGGGATTTTCCAACAAAATCCCCTATAAATTATAACATTTTAATATATATTTTTAAGATTTTTTAAACCAAAAAACTTCAGCGCAATAACATTTAAAAAAGGTTTATTTCAAAAACTGGCGATAATGTTATCTTAACAAGTCACGTAATATGTGACGTCATACACCCAAAAAAGTTGGGGTGACTGACAGGGCACGTAACTACGTCCCTGCCAAGTTTCGTAATCACAGGTTGTATTCCCGCGGAGAAAGTGGGACAGGGGCCACCAGAGGTGTGGGGTCACCAGACGTGGGTTGGGGTTGGGGTTGGGGTTGGGGTTGGGGTTGGGGTTGGGGTTGGGGTTGGGTTGGGGTTGGGGTTGGGGTTGGCATTTTAGTAGTCCTTTGGTGCCGAAGGTACCGAGTTCGATCCTTGGTGTCTTCATTTAATTTTTCATTTAATAGTCTCACTCGTGTTTTCGGAAGCTCTATGACGCACTTTTTTAATCCGTACACGACGATAGAATCAAGAATTCGCTTCAATAAATAATCAGTAAATTACAGACTTGGATTTAGACAAATAAATAGCATTTCTAAACGAATTTCTATCAAAATATTCGCTAAGTTCATAGTGTAGGGAAAGGCTAGTATTCAATGGTCTAGTACCCAGGACTTCACGTTTAGATTGCACGTGGGTTTGTCGGCGTTTTTCCCGGAAGATGGCGGAAAAAGGTCAAGACGATGGAGATACTAAAAGAATACTGCAGGAATGTGTATGGAATTTAATGAGTGTATCTGAACAGCTTGACAAGAAATTTCAAGAAACACCTTCCAAAAATAACGGGGGGAAAGTGCCAAGTACAAGTAAATCGAGCAATAGTCTTGATTTCCGGCTTGATGCAGTTCGAGAACAATCAAGAGTATGAGTATTTAACTTCAAGCCTAGTAGCAATGCCAAAAGATCGTCTACTCCAACGCCAAGAAGCAAAAAAAGAGTGATCTCATCTTCTAGTGGACGAGTTGCTATAAATGTGCGAGATACTTTCACCAAAGAGTTCGTGTGTTTGGCAGACAAACAACAAACGAGCGTTCCTAGTGTCGAAGAAAAAAATTAACTAAGTTTCGCTGGTATTTAAGAAAGAGGGTAACAGCAATGAAGTCCATAGCAGTTTTCTAAGTGTTTTCTCTCAGCTCGAAGAGTGTGGAGGTTATGAGATTCTACGAACGGCTCCAGGTTCAGTTGACGACAACTGATTGTCTTTTAGTATCTCCATCGTCTTGACATTTTTCCGCCATCTTGGAAAAACACCAACAAACCCACGTGCAATCCAAACGTGAAGTCCTGGGTACTAGACTATTGAATATTAGCCTTTCCCTCCCCTCCCTCCCCTCCAAATGTTCATGTCACTATCCGAATGTGAAGACTGTATCAGAATACGAAAAGTCACTATCCGAATGTGAAGACTGTATCAGAATACGAAAAGTCACTATCCGAATGTGAAGACTGTATCAGAATACGAAAAGTCACTATCCGAATGTGAAGACTGTATCAGAATACGAAGAGTCACTATCCGAATGTGAAGACTGTATCAGAATACGAAAAGTCACTATCCGAATGTGAAGACTGTATCAGAATACGAAAAGTCACTATCCGAATGTGAAGACTGTATCAGAATACGGAAAGTCACTATCCGAATGTGAAGACTGTATCAGAATACGAAAAGTCACTATCCGAATGTGAAGACTGTATCAGAATACGAAAAGTCACTATCCGAATGTGAAGACTGTATCAGAATACGAAGAGTCACTATCCGAATGTGAAGACTGTATCAGAATACGAAAAGTCACTATCCGAATGTGAAGACTGTATCAGAATACGAAAAGTCACTATCCGAATGTGAAGACTGTATCAGAATACGAAGAGTCACTATCCGAATGTGAAGACTGCAACAGAATACGAAAAGTCACTATCCGAATGTGAAGACTGTATCAGAATACGAAAAGTCACTATCCGACTGTGAAGACTGTATCAGAATACGAAAAGTCACTATCCGAATGTGAAGACTGTATCAGAATACGAAAAGTCACTATCCGTCAGAATGTGAAGACTGTATCAGAATGCGAAAAATCACTATCCGAATGTGAAGACTGCATCAGAATACGAAAAGTCACTATCCGAATGTGAAGACTGTATCAGAATACGAAGAGTCACTATCCGAATGTGAAGACTGCATCAGAATACGAAAAGTCACTATCCGAATGTGAAGACTGTATCAGAATACGAAAAGTCACTATCCGAATGTGAAGACTGTATCAGAATACGAAAAGTCACTATCCGAATGTGAAGACTGTATCAGAATACGAAAAGTCACTATCCGAATGTGAAGACTGTATCAGAATACGAAAAGTCACTATCCGAATGTGAAGACTGTATCAGAATACGAAAAGTCACTATCCGAATGTGAAGACTGTATCAGAATACGAAAAGTCACTATCCGAATGTGAAGACTGTATCAGAATACGAAAAGTCACTATCCGAATGTGAAGACTGTATCAGAATACGAAAAGTCACTATCCGAATGTGAAGACTGTATCAGAATACGAAAAGTCACTATCCGAATGTGAAGACTGTATCAGAATACGAAAAGTCACTATCCGAATGTGAAGACTGTATCAGAATACGAAAAGTCACTATCCGAATGTGAAGACTGTATCAGAATACGAAAAGTCACTATCCGAATGTGAAGACTGTATCATAACACGAAAAGTCACTATCCGAATGTGAAGACTGTATCAGAATACGAAAGTCACTATCCGAATGTGAAGACTGTATCATAACACGAAAAGTCACTATCCGAATTATGTGAAAAGTGAGTATCGGAATACGAAAAGTCACTATCCATATAACATTCGTCAATCTAAATGCTACCTAAAATAAAAAGACTATGTAATATATATATTTAGGCCCTGCCTAAGCTCCAGATACGGAAGTCACAGGGAGAACAATTTGAATGAAACTGAAAGGTAAAAATAAGATAGGGGGAAAAATCTTCAATTATTTTTTATTCGAGATGAAGATCATTTCTCCCATAATAAAAACCATGCAGTGAAATCGAATCGAAATGCACTACATCGTTTTTTTGTTTTGCGCGAGTACATACTCTCCCACTTAGGAATTTTGTACACAACTCACCTCCACCCCCAGGGGCTAGTTTTGCTCTTGGAAAATTATTCGACAAAGTTTTCCAAAAAACCGACATTTTTAGGCTTTGAATCTCTTTTACTTAAAAAAAAAAGAAAGATAACTACAGATAATCCAATACAATATCAAGTTAAGTGAAATTTACCTCGGATGTATTTCATTGATATTGAAATCAAGACCAAAAAACAGACTTGAAAACTGGTTAAGGGTGAGCAAAATATAAGCTTACTTTAATAATTACGTCTTTTACAGAACGAGACGTTTTACATTCAGTTTTATAAAATGAATTAAATAGTACGCACGCTGTGATTGGTTGATAGCCATGTTTGCATGAGGCTATGTAAACACAGTTGTGACGTCACAACTTTCGTGCTTTCTTGGTACAAGTTCAAAAATTAAAAAAATTACAGTTTCTTTTGAGAAATAAAACGCCCCCAAAAATATATTCTGAAGACGAAGTTCCAAATTTTGACTTGTGTTAGGGCCACAGGGATAACCCTATGGTCTCATGCTGGTCTTTCTGATCGTAATATCATGACAATCTCTCGTTGGTCACCGCAAAGAGAATTCCCTCAGGTGCTACAACACACGTCCTCCGTCAGGACAGCTTCGGTTGTTTAGCGACGTGCTTTCTCATGATTTAAGTGCACCGCCCGATAAAGAATACAAGTATTTCAAGGAAACAGTCAGCAGCTTCAAACGGCGTTTTCCAGCGATAGCTCTTCAGCTCCACAAAATATGTTCTCGAGGCAAGACGAAACAATCAACTTCGCTGCCATATTTTTCTCGCTGTCAAATTGAGCAAAACCACGTTTCTTTCAACCGAGAATTCCCTTCACAGTGACACTTGTTATCCACTTTTGATCACTTTCGTGAAGATAATCAATTCTGAAATCTTTTATTAAGATTTCTTTTCAATCTTTGAACATTTCTTTGTTTTTGTTTTAAGGCTTTAGAAGTGATAAATGTTTAAAATAGCTAGCGATTCTTTCTCGCTTCACATTTGTCTCTTTGACGTTTATTACACGAAATTTGATTGGCTAACGATCGAAGTTCGTGATGTATGGATAATTTATATTTTGATATGAGATTAAAATTCAGATAAAGATTTATTTTCGTTGCAAGCGGTAATGTTTTCCCTTAGTATTTATTTTATAAAAGCAATAGAAAACTTTTTTCTCTGTGTTTACATAGCCTGATAGCAACACTCGGGGGGTTGGGACAATTCTCGACAGTTATGCAAACCCTCGACTACGTCTCGGGTTTGCATAACTGTCTCGAATTCTCCCAACCTCCCCTCGTGTTGCTATCAGGCTATGTAAACACGGAAAAAGTTTTCTATTGCTTAAAAACTTGACAAGAACAACTGAGACAAAATAGAAAATAAAGGCAATGCAAAAAGGCAATGCAAAATGACGAATTTCTTTGTCAGTAAATTGGCGTTTGTAAATGTTTTTGAATATATTTTACGGCTTTTTAAAGTGAAAGTCTAGGTCTTTCTACAACAACATCTCTCAACAACACAAATTTAAGCTCATTTTTATAATCAGACTTGCTCGAATAGCTTACTAAACAGTTGAATATTTGGTGTAAATTTATATTTCATTCAATACTTAAATAAATTATCTGTAGAAATAAAATTATGAAATGAAAGTCTTCGTTGTTTTGAAGATGGGACCCCGCGATAGGAGGCGAATCTTTCTTGAACGAAAAACATACGATAGTTGGTTAAAAACAACGTTTTACAACGTTAACCGAATTGCTAAAGATTTACAAAGCTAAATAAAGGACAAATATTTGTTGTAATATGCTCTTCATGTTATATTTACTCCAACATTAAAATAAATTAAGCTTATCCACAGAAAAATTAAAAGTTTTGAGGGAAAGTCTTTGATATGTCGATTCGTCGAGAAAAAATTAAATGCTTGTCAAAAAATATTAAAGTGTATATCAGGTCTAGAATTTTTTTACGGTTTTGGCATCTCTAGATGATACTGATAAATATCCCCCAAAACATTTTTCGATTTCGAATTTTTTTCACCTCGAAATCAGCCTTCAAAGTTAGATTTCTGGCGACGCCCAGTCGTGTTGGCCGTGTTTTGGGAGACGCTAATGGACTGGCACTAGTTTTTCTGTGACGTAAATTCGGTGACACAGTCTAGATCGGCCTTTCGAAGTATTGTAAATATGCCTAGTAGATGTGTAGTTGGAGGGTGTTCAAATATAACGAAGAAAGGCATAAAACTCCAAACCATCCCTTATTTCAATGATGACCGACCAATAGCAAAGGCTAGAAGGAAAAGATGGATCGATTTTGTGTTAAAAAGACGAGCAAAATGGACTCCTACGGCGACTTCGGCAATATGCTCGGAGCACTTTTCTCCAGAGGACTACAGTCAGCGTTATTCTTTCGGAGAAGACGATAGAAAGCTTGCACACTTAGTAAGGGATGACACCGGAATTGTGTCATACCCAAAAATTTACCCAGTTCCATCAACTAGTTCAGCTAAAGCCAACATTTCTCAAAGAAATCGCCGAAAGGTAAGTCGTCGATTGATAACAAAATGTCACACATATTGAACTATATGCCCCAACTCTAGCACTATCGTTTGTTTACTAGATTCTTAGAGACATGGTCACTGCTAGTACTAGTGAGACCAGAGAAGCCATTGGACCTGTAAGAGAGCTTGGGAATGAAGACAGGTTACCTGTAGAGAATGTAGAGGAGCCTCATACAGTAATCAATGCCGAGGATTGTTCTTCAGCGAGGGATTTCAGCTCCCAGACTCCAGATTGCTTAGCTTGCAAAAAGCTCAAAGAAGAAAAACGCTTGCTACATAATAAATGCATCGACTTAAAAAACAAGATCGATTCTCTGGCAAAAGAAACAAATTCAAAATCGTCCTGTGGTATTCAGTGCGATTTATCACAGCTAAACGACCATGAAGAAGGTCTCGGAGAAAGGATCGGAGAGAATTTGGAACAAGACGATGATTATTTAAATATGGAAGTGGAGGAAGATAATGAGGACACAGTTGACTATGACATTACAGAGGAAGAGCCTGAGAGTATCCCTGATGACGTTGACTATCACCCCTACACAGATACAGAGACAGAAACTGAAACCGACGATGAAGAGCATATGACAGGAAAGAGGTATGGAATGAATTTGTTCTTTATAGTTTAAATCTTGACAAAAAATAATTTGTTTTATTGTTGTTTTGTCTTACAGATTCAATTCAAGCAACTATAGCACTAGAACTGAGCCTAAGTACATTGTCTTCTTGTCCAAGCTGTTATTGTTGTTCTCCTTCTGCCACTCCTGCAAGACTGAAAACCCTGTTGTGACATACCGAGAAGTAGGGACTATGGTCAATATCACAACTACATGCCAAAACCCCAGATGCCCAAAAAAGGAAACTACTTGGAGAAGCCAACCCAACATGACAGGCACTAAGATCCCAGCTGGTAATATTCTCCTGTGCTTTGCTGTCCTAACTGCAGGTGCTTCTGCAAGCAAGGTTTTCCGACTATTTCAGCACATGGGAGTTGCCTGTATCACACTTACTACTTTCTTTAAACATCAAGGGGTACGCAATGTTTACAGAATGCTTTATTTATAAAAATGATCTATCAAAGTTGAATTTAGTTGAGTAATGCAAACAAGCACTCTGTACCTGAGAAGTAGGATAATTATTTTCCATGTAAATATTATTTTTTGAATTTTAGGAAAAGCTGTTTCCTTCCATCCTGCTGTTTTGGAAAAAGTACCAAAAAGTAATGCTAAGTGAAGTACAGTCATTGCCAGAGCCCCTAACACTGTCTGGAGATGCCAGGCATGACAGCATGGGGCACAGCGCCAAATTTGGAGTGTACTCAATCTTCCTTTGTAATTTGCCAAACATTATTCATTTTTCCCTTGTACAGGTATGTTATCATCATTGGATGTTATGATTCTACTATATCTGTCCTTACTGCCAAAACAGGTAGTGAGAATTAAAGTCGTAAAAAAGCACTTTGTTGACTATAGCATTAAAAATATTGTCTTATAGAGAATAAGAATTGTGTACAGAACATAATGAATGTAATCTTTGCATTGTGCCATTGCTCCTTTTAGAGAAATGAAGCTGGTAGCAGTACAGCGTTGGAGTACGTTGGTTTCAATAGGAGCATCAACTTCCTTCTTCAAATTGGCCTTACAGTTGGCACCTTCATATCTGACAGACATCTCTCCATTGCCAAACACATGCGAGAAAAGCTGCCAAATATTACTCACTATTTTGATCTCTGGCACCTAAAGAAATGTATGAATATCTAGTGGTATTATTATTAATATCATGTTTTATGAATTATTTATTGGTGTGACATATTTTAAACCTCTACACCTCTCATTTAAGGAAGGCAAAGCAAATATTAGTAAATATTTACTACAGTTATCTCTTGGTCAACTGTACCTGTCTTCATGTCACGTTTGGAGTCACAATGATTGTTTTTGAATACATTCATTCTAATGGCATATGTATATTATGTTAATAATAGTAATATATTGCATTTAATTTGCAGCTGTCAAGAAGGCTCTAAACAAAGTTGCAAGAGAAAAAGGGTGTGAATTAATCAAGGACTGGATTCGGCCTTGCTTAAACCATCTCCATTGGAGTGCGACATCAACTGTCTGTGGAACCGGACGAATTATCTGGTCGAAATTCAACTCCTTCAAAAGCCACATTCTTAATAGGCATACAGATCTACCTGACCCTCTGTTCAATAAGTGCTCACATGACAATGACATAACACCTAGGAAATGGCTTATCCCTGGTACTCTTTCTCTATTTTTATGTTGATAATTTCAAAATTTGTCACCACTGTTGAGGTTTTGGAAGAGTGATCCAAATTCCATTTCTGGCCAAATCCCATGTTCTCAAATTAGTTATGTTTTTGAGCAAATCCAATTCCCATTTCTTATTTGCAAATCCCAAACCTGGTGCATAAAATTGGATTTTTCTAACCAGAATAGTGGACTCCTAGCACCTAGCACCTATTTGACTGTTTTCAGACATATATATATGTTATTTTTATTTATTAGATTCTGTGGCATATGAGAAACTGGACAAAGCATTGAGCAAAAAAGGAATTGTTGCTGGCATTAAACAGGCTTCTCCTTTATCGCAAACAAGTTGCCTCGAGGGATTTCACTCGCTACTAAATCAGTTTTGTCCCAAAATGATTGCATTCTCTTTCCCTGGAATGTATTGCAGGTGTCTAGTACTGTGTATAACTTGTATTAAATAAATATGTATTTTTGCTATATATATTTTTCTAATATTATAATCATAGTATTATCCTCATATAAAAGCTATCAAGAAATAAGACATAAATGCATGACTAAATATTTGCATTGCAAAAACTTGAATTGCAATATGCAAAATAAAGAATTCAAAGGAAATCAAACTAGGATATTAAAATAATAAGAATATTAATTTAATTGTTATAATCATTCTCTTTGTTTTCTTTCCTTCCAAGACAAATACTTGCTGTAAGCCACTTCAACTACAATATTATTAGAGAGACAAAAAAGAAGCCAGATGGATCAGACCAAGTGAGATTTATTTATCCGAAGTTTAAAAATGGGGAGGCTACTGTTAGAGATGTGAGAATAAAACCAGATTATGGTAAGAATTGCTATTTTGGCACATCTGATTTAACAAAAAGTCAAAAAATACTTGTATACATGTCATTGTTTATCTTTTATCAATAGGGTATGTGGAAGAGGTATACATCACTTTTCTTGAAGCATTGCAGAAAGAAGACATGTTAAGAGAGGCACAGAAAGAATTAAAAGAAATGACCCCACCACCAATGAACACGATGCTGGTAAAAGAAAGTAAAACTGTGGCTTTGGAAAAAAAGGAAAAAAGAAAGAGTATGGTTGTAGACAATGTACCACCCACAACACCATGTGAGTAGGATGTTATTTCCCATTGATGTTTCTAAGTTTGAAGAGTGCCATCATCATACCTGTGAAATTTGCTTAGCTGGATAGCACTGAATAGTGCTAACCAAACAAATGAATTTGTGCTAATTACTACTATTTCACTGGTTTACTGCCTGCACTCTGTTTCAGTGTTCAAATATCACCAAGTCCCTATTCAGTGCTTTCATTATAGATCTTTCTTCATGATTAGACTGTTGTGTCTAAGTCATGAAGGTTTATTTCTAATATGTTGAATAATCAAACAGTCATAACATAATGGAAGTATGATATAAACTAACAATTTATTTCATCATCAACTATTCACTTCATGCTAATTTGTGCATTACTTTTATCAGTATCACAGGTACTTGAACTAGAAGCCAAAGCTGCCGAGATGAAGGAAACAAAGAAGATTGAAGAAGGCAGGATAGAGAAATCAATCCCTCATTGCACCCATTGCAAGAATCCCATGAAAGGACACAAGAATGTGAAAGACTGCCCTAAAAACCAGAAAAGCTGTTAAAACTCTCTTGCTTTTAGAGTGAAGTTACTAAACCCGTGAAATAGAAATTACTTGTTAAAGTGTAATAGTCAAATAGACACAAAAGAAAACAATGGAATGAGAGTCTCAGTGCTAAGGTGTATTAATCTACTATCCATTTCACGGGTTTAGTGAATTTACTCTAATATGTAGAATAGTATCATTTTGTAATACTATTTACAATTAATTATTTTATAATTTCTTATTATAGTTGTAAGTGCAATACAAAGTGATAAATACAAAACAACCCTCATAAAGGCAATTTGATTACAGCAATTTGAGTCATTTCCATTAGACCCGTGATACAAAGTTGTATAATTAGTGAGGAGAGTCGAAGTAAAACAAAAGAAAAAAGTCAATATCTACTACTGTGTAGTGCAATTTTTTTCATGCTTCAAGTAAAATCACATTAATGCAATGTTCTCTTCTGTTTATAATATAATATGCATCACTCGTTATCTTCATATCCACAAAAATCGGTGCTAGGAAATTGTTTTCTTATAGCATGGTATGCACAAGCAGGCAGTGGGATTCTCTTGGATCCTCCTTGATAACCATGAACCAATTGGGTGAATTCCCTGTAAGCAGTTGCACGAAGAAGCCTAAAATATGAAATAATAATTTGTTAGTATAGTATAAACTTATTTAAAAAAACAAGAATATATTCTTGAAATAAACAACTGTCAGTTACAATTGCACCATTATCATGGAAATAAGTAATACGTGAAAACGGCATGGTATGACTTGTAAAGCACGTGAACAGTAAAAGATATAAGAAAATAAGGAAGAAAACAGTGTAGTGCTAGCCAGTTATTTTACTCGTACTGGGCCCATGTAATTAAAATTAAGCTTAGAAAAAAAAGTATTTACTCACTCTTCTTCACTGCCAGTTTGTCTATACTTATATCCGTCGATTGTGCGGTACTTGGCACATGATGAACGTAGGGACCAGCGATTTAAACAAACAGGCTCAAACCCTGGATGTAAGGTCACACAAATGGGAGGTACTTCCAATTCTTCGAGCACTTCGGAAGACTTCAGTGACTCGATACAACCCTCTATTTCGTGACAGCAATTACACTCTTGAGGTTTTTGAAGAAAGTCTTTCTTGCAATGACCGCATCTACACCTAAAAGAGGAAACGTTTAGATTTGCGAGTTAGTAACAAAATAAAAACGAAACTAAATATTTTGCAAAAAGAGTGAGCTTGTAGCTCTATCTTGATAGTTACGTACCAAGCGCTATTCGGCGTGACGCCATCAAATCTTGTTTGAAGCTTTTTATTTCTCTTCTCGATCTTTGACATTTCTTCATTATATTTTCTGAGCCACTCCGCATCAGCAAGTGGTTCTGAAGAATATGGCCCTACCAATTCGGCAGATTCAGACCTTGGGTAGCTATCATCTGACTCTTGTGTTTCAGCATGTTGATGGCATTCGTCCTCGATTTCTCCATCCTCTTCCTCTGAATATACACTTGAAATCTCGCTTTCAGAGCTGCAATCACTCCCGTAATAGTTCGTAGCCATCTTGTGAAATTATATATTGAAATTTATGTTTTTTGAAGGAATTAAAGTCACTAACGGATCAATGTTTACAATACTTTGTCTACTCGTATCCTTGACAATCGCTTTTCTCGGTTCTCGAATTTACGTCACTGGTTACCAGTCTCCCAAAACACGGCCAACACGACTGGGCGTCGCCAGAAATCTAACTTTGAAGGCTGATTTCGAGGTGAAAAAAATTCGAAATCGAAAAATGTTTTGGGGGATATTTATCTGTATCATCTAGAGATGCCAAAACCGTAAAAAAATTCTAGACCTGATATACACTTTAAACGATTGTTTGCTAAACCACACACCTGAATTCTTGGAGAACACTTCTTAATCCATCTTTGAATACATGAAAGTTTTCTTACTTGTCTTTGGTCTATAACTTGCCCTAAAGCGATTTTTTTCTGTGCATTTGAGAGTCGCCTTATATAGCTAGTAGTTTTGCTTTAAATTCCTTTGTTTTTCAAGCTCATTTTCTCTTTGTTCATCCGTCAAGTTTTGCCTCATATTCATTTTTCTTTCACGATTATGTTCTCCTTGTTTATAATCGAAGTCCCGCCTGAATAAAAATTTGTGTTTTTATCTTTCGGTATTGTAAAACAGTAGTGTATAGGGTATAGTATTTGTCACATTTTGTGTTGTAGGGTAACGTTTTTGTCACATAAATTTGCATAAAAAGGAAGTGACGTCACAGACCGGAAAGGACGTCACCAGATCGGAAAAAAAGACAATGAACCAGACAGTGTTAGGTGCCACAAAAAGTTTATTTAAAAAATTCTATTGTTTCTTACAAGTTTCGAAATAATCAAAAAAAATAAGGTCGACTTTATTGTATTCAGGGTGTTCGTGTTCAAAACCGTGACACTTACACTCACACCTACGACACATACACTCACATTGAAAGCCGCTCTTAACGATCCACGTCTTGAGAGTTTTATCACGCTTTTCCTTGAGCATTTGCTCTCTCTCACGTTTGTCTTTTTCAAATTGTTGTTTTTCTATTTGTGCAAGTGCATCAGCAGCCACTTCTTTTTTCCAGGCAGTGTACCCATCGTCTAGGCTGGAGGATGTGATGTGGGCTGCGTATTTGCCGATTTGGTTTTTGTCCTCATCCACCATGGAGTAGGTGTAGGTGCTCCAGGCGGAGCAATAATGCACACGACAAAAAACACCATGGGGGGGTTTTTCGGGTTCTACCAATAACACGTTTTAGGTCCAAGGCAGCCTCCTTTCTACCTTTGGCATTATCAGGGTAAAGCAATCCTGTCTTGAGGTTTCTGTACCTAGGGATTTGAGGGTCAAGGATGGAGGGTTCATCGGGCACTTCGTCTGTGTAAGTCTTTCCATTGGTACCCTGAAAAGTGTGGAGCTTACCGCTGTCCATAGCATCGAGGAAACATTGTTCATCTTGTATGCTTTTCTATAAAAAAGAAAGAAGTAAAAAAAAAAAAGAGTATTTACTGATAACATGGCGTCCACTGCGCAGGCGCAAGGTGGAAGATGGACAGGCACGGCAGGAAGACCACCAAGGAGCCATTTCACAGTTACACTTGTCGCAGAAAAGTTGAGGTCTGACAGGGATGAATGTATTGAGAGGGCTCATATGGTATTCGGTATCACCACATGCCCCGTGGCGCTGAAGGTGTTTGCTTTGAATGCATTGTTTGGATTTGTGTGTTAGGATGAGGCCGGGTATGACGATGTTTTTGATGTGACGGTTGATGAGGGAAATTATCCATTGGACAAATTCTGTATCGTTTGTTTGCGTCATGTAATCGTCAAATAGAGTTAGCACGTTGCTAACTCTTAGTCGGTGTTGGCGTCGGTCTTGAGGCAGAGAAATAGGACATGGGATAGGGTATATGTTTTTGTTAGCGCATAGGTAAAGCGTTAGGCAACGCACGTGACACCAACGAGAGTGATCATCACCGTGAACGCATGCAAAGAGGTCACCGCTAGGGTCAAAGCATTTAAATTCACAATACATGGCAGAGAGTTCTTCACAGTGGTCGGGTAGGGGAAACTGCTTGATGGGTTTGTTACAAAAGTAACAAGGTGCACGTGCCGGATATAGGTTTTTAGAATTATATTTAAAATGACAAAAAGGGGAGCTATAAGGGTTGGTCAAAAACATCATAGCTTGCATCATAAGGTGTTTGTCTAGGTTGTACTGTCTATGATGATTATTGTAAATGATGTGAATATATTTGTGTGGGTGTAAACATATAGCAAAGCAGAAGGACGAGTAGGGTAAGGGGTAGCGCTTTTACAGTGAGGGCAAAGGGTAAGAACACCACTGTGAAAATAGAGAAATAGGAGACAGTTTGTGTGTATGGGTTGGTTACAACAATCAGTGGTGTTGTACTGTAGGTCTCGTTCGTGCAAGGGGTGATAATGATGTCGAAGGCTGGAAACAAGTAGGCAAACCCTGCGAGGCGATATCGGCACAACCTCCTGTTTACAACGCAAGCAACTCTACGAGAAAAAAGAGAGAGAGAGATTATTAAAGTTTTATTTTACAATGACATGTTAAGTAATTATCTTTACAAAAAGGACATTGAAAGTTGCTATTACAATTACGACATGTAAATATAATAGTGTTTTCAACATAATACATGCAGCTAGGACAGGTTGGACCACGAAGATCGATTGTGTTAGCAGGTACTTCAAAGGTGTGACCTTTAGTGCACGGTGTTAAACATCTTTTGTTACACTGGGGTGGAAGAACGTTTGTTAGCAAGATGCTCGTTTATGGTAAGACGTACATGATGCTCATACGGAAGGCTAAGGTTGTAGAAACGGTCGTACAAGGTTTGAAGTTCGCTACTTGTAAATCGAACAAAGGCTTCAAAGACAGAGTTGTGAAAATATTGATACTTAGTGAGATCATCCTTAACGGAAGAGTTAAGAGTTTGTTGAAGTTCATTAAAGGTGTGGTGCAAATCGGAGCATGCTTCTTTAAGGTGCTTTGCAGCGTTAATGAAGACAAGGAGAGTGGGGTGAAGAGGACACGGTTTGGCGACAGGTGGAAATGGAGCAATTTCGTCGTTGTTACAACTAAGACATTCAGGATCCTGAGCATCACCGCAAGAACAAGGATAGTGTGTCTCACACGTGCATGTTTAAAAAAGGAATTAACGCATATGTCTAGCAGGGGTGTAATTAACCCGAAAGGGATGCTGGGGAAAGGTTTGCTTGATTCTATCCACAAATTGATGAGGAACATTATTATTTATATCTAAGTTCCACACGTCGGAATGAAAAGTAACAGGGAAGACAAAAAGATTAAAGTTGGGTTGACCAGGTGCACGAAATACACACAGATCGGCATGGCGGGGAGGTCCATCGCACAGGGTGACACACATATTAGGTTTTAGAGGAAGGGGACAAACCCAAAATTCAGAACTATAGCGGAATGTTTCACCAGAAACAGGGGTAAGGCTGTAATGTTGAAAACAAAAGGCGCATGATACATTATTAAGTTGTAAACGGTTTTGGGTTTCTACAGCGACGAATGTAGTTACCCTATGACCGCGGCTAAAGAGATTGGTAACGGTAGTTAGAGGGTGGGTAATGGGGATGGGTCCAAAAGAGTAACTGCGAGGGGAGGTGGCATGATCTTGAGCATTTAAAATGTGTGGGGTTAGCGAGGATATTTCAATGGGGTCGGGTAAATTGATAGACCATTCCCAAGGATCGACGCTGTCGTTTGAAGATTCAGAAGAGCGCGATACCGAAGATGATGATGATCGAGCTTCGCGAGATACCGAAGACGAGTGGCTAGCCTCCAAAGTTTCATCACAGGTAACGTCACAATTAGGAAATAAGGGAGGTGTTGTGGTAGGTTGCGGATGGCGACACATAGGACAGCGGTTTCTGGAACGGGAGGCGTTTATCCAGACACGCAAGCAATCAGGGTGAAAGTTATTTTTACAGCTTGAAGAAACCACCCCCACTGAAATGACGCCCAAACATATAGGACACGTCTACGAGAAAAGAAAAAGTTTTAATTATTCAGCGTGATGAAATTCAAACTGGCTAAAGTCTTTTCTCTCATTAGGCTTAAAGGGGTAACCGGTTAGGGTTAACAACGTTTTTAATTTTTCAATGTCTTTAGACCAATCTTGGTGAGGTATGACTAGCTTGAGAAGACCCTTGGGTTCCTCCAAAAAGGCGGTTAAACGGTTTTTGGCAAAATCACAGTCTGATAGAACGTGTAAGTAGTAGCGTTGTAACACAGATTCAGCTTGAGTATAATAGCACCATTTGACACGTGGCCATAACCAAAGAAGATGTTGAAGCATGTAATTCAATACTTTATCTTGGTGGATTAATGAAATAAGATATTGTCCAACAAGTTCCTTGTCCACACGTGCAGTAAGGCGACGAATAGACTTACGGATCTGCAACACGAGGAGGAAGAAGGTAAGGAGCAGTTCGACGGATTTTGGCAATACACCCAATTGTATCGTTTCGAGCGGTTACTGTGTCATAAGGTTGAATGGTACGTAGTTCCCATTTATTAGCAAAATCATTATCCATAGTTTCTTGGGCGTTGAAGAATTTTGTTAGTTGAGTAAGGCTATAGAGATGACTGTAATAGGTATAGTTGGCTAATGTGGCGATAGCTTCACATTGCACCTAGAATTTGGAGAGAGACCGCATGAGGTTTGTGTATTTTTCGATTAAGAGTCTGTGTGTAAGGTTAAAGTAATCTTGATATTCAGCTTCATAGATTTTATGATGTTGAACTCGAGAGTTCGGATCACGCGGATAAGCTCGATTACGATCGATGTGAACGAAATAAGGCGCGACGATCAACATAGCTCTACACATAGGACATGACATTTTGGAGACTTTATGGAATTCATCATCATCATCATCCTCTGCATCGACGTCGCTTCGATTGTCCCAGGATTTGTCAAGATAAATGAGTATACAAACACCATGAACGGGTTGTTTACAACAAGGGGTTAGGCTTGGGAGTTGTACGTGTTTACGTGTATTAAAGCAAATAAAACATACCAGCTCTTCCTCGTTGGACTTGAGTTTTTTGGCTTCCTCATTTTGCTCATCGTCAGTAGTGACATCCTCTTCAATAGACTTACGCTTAAGAGCTAAGACGTCGTTAAAGGCCATGGTTGATGGTTGTTGTAAAAGCTTGTTTTTCGGTGGTTGTTGGGGTAAAGAAAGTAGGGCGGTGGTGTTGGTATTTATGCTATTGGTAAAAAGGGATATGGGGGTCCCCCCACCCCCCTATAGACGTGTGTGAGGGTGGGTATATAGGCGGTGGGATGGGATAGGGGTTCAAACCAGTGTTTTACAAGGAAGACATATTGACAACAAAAGGAAGAAAGGAGGCAGAACACATTGTAAGCATGAACGAATCACTAGAGGACAGAATGAAAAGGAAAGAAGAGTTTATGTTATCCCATCGCTGTAGTGTGGAGTATTTTTGTATTATGGGTCAAGAGAAAGAAGAAGAAGAAGAAGAAGAAGAAGTAAGAATGCCCCCACGAATGAGAGAGGCTATTAAGGATGCGTATGAAGCAATGGAAACATGGACTGGTTTTGATCAATTGGCGTATGCAAGACAAATTCAAGTGAAGAGATGTGTTTTTAATGTGAAACATTTTCTGAACACTGGACATGAAAAGGGCTATATGCATTTGTTAAATTATAATGATCATATGCTTTTACTGGCTTATCAATTACGTTATGTAAAGTTTATCGATTTATGTCAATAAAAACTTTTTTGTTTTGTAGAATGTGATCGACCAGTTGTGTATGTGTTTATCACGTAATACATTACCAAGTAGTGATTTGCGGAGAGAGGCAGCAGAGCTTGTAAGACAACACGTGGAGGAAATTAAATTGCTACGTGTACTTTTAAAACATTTTGAAAATCGACGTAAGCAAACGGAGGTGTTTGTTTTGAACTCTCGCAAGTCGGGAACAAAGATATGCCTTCGGGAACACGAAGCAGAACATTGATAGGTACACAGGAGTAGCGACGAGTTTCGAACAACAAGTGTGGAATATCGTTTGGTTACTAAGTCCGATGAGGAGCTGACACGTGAAGCAGAGAAAGAACATGATAGTGCGTGGGGGGTACGTTGGATCCAACGTGTGTTTGATGAAATTATAACATACATCCAATCAAGCGAAGGAGTGGAGCCACGTGATCAAATAGGAATGACCATTGACGGTGGAGATTTGGATTTTCCCGTTGTTATTCCTGTACGTCGATATCACTCGCCCGAATTTCAAAGTCGAATGTTAGTAAGTGCTATTGAAGGAATTCAACAATCGAAGAGAGCATGGACGTTGGGATGTTCGTTAAACGTGATGGTGACGTTGGTGAAGGACGTGAGCGCACGTGGTCGTCCACCTACATCCACCATTATGACCCCTGAACGATTAAATGATGCTATTGCAAGGAAAGCTGTTATATCTGTGGTGGAAGAAGGCGACCCCCCTGACGCTGTAAGGGATACGTTGAAAATAATATGGATTTATGAAAAACGGAGAAGAGTGTTTGAAACTATGGAGAACATGGTGACAGAGTTAGGGAAAGCACCCACGTGTTGGCAGGATGCGCTAAAAGCATGGTGTGTTATGCAACCAAATAACGACGTGATGGTGCTTTCTCAAAGAGCCCCAGGCATGTTTTACGACTTAATTTGGAGAAGTGCACATGAAAGTGAAGAGTCGTGTAAAGTGTTGTGGTACGACGAAGCGCGATGTGAAATGTTATGTGTTCTCGAACCTGATAATTTGTATGGGGATTGGCGAACACGACGTCAAAGATTGTGTCGAAAATGCGGACGGACATATAGAGGAACACACGAACGTCACGTGTGCGCTGAGGTGGTGATCACAACGTCAGGGGAAAAAAAAGAATGAATATTACTCACTTTTTATGCTCTGAAAATCGAAAGAAACGAAAGAGAAGTTTGGTCGAAAATAACGAGGAAGAAAATTGCTTGGGGCAATCGTTGCTGACCGCCTTGAAGGAGATGGGGTTGGAAATATCACAGGATAAGCCCTTAATGGATTGGTACGATGAAATGGGAATGCAACACGTGTGGAACGAAGCATGTGGTATTGCCGATTTGTAGATGTGGAGAGAGGCCGTCAACGAGGGGTATGGGGATGAGGAGCATGACTTTGAGTTGTGCGTGTATGATGAGTGCAACCGTTGTCTGATAGCAAACTTTGGGAAGAGCGACGTGGAGGAAAAGACCACAAAGCACATTTATTTGAATTTAAAGGATGACCACTTTTCATGGATTCGTTCCATGCCTTCTTGGATTGGGGTGACGTATTTTTGTCACAAATGCAAACAAGGACACAAAGACTTGGCAAAACACAAGTGTAGTAGACCGTGTGCAAAGTGTGGTGAAGAAAACAACGATCATTACGTGGCAGGACAGTGGAAGGATGTAAAGTGTAATACATGCAATCGAACGTTTTGGAATGAGTCGTGTGAACGTTCACACCATCTACGACGCATGGTGAACAGTATGACGTATTCAATGTGTGAACGCAAGTACAAGTGTTGTATTTGCGAGGTGACGGTGGATCGCATGCGGACAACATGGGAGCGTGATAAGAGAACAATGCGACGTAAGAGAGTAACACGAATGGTGAATGATCAGGAGTGCTTTCGCTATGATTGCTTAGTGTGCAAAGCCAAAAACGTGGTACGTGGAGAACACGGATGCTACATTCAAGGTGTGGGGGAGGTAAAGAAACCCAACAAGAAAAACGATCGCGTTATGCATTTGGCGTTTTTTGACTTTGAAACACAGTGTTTGGAAGATCACCATATAGTAAACAAGGTGGTGGTGTTAATGGTGTGTCATGTGTGTGTTGATCATGTGTCTGATTATGCATCAAGCGGATGTGTTGGGTTGTGTGGGAGAAAGAGACTGTGGACGCTTGAAAACGTAGAGTAGAGAAAACGTGGTTACTTGGAGACCGATTGGGGGTTCACCGAAGATACACTTTTTTGGCACACAATCTAAAAGGGTATGACGCGTATCCCATCTTGGAGTGGTGTGTAAAAAAGTGCATAACACCCGAGTGTATGTACAGAGGTGCTAAAGTAATGTCGATGGTGATAGATGGTATTAATTTTAAAGATTCGGTATGCTTCATCCCCATGCGTCTTAGTGCATTTCCAGCCACGTTTGGTACGAAAAGTGGAAAAAAAGGCTATTTCCCGCATTTTTTTAAACAAAAGCCAATGTGGGATATGTGGGAGTATCTTCCGTTGGAGTGCTACGGCATCGACGACATGCATGAAAAAGAGCAACAGACGTTGCGTGAATGGTGGGGGCAACAACAAGGCAAGGTGTTTAACTTGGCTGAAGAATTGGAAAAGTACTGCATCCAGGACGTGATTGTGATGGCTGATGGGTGTTTGGTGTTTCGCCAACTGTACGTGGAATTGTTTGGTGTGTGTCCGTTTTCAGAGTGTGTTACCATTGCATCGACTTGCTTAAGAGTGTTTAAATCCAATTTTTTGAAACCTGAAACCATGGGTGTGGTACCTCCTTTGGGTTATCGTTCTCAAGATGTATGCTCCGTTCAAGCTAAAGAATGGTTACACACGTTAAACATCGAAGGATTGCAGTGGGGTAGAAGCGCTAGCGGCGAGGCTACGATTTTGGGGGCAAAGGTGGATGGATACGGTGAAGAGCGGTGTGTGGTGTATCAATTTCACGGATGTTACTGGCACGGGTGTCCTGCATGTTTCATAACGAGAGGAGCGCCCCACGCTCACTTAGGAATATGTATGTCGGACGTGTATGAAAAGACGCTGCAACGCACACGAGAGTTACGTGGAGCAGGATACAAGGTATGTGAAATGTGGGGGCATACGTGGGATGTGTTGAGAGAGCAACACCCAGAACCACCTAAGTGGATTAAGGATCTGGACCCGATACGTCCAAGAGAAGCTATGTTTGGTGGTCGAACCAACATCTATAACACTAGCCACCCGCACAAAGAGAGGAAGTGAAGAAGAAAGAGAGAGAGAAGGTGTAGAAGAAAAGGAAGATGGGGTGTTAGAAGAGGAGGAAAACGCTGACTTGGCGCTCGTGTTGGTGACTGATCCTGTGGACAAGATACGATACATAGACGTGTGCTCGTTGTACCCTCACGTGATGTATGATAATGATTACCCCTTGGGTCACCCTATGGTGCTGTATGGAGAGAACATCCCGTCTTTGGATAAGTGCAACTTAGAACTACGAAAGAGACATTGTTTTGGATTGATTCGGTGTGAGATAGACCCTCCTAAAGCGTTGTACTTCCCCGTTCTACCGGTGATCATTAACCACAAGCTGATGTTTCCGCTTTGTTTAACGTGTGCAAAACAGGAACATCAGGAACCATGCCAACACACACTAGAGGAGCGACGGTTGTATGGAACATGGACCACGGTGGAGGTGGAACGAGCTATGACGGAGGGGTACAAGCTACATGCTGTCTATGAGGTTTGGGATTACGAACGTACGAGCGATGAATTGTTCAAGATGTACATTCGGGAAAATTTAAAGTTGAAGTTACAAGCGTCAGGATGGCCGCTACACTGTACCTCAAACGAAACGAAGACCGCTTTTGTGAGAAAAGTAAAACAGGAACAGAACATCGACTTGGAAGAAGACAAGATGGTGGTTAATCCTGGATTAAGAAGTATCGCAAAATTAAATCTAAATTCTTTGTGGGGATGGGGAAAATTTGCACAAAACCCATTTCGCACCAAAGTGGATCACATCAAAGACCCAACACGGTATTTTGAGTTGTTAAATGACGACACAGCTGAGGTAAACACCGTGACGTTGCTGTCCGATCATATGGTACAAGTTAACTACACAACACACCGAGAAAGTACCCCTGTACACAAAGACGGCAATGTGGTTGTGGGAGCTTTTGTGACAGCGTATGCGCGCTTGAAGCTGTACGACTCGCTAGGCAAGTTGGGAAAGCGTGTGTTGTACCACGATACCGACTCTATTGTTTATACAACCACAGGAAACGAGGAGGAGATCGAGTTAGGATGTAATCTTGGAGAATGGGAAGATGAGTGTAAAGACCCCACCCAAGACTGGTTGGTGGACTTTGTGTCACTAGGACCCAAAACATACGCGTATGAAACAAAAAAAGGCAAACGTGTGGTCAAGTGCAAAGGCATTAGTTTGGATTATCGTACTAGCAAAAAGGTCCATATGGAGAGCATGAAGCGGTTGCTGGTCGACAAGCAAGCCAAGTTAACGGTGTCCTACGATAAGCGTATAATACGGGACGGATTTGCAAAGCAATTGAAAACAGTACGTATGGACAAAGATGTGCGTTTTGTTTATACCAAAAGGGTGCTACAAGAGGACAGCATTTCCACATTACCTTATGGATATTAAAAAACAAGAGTATATAAAGACTGACTTTTTAAACTATAAAATTAAAACTTGTATAACATGGGAGGCGCGTTTACACTATTAACAGTGTGCTTTAAGAGTAGCCATAACCGTGTGAATGTGGGACACAATGCCCAAACAAGATGTTGTTTGTCCACCTTTTGTGGAGGATCATTGGTTCTTGCCCCTATCCAACGATCAATCAGGAGGTGGTCGCAAAAAAAGAAAGCGCGAAGGGAAAACCAAAACCGAAGCCTTAGCACGTAAGTGGAGGAAAGAGTATTACGATGCGGGGGAGGAACATCCACAAGCGTACGCTGGAACCACCGCTTTTGTAAACGAACAAGAAAACGATAGTAAAACTAAAAAAGAAAAACTAAAATGGTTGGAAACACAAACCACCCACCAGATGCATGTGCCAGCACGTCGCAATTATCCTCGACGTCCATTCTTGGTTCATTCCATGGACGAGCAGTGGCAGGTGGACTTATCTGACATGCAATGGCATAAGAAAGTCAATGATGGGAATGCTTGGATTTTGTTTGCTATAGATGTACTTTCTCGATACGTGTGGGTGACCCCTCTGAAGCGCAAAACGGGGGAAGAAACGGCCGAGGGGTTACGACGTATTTTTAATCAAGTAATAAAGGATCCTCAACAAACACACACATTACCATTGACGTTGTATGTGGATCAAGGAACTGAATTTTACAATAAAGACGTCAAAGACTTTTTGTCTCATTTACCTTTTCCAGCCACATTAAAGTCGGGTAATTCCACCACAAAAGCAGCGGTCGTAGAACGTGTACAGCAAACCATCAAGAAACGATTGTGGAAGCGATTCTACGAAAAGCGTTCGTATCGTTGGGTGGACGAAATTGACAAGTTGGTGGAGGCGTACAATCATGCTTATCATTCCAGCATTGGACGGGCACCAGCCCCGGTTACACGTGAGGTAGAACAAGAAGTGTGGGATAAATTGTACAAGGGATGGTCAGATGAACGTGAAACCGCTAAAGCATCTACCGACAAACACTTCGCTTATGAAATAGGAGATGTAGTACGTATTAGCAAACAAGCCACATTGTTTAAGAAAGGGTACCTCCCCCAGTGGACGGAAGAATGGTTTAAGGTACGAGCTCGAGACGAAGGACCCCCACCGTATTACCGTTTGGAGGACTATGATGGTGAAGATGTGTTAAAGGGGACTTTTTATGAAAGCGAGATGCAAAAGATAAGTGAAAAGGGACATAAACATACCAAATTTCCCATAGAAAAAATTGAAAAGCGTCGTGTAAACCTCGAAACCAAAAAGAAACAAATATTCGTGAAATACCAAGGGTGGCCAGACAAGTACTCGGCGTGGATCAACGAAGACCAAGTGGAAGACTTGGTATGATGGAACGTACACCTTTTGTGTTTTGGTGTGGCAGCAAGAAAGATAAGGATTATGCACGCACGACAAATAACAAGCCTGAATTGTTCACGGTGCAATTACCCACCCCCTGGACGTTAAAGGGAGCATGGTCGGTGCGTGTGTTGACTGCTCTCACACCACAAGTGGATCGTGCACAAACACCGGGGGATTTATTGTTGTACACGGATATGATGAAGTATGAAATAGTGGGACATGATTATTTTCCTTTGCTGGAGCGTATTACCTCTTCAAGCAATCAAAGCATTCGTTACTACGAACCAGTAAACCCGTTCGTACGTCGAATGGATCGAAATCATTACGATGATTTTAACTTTATTATAGCGGACGTCAACGGAAAACCGCCAGTGTGGATAGCAACCTCGAATCACAACTCTTTGTTGTGTTTGCAGTTCACACCTGAAGAAGATAACTTTGACGCTAACGCTATGGAACAAACGTTTTTATCCAATCAGTCATTGGATTATTTTTGCACTAATCGACCTAGTAATTTTACAGCCTATCTTCCTGGTTTGCAGCGAATGAATGGTTCGTGGAGTGTAGGACTATCCAAGATTACACTCCCCTCAATCCCAAAACACCGACTGTTGGACACCTGGGAGGTGAAGCTAAGCATTAATATACCTCTACATCCTACAGCCACCCGCTCTTTTACCATCAAACCAACAACATCAGTGGAGGAATTATGTGAACAATTTAATGTGGGTGCTCGTCAGGTTATGAATTCGTGGTTTAACCACACATCCGTAAGCGACAAGTATGGCACCGGAGGTGTAGGTGGAAAGACGGATCAGGATCGACGTGTGTTATATTACAAAACAAGCTATATTCCTGAGAGAGATAAGCAACTTCGTAACGAGGTTATGACGGTTAATACGTTTGTAAAAGAAATGTACAAGTGTGGATTGGACGTAACCTGGAACGCGGACTCCTCGGCGGACCTTACCTTAGTTCTTGGACAGTACGATTCCGTAGATAGATATCTACAATCACCATCTACAAACACAATACCACAAGGTCTGATAAAACGTTTGGGAAACTATAACCTTCCGAGCAGTAGCAACTGGAAAAAATTCGAGTCAACACAACCCATATTTTATAACGACCCAACATCCCACATTTACTTCTTAACTTGTTACCTAGACAACGTTTCGTTAAAAATGGGATATGTGTTGCAAAGCGCAAGCACGGATAACTATGCTGTAACTTTAACCGTTCCTGAAGGGTTCCTAGATGTTATGGGGATAGACAAGCAACAGTGGAGCATGACCACCAAGGCGGATTCCACACGTTATGCAAGCATGACAATTGATGCAAAGCAAACTTCACAACGTCCGGGGTGGCATTTTTCCACTGTAACATGTAACCCTCAAGTAAAAACCAACGAAAATGGACACATAGTACTTAGTCAATGGTCAACTGCACCTCTCCAAGAAAACGCTTTCGTCACCTGCAGTTTAATCGCCCCTCAACATGTGGGGGATCGTGATGTGTCTTTGATGGAGGTGATAGCCTTAACAAGTGCGGCTCAAGGGAGTGTTGGAGAAATATAAGAACATGTGTACGAACCTAAACACATTAAATACCACCCCTTATCCTTGTTAAACTATCAGACCATTCAGTTTGTGGTGGAGAACGAACGTGGTGAGGAAATACCATTAGCAAAAGACACTGGAGCAACCACCATCACTTTAAAATTTCGAAAAGAACATGAGTAACATTCCAATCTACGTTCCAAACCAAGGCGGGGGTACTATTCCAATTTACACCCCCAAACAAGGAGGTGGTGGTTTTAGAAAAGTGGGTGGAGCTATGATGCACTTCATAACCCCCAAACTTCAGAAGTTAAAAGACGAAGCTGCAGATTACGGAGCCACAGCCTTATCAAACGTAGCCACGGATGCATTGGATGGTAAAGACATCAAGCAAGCCTTAGCCGACGAAGGTACCAAAGCCAAAATCGCACTTAAGCGTAAAGCAGAAAACGAAGCTAGCAAGACCGCTGCATCAGCCAAAACCTTCAAAGCAGGAGCTAAAGCCAAAAGCAAGAACACGTTGGATTTGTTGTTTGATTAATAGATCTTAACAAGAAAAAACAAAAAGTGGGACAAACTTACATAACCTTGCATGGTCGTATGCGACGAAGTCACTTTGATGAATATACACAAATGTATGGTTATATCATGGAAGGCGATAAGGATAAACATTGTATAAGATGTAAATCAGATCGTTTCATAGATGCCTATGAATTGTGGAAAGATGTATCGTTTAGAGATTCTATTGACTATACAGACTTAGTTTTACAATTACCTAGTCTTACATTGCAACACGAGGTTAGATACGAAAACGGAAAGATGCAACTGTATGTAGTTGATGGAACGTATAAATAAAAACAAGAAAGCATTTCCATTACGTACGTCTTATACGTCTTTTTATTGTTTTTTCTTTTTAAGCAAAATACACGAAAAGGTTGAGCTATGTTTCTTTCTCTTGAGGTTCCCTCGAGATTCTCCAGAGGAAGAAACGTAACTTAACCTTTCTTTCCTTCCAACAAGCAAGCAAGACCAAAAAGCCTTGGGGGGTGATGAGTTAGTTTGTAGGCTCTTTATTAGAGACGCAAAAAAACTCATCGACCCCCCATGTGTTTTCTAAAATCAAGATGAAGAAGAAAAAAAAAGCCTTTGAGTAACGATAAGTTTTTTGAATTCTCTTTTTTACAAAAGAGATGGAAAATCTTATCGATACCCCATGTGTTTTTTAAGCAAGAATATATTGAGGAAACGGTTCTTGGGATTCTTTCAAGTCTTCTGGGAATGGATCCACAGACATGCGGAGGTGATCGGGAGTCTTTTGATGAAAGTCTATAATCAACGGACGGTAAGGACGTCTTTGAGCATAGTTTAACGCTGATCGAAACCATTCTCCCTTGCCCGCGGGTTGGGAAACAAAATGATCAAGTGTGAGTTGAGGGATGCGGTACGCATTTGTGGGGGAAACAGGTTTTGCACCAATACAGCTAGGCTTACATCCATATGGTGCGTCTCCTTGGTAAACCATTTTGCCACTTGTTTGTGTTTGGTTTCAATTTCTCCCATCAGATCATCCACGATAAGCAAGCCAGGAGTTTCATCAAACAACGAGTAAGGATCATCAGGTAATCCTTGCACCCACGTGACATTCTTTCCAAATTCTTTTTTCATTTCTACACACGCGTCTTGCCAAATACCGTATAAGAACACCACCTTTTTAATGGCGGGGGAAAACTTCCAATGACAATGAAGGATAAGCTTTCGTACAAAAACGGTTTTCCCCGATTTGGAAGGTCCTGAAATCCATATGTTAGACGGATTCTCCCAACGGGGTTCGACTTGTTGTACTTGTGATTGATTCATGTTTGACGTAGCAACTGAATGTAATCTTCCACACTTTGTAATTTATTCCCACCGCTTTGACGAGACACCTTTTTGCGTCGAGCTTTTCCTGCTGATTTGCGTGCTTTACGTTTGCGTTTGCGGATAAGCACTCCATCCTTCATAATGGTTGCATCACCCCCATCCTCGTCATCTCCATCATTGCTGCTAGGAGGGTGCGTGACACTTGTGTGATCCCGTTCCACTACAGGTCTCTTCCCTCGTCGGACTGTTGTGACGGTGGTTGTATTGGCGATGGTTGGTGATCCCCAGGACCCATTCGTGTACGCATCGCGCGCGCTGTTGTATCTTGGTCAGCATTTGTGACGAATCATCACGAGAAGGTTTGGAGGTGGAGGGTTGACCTTGTTGTCGTATGAGCTCCTAAACGATCTTTTACTTTTTCAATCGTTGTGGTAATACGAGCCTTGGAGGCTTCTAAGTAATACTGTCGGTTGATGGATTGCAACTCGCCCAAGTACTGAATGAGTTGGGAGACTGTTAACTCATTTATCTTTTTGTAAGGGGGTTTCCAAATCATGCGGGTTTTGACTTCGTGTATTACCTCGTTTATGTCGTTCATTAAAGCTGTATCTCTTTTATTCTTTTTGCTTAACCCTATTAGGGTATCTAGATACTCCTTAAGTTCCTGTTGAGACATTTGACCTAGAGTGGTGTGTGATAGAAATTTCACTCCTAAACTAGGATCCCACTGTTCAATGTCTTGAATGGTGGTTCCGCGAGATTGCGCTAAAGACAGAGGTGGTGATGGTTGTGCTACCGGAGATGGTGTAGGTCGTGGTAATTTGTGACTTAACTCAAGTTCGGCTTCTCGTAATGTTTGGTCCAAAGTATCAGGTAAGACGTAAGGTATACCCATCAACTCCAGTAGTTCGCTATCGTCTTCATTGCTAATGCGAATAGGGGTGCTTTCAGCCAACGGAGATAACCCGCCAGCAAAAGGGGGTGTTTCCATTTCCGTCAACACTCGTGTGCGAATATCAGGGGCTTGAAACAAGGGACTGCGTTCATCATGTCCTAATAAACGATATAAATCGTCAGTACTATCCTGACCCGTCATTATATAGACTATTATGTCGGGAATTGCAGAGCAGCGCAAATTTATACGCAATCTTGCAAAGTGTCACCCTAGCCAGGTGGTTCCTTTATTAAAAGGGGAAAAGAATCATCACTGGGAGGCTTTACAACGAACCATTGAAAAATGTGTCAACGGCGACATTAGCATGGAAGGAGTTCGATTACCATCGGCTACTAAACGGTGGTTCAAGGGAGTAGCTAAAGGAAAACACACAAGCATTAATAACTTGCGACGTTCAGTATTGCAAAGAGGAGGGTCCAAAGCTGAATTGTTTGGAACTGCTTTAAAGGCTGTTGCCAAAGCAGCCGCTCCGCACTTAAAAAATGCAGCGGTTAATATAGGAAAAAAGGCTGCCACAGCTGCTATACGTACAGGTGTTGAAAAGGTTTCCACCAAACTGAAGTCCAATCCTACACCCACACTACCTATCGATAAGGAGGTTAACGACATTCTTAAGGAATATGCCTAAGCAAAAAGGAGGTCGACGACGACGACGAAGGGCTAAAAACACTCAATGGGGGGCTGGTCTACACGGACGGCTTAGGCCTAGCATCCCCGATTATGCTCCTGTTATTCATCCTTTTCACGTCAAATATTCACAACCTGTAAGCACTATCATCAAACCTCCTCAACCTGTATGTGCTCTACACCAACGAACAGCCGTCAAACTTAATCACTTGCCTTCAACGTCAGACACGGTTAGCGTGGTAATAAAAGGACGTCCGGTTACCTTATTTCCCAAAGCACGACGTGTGGCCCCTTCGACACGTTAATCATGACACCCCCACCCTCCAACGCTGCAGCTACACACAAAGGATACTTGGTCCCAAGCATTTTGTGGGATCGTTTGAATCACACACTCGAAAAACAAACGGAGGAACTCAAGAAACTACGCTCCCCTGATGCCTCGCAGGAAGGGGGAGGTGTAGGGGCGGTGGATGCAAACGGAAACGTTAAGACGGATGCTCTTCTTCACACGCTAGCTGTCAATTTGTCATTACAACAACATCCTAATCTGGAATTTGTGAAACATGTAGACTTGTTGATGAAAAAGGTACTTACCGACCCCTCCTTATCAGCCAGTGAAAGAGTAAGGTACCTGGACAACTACTCGCGAGCCTACGACGAACAACGACGGGTACGAGAGGTTGCAACACCTGCACCCGCTCCCGCTCCGGGCACCTACCCCTGCACCTGTTGTAACTCCTGCTCCTGTTCCTGGTTTTTCAGGCTTACCTAGTACAAGTAAACTCCCCAGACGACGCCTACCCACATCACCTCTGGTAACACCTGTTAAAACCACTATCACCAAGAAAGGAAAGGGTAAAGGAAAATCCCCCCTTACACCTAGAGAACAAGACGCCCTTTCAACCTACAAAAAATTGGACAACACCATAAAAAAAATTAACAACGATTATAAATTAACACCTGCACAAAAGCAAGAAAAGATTGGGGTTCTCACCCGTGGTAGAACAGCTCTTGTTAAACAATACAACAATTTAGACTTCAGCTAAAAAACAGATAAAAAGGAGTACCTGTGAATTGTCGTCATTTTTTCTCTCTCACTCCTCCCTTCAACATGATCGTTTGTTTAACTTTTCTAAAGCTGATAAAAATGGGTGGATGTCTATGGAAGGGTGGTCTCAGATGTTGCTGGTAAATTTGACGATACAGACCCTCTTCCCAGACCCATCGCAAACGCAACCCCAGAAGCAGGTGCAGCCAATACATACTCTGCAGCTAATTTGAACACATGGCTTAAAAACGCCTTGAATAGGGTAACCCCCAACGGTGGAGCTGAGTATCGTCACAAGTTGTGTGCTGATAATCGCACCGTCAAGTATTTCATCGAACCTTACATTCCCATGTTTAGCAGTTATCGTTACCTTCCTCCTGGATGTGAAATAACCTTTGAAATCATGTGGAACCCAAGCAACCTGGTTATGATGGCAGCGGCTGCAAACAACGCTGCAGCTACAGCCCCCACCTTCACCATTGTTCCAAACACCCCCAAAATGTGGATTCATCATCTGGTAGCCAACTCTGAAAAACACATTCAAATGGAAGGAGAAATGTTAACCAAACAGAAAGTGGCCCTGTAACCGAAACCATTCCCGACGGTCGCAGACAATATCGTATGACCAACCCTTTTAATGGGTTTCGACCCAACTACATGAGTATTGGTTTTCTTCGTGGTGATGCGTACAATGGTAACTACACCCGTAACCCTTACAACTTTTGTGACATGAATCAGTCATCCATCAAGGTGAGCGTGGATGGACAGGAAACTCCTTACCAATCGCTCAATCTCCGTTCTCATCACAAGGAAGAAGGCTACAATACGTATGCGATACTTAACGCCATTCTGGAAAATTGCTAGGGTATCCACGTCTACCAAAGTACGGATCGCTCACAATGCCTCCTTCTTGTCTGCGACTTCTCCTTTTACGTCTTCGACGTCCTCCACCTTGACCTCCCAACACCATAGACGTTACATACGGTGACGCCGCTTTTAATTGATTTTTCAAAAGCCCGCGCAATTTGGTATTCTTTACTTTACTGTCTATTAATTTCCCAACGTTCTTGGTAATTTTCCCGCTTACAAACTTGGCCATCTTCTTCTTCATTGTGCTTTTGAATCCACCCAATCGTGACTTTAACCTTTTAACAACCATCGTAAAACTAAAGTCTATATTTCTTTTTGTCTTTCCTTTTATAACAGACTGGGTCGGACGTCGGTGTCGCGCCCCTTCCCCCACATGCCATCCACCTCATCCACACCTTCCATCAAGGTAATGTCGTCCTGCAATAGCTTTTGTTCTCTACCGTCAACACAGGCTTGTTGTACCACAGTGGAAAACTCGACCAAATTCATCTTGAAAGAACTCAAACGACGGTAGGTAACTTTGTACTGCTGAAATAGCAAATACTTTTCTGAAGAGTTAAAGCACTCAGACCGTCCTTGTACTTTGGCTTGAAACTGATCCTCCATTAAACTCACATACCAAATCATATCATCCAGCTGAGTTAAACACATCTCCTGTTCTTTTACTTTATCGTCTTCAAATTTTCCATCTCCCATCATCACATCTTTGGCTGCCAAAAATACAAACTTTCCATCGGCGTCTCTACCGTTATGCACTTTAATCTGCTCCTCTTTATTCGTTCCCATCTCGAAAGGTATAAAGCTAACCTTGCTCTTGCACTCCTCTTCATACACTTTTTACAACCAATCGCAACATGCCACGTAAACAAGGAGGCGGTTCCATACGTCAACGTCAACGTCGACGTACCTCTATTAAACGTTACGGTGCTCAATCGGGTGCTGGTATTCTTCCTACCACAGCAGTCAAGAAACAGCTATTGGCATTGCAAAAGATAGGAACCGGTAAACTAAAACACCTCAACAAAATAGGAACCAGTAAACTAAAACACCTCAACAAGAACAACCTCACCAAACTGCCGGCTTTATTCAAAAAGCATTTCCAAAAAGGTGGTGGCAAACAAAGGGGTGGGGCAAGACAACAAGAAGGTGGTTTTTTCCCGCTGCTGGCTTTAATCCCGGCCGCGATAGCCGCTGCAAAAGCAGGAGCCTTAGGTGCTGTTGGAGCTGTTGTTGGTTTTGGTGTCAAAAAAGGATTGGAAAAACTATAATGGATGGGTATCATTCGCGTCTTGGCGTATCTATAGAACCCCGACTGGATTATTATGGTGTCCACCCTACCCTTTACGGATGCGACACAATTAAAGCAACGACTTTCCCTTATCTGTTGGAATTTCTAACCAGCTTGGATATTCTCGCGTGCTCTACAACTCGTGAACCCTTCTGTGACTGTCACAAGTGGTTGGTGGATCACATTCACAGTGATCCTATACTCAGAAACCAAATTCAACATATGGTGCGCTTTTACAAAGAAGCTATTAAGGTTGTGTTGAAAAACCAAGGATTCCATGAAAACCTAACCTCCTTGCTTATCCATCACTTCAAAAACCACAAGGGGTTCCTCTTCTTTCCCACCAACGTGCCTATTTTTGAAATGCTTATCGAAAGACATGGACTGGATGGTACTCTCGAATTACTCATCCACCGCAAAGACACACATTCACCACAGGGATACGACTTGGATGACTATGAGCATTGAAAAAACAAAAAAGAAAAGGACTGGTGCAAACCTTTTCATAGGTTCATAGATTCAGACAAACAACCCTGGTTCTTACTTTTCTCTTCACTTTCACCATGAACACACGAGCTGTAGCCCAACTTCACCATCGTGCACAAGAACACCTCTTGTTTCAATAAGTTCACTTTGAGGATGAAAGCTTCTTTCACACTCGTTATCAAAGACTTAAGAGTCAATGTCTGTAACGGCCGAGAACCATCGGACAGTTGAGAAAAATCGAAATTGCTCATACTTTGCCTAAATAACCTCCCTGGTAAGACATTTTCAAAAATATAACTTTAAGTGTTGGGCGCTTTTTATTTTTTGAGAAATCGCCAAAAATTGATTTTTGAGCAGGAACGGGCTTGGGCACCATGTGTCGGATAAGAAAAATCGAAGTTTTCTCGGCGTTCGCACGGCTTCGCGTTTTATTATATCTAGACCATTGTTTTTTCCTTGCAAAGGTACGTTCTTCTCCTTTAGTTTCATGCAACAATAGTTTTGCTAGTCCCCATTGTAAATAAATTACAGATTTTTAAAGTGACCCTACTTTGGTGCTTCAGAAAATTCGTGAATTTTCGTCATTTTCAATATACCTAAATGGGTCGTGGTACATGTACCAGAACTAAATAATTACCACCATGTCATAGCCTAACCCTTCTAAAATAACATATCCAAAGATTATTGGCGGCCCGCTAATCCTTTTTCGCTGAGAGTCCCAAATGTGTCGGTAGTTTCCACCCAAGAAAGCGTTACGCAACGCGGTATTGATTATGAAAGTATCTCATGCTCGCGGGATTTTAACCTGAAAACAACATAAAACAACCACATTTCACATGCCATGACCTCTAGTGATACCATTGTATTTCTTCCTTCGCCTATAAAGTTAAAAAGTACGATTATTTTATTCTTCTATCATCACTAATTCCGGTGGTCACGAAAGGCGATTCAAAACGTTTATACAACGCCTAGGATAAATCATACGTCTTACAGATGCACTACATTGTTTTTGTTGCACATATCAATGGATAGAATTTAGAAGTAATGAAAAATTTCGATCAAATA
Organism: Actinia equina; assembly: GCA_011057435.1. Taxonomy (NCBI): domain Eukaryota; kingdom Metazoa; phylum Cnidaria; class Anthozoa; order Actiniaria; family Actiniidae; genus Actinia; species Actinia equina. Next base: position 17,484 of record WHPX01000679.1, on the reverse strand, counting down.
CAATTGTTCACTTGAATGTTGCATTTTGTCCTTCGATTCTTGGCAGATTGATCAGTCATCTGAAATGACACTAAGAGGCTGTTTATATGGAGGCGAGCCAGCCCGGTAAGCTGGCTAGCCCGCTTTGCCGAGATCTCGGCTCGGCCTCTTTTCGTTGTAAAAAATGCTTTGTGTTTAGAGGAGACGGGCTGGCCCGCTTACCGAAATCTCGGTTGGACGGTGCCGAGATCTCGGCAAGCGGGATGGGAAAATTCCCATATAAACGAGCAAGCCCGGTAAGCGGGCTGGATTTGATCCTACTGCGCATGCGAAATTCACTGACCAAAGCGATCACAATACCAAATTTTATAAACATGGCAGACGATGCAAAGAAACAATACTTTTTTCGATGGAAGGCAGATTTTACCCCCATCGCCGCCATGTTTTTATTTTATTTTCTCGGGACGAAATGTGTCGGATAGTGCCAAAAATGAAAAGTGGAAAATTATTTCTTGTTTGCTTAATTAGGAGAGTAAGAGGAGAAGAAAAGTACGGATACTTCTGACGAGATAACAGAGATATATTTCAAATATACTTTTAAAGAACAACTGATGACCTAGAAATCGGGTTATCTGTGTTACGACATAAATAGAGTTGTCACGCAATTAATTTTATAACATCGGTAGGACCATGCAGTGAAATTTACAGTTGCTATACAGTGTAGGTATTCATTCTTCTTTTTTTTGATAGCCGTTGCAGTTGATTGTTGCCATTATCACTAGCACTCTTGGTAGTTTTTTTTGTTATTATTTCATGTAAAAAATGCAGCATTAAACCCGGCGCTAAACTACAGGATCCAGTCTAACAGTATATATTTTATTCCATTTGAACTTTTATAGATAGATATACGAGTGGTAGTACTACAAATGTAATTGAATCACTTGATATCAATTTTTTTTCTTTAGTTTCTGGATGTTCACTGCATAAACGAACTATAGAGAATGTCAATTATTTTGTTCTTAGATAGTTAACGGCTTTCTTATACATATATATATATATATATAATAAAGAAGCATGTTTTGAATCGCCTTGCGTGACCACCGGAATTAGTGATGATAGAAGAATAAAATAATCGTACTTTTTAACTTTATAGGCAAAGGAAGAAATACAATGGTATCACTAGAGGTCATGGCATGTGAAATGTGGTTGTTTTATGTTGTTTTCAGGTTAAAATCCCGCGAGCATAAGATACTTTCATAATCAATACCGCGTTGCGTAACACTTTCTTGGGTGGAAACTACCGACACATTTGGGACTCTCAGCGAAAAAGGATTAGCGGGCCGCCAATAATCTTTGGATATGTTATTTTAGAAGGGTTAGGCTATGACATGGTGGTAATTATTTAGTTCTGGTACATGTACCACGACCCATTTAGGTATATTGAAAATGACGAAAATTCACGAATTTTCTGAAGCACCAAAGTAGGGTCACTTTAAAAATCTGTAATTTATTTACAATGGGGACTAGCAAAACTATTGTTGCATGAAACTAAAGGAGAAGAACGTACCTTTGCGAGGAAAAAACAATGGTCTAGATATAATAAAACGCGAAGCCGTGCGAACGCCGAGAAAACTTCGATTTTTCTTATCCGACACATGGTGCCCAAGCCCGTTCCGGCTCAAAAATCAACTTTTGGCGATTTCTCAAAAAATAAAAGGCGCCCAACACTTAAAGTTATATTTTTGAAAATGTCTTACCAGGGAGGTTATTTAGGCAAAGTATGAGCAATTTCGATTTTTCTCAACTGTCCGATGGTTCTCGGCCGTTACAGACATTGACTCTTAAACTGGCTAACTTCTTTCTCGATTGCATGGATCTCGAAAATTGTATAGACACCACCCCTAAAGTCATGCTGCCTGTCATATACAATCTCGTCCTCAAGTCTAACAAACAGCGTCCTCCTAAAACCACTGAGCGGGAAAAGAATTACTACAGCGATCTCATCATTCTCTTGATGCAAGCAGCCAACGGTTCTTACTGGGGGGGAAACCACCTTCAAAAGAAGCCATTGTAATATATTCCCTCAAGGATTGCTGCGCAAATCATATCTACATTTACTTTACCGACTCAACATCAACCAGCCCAAACCAATCAAACCGCCATGGCCCAGCATGACACTCGTGTCTTAACTGTTCTCTACAACCGTCTCAAAAATTACGATTTGGATGATCTCTGTTTTGATGAAACTTTATTTTCAAAACCTAACCTTACACGTTTTCAACGAATACACCTTTCACTGTTCCTGCTCGATTGTCTGGACTACATTCATGGTAACGGACCCTACCTTCCCCCCTCAGGCTACTATAGACACGGTGTTCATGAGGGGTGGTATGCTGAAATGGGAATTGATTACCACAAGACCCCACGTACTAAAGACGACATACACAAAGATACCGACAAACTTTCCCTAGCTCTCTGCTCTGTTTTCGCTATGGGAAAAACTCCTGACTTCTCTCACCTCTTCCCCACGTGGTTGATGAATTTTGAATTTAACTGTCTCTCGCACCAGTACGGTTTCAATCTTCACCAACTCTTCAAACGTAACTAATCATGGACACTCTCTTCAATAGCGAAGAATTTCATGTCAAAGCATTTTACCTGGCACCTGTTTGTGCATGCAACAGTACCGCTCATTTTTATTTTACTAAATCAGGCGGGAAAGAAGACTGTTCTACATTATCGGATGCCCGCCACAATGCAGACACCATTGTCTTCGTTTGTCGCGCCCTTTCTCCCATGTGGTGTACCTTCCGATGTTCCATAGACAAACGTCATTACAGCGACCTTGAATGGCTTCAGTTCATTGAATTTAAACAAAAGCAAGAAAACCGACACTTCCGTGGACGTCAGATAAAAAACGCACATTCTCCGCCTACACTTGCTATACTAAGCGTGATTGGGTAGAGATGAGTCTCAAGCACCGCCCTCCTCCCACAGACACTATCATAAATTTCAAACCTGAAAAGCCCAAGCTCACTTCGCTTTGCAACTCTGTAGTGTAAAAGACCGAAGGTATACGTACAATCATGATTGGTGCACAACAACTACAACAACCTTCTTCCTCGCCACCGCCATGTTTTTGTGGTGCTCCTTGTAAAAGCTTTACCACTCAAAGAAACGAAGCCTATTGGAAATGTGGAGTGACGGTTGACTACAAAGGTATCCTTGAAGATCTCAAGTCCATCAAAGGCAAGTTCGCCAAAGCTAAAAGGGGGTACGTGTACAGTCAAACCTCTCTTGGATGCAAACTCAGCATCAAAAAAGAAGACTACGTACACATCCCACCTTATCTTTTTACCGTTGACCCAAAGTACCACCCCAAGTGTGCGGAACACAATCTCTATGCCAAACTCAACGTCAGCCATTCTGAAAACAACGACAACCGTGCCTTCTTGACATGTTCTGTAAACTACCCCGACATCTCCTGCACGTATTTTACCTGGTGTGATGATATCATTCCACAAGAGCAAGAGCAACTTCCCCCTGAACAGTACCAACTTCAAGAACCTCCAACCAAACGTCAACGTAATCAACTAGAATAGACCGGTGCTCCCCCTGTCACCTCCAAGTTTCAATTTCCACCTGTATCACCGCCTCCGTTCCAGTTCCCCTCATCAGGACCTCTCTTCCCTCATGGAAAACCTCCATACCCTAAAGACAACAGACCACCCTCTAACTATACCCTGGCTATCATCCTGGTTTATTTTAAAAAGATAACAATGTATTAGTTATATTCTACATGAAACAATAAAATACTTTTGTAACCTAACACTGTCTGGTTCATTGTCTTTTTTCGGATCTAGTGACGTCCTTTCCGGTCTGGTGACGTCACTTCCTTTTTATGCAAATTTATGTGACAAAAACGTTACCCTACAACACAAAATGTGACAAATACTATACCCTATACACTACTTAAAACGTTTTTTACAAAAGTTTAATAGCCGGATTCACCTTTAAGTGTACCCGGATGCTGCAACGCGTCGACATTCCCGCCAAAAAAAAATTAACCAGCCAATCGGAATGCTTGTGTACACGCCCGGACGGACGGACGGACGGAAGTGACGTCAGCCAAGCCATGAAAAATCAACTCGATAGTTTACCATTTTTTCTTAGGTATGGTGCTCCGCTAAAATCTGATAAGTTAATTATGACACACATCTTAACCGCCATAGTTACGCAGCGCTTTTTGTTGATCGCCACGATTGTATCAAAAACGGCCGATTATCTTGATTATTCAGTTTTGAGCTCGTAGGTAGAATGATTCCTGGAATAATAAAACACACAGCCCGCCTTTTAAAGCGTTTGCAAATAGATCTTCTTCCAATTGCACTCTATACTCGACTCAGTTGACTCCATCGCAGTCGAAGCCGTCTGTCGTAATTGAAGTTCAGACAATTAATTCATCACAGAATTCGCTTCCAAACTCTACAATATTACAAAAACTAGGTGTTAAAAGGAAAATAGAATAAAAGAACTATTACTGATTTTTCCAGCTAAGTTGGGTATTTAAAAAAGTATGAAATCGAGCGAAATACTTTGAATCCTTCGAATGTCAACAGGGCCTGAATGTCAATAAGCATAACAATGACACAGGGAGCCCAATCTCCAAAAAGTGTTCCACGAGTTCGCCAAAGGCTGTTTGGGCTCGTTAGAAAGACAAAGATGGCGGAATATGGATGATGTGATTCCATCGAAGAAACTAAAAAAAAAGTAAAAAATGACCATTTAATTCATATTCATTCATCGAAGACTTACGTAGCAAACTATAAAATTTGGATAGTCAGATTCAAGTGAGTAATTAGGTATTCATTTGGTCTACTAACAAGCAACTTTCTTGTCACAAACAAAATATTTTCCTACAGACAGGCCTGGGATCCAGGGCCCGGTGAAGCAGTGATGGCGAAACAGTTTTTAAAGTTGGGGGGCTGCAGTCCTCCCCTCCCCTCCCTCTTTTGAGACGAACTTTTTATCTTTAATACTCCTACGAAAAATATAATTCTCATAAAAATAGTCTCCGTCTCGGCCGTCCAAGGTTTAAAATCTTTTTTAAAATCACTTTTATTTGAAGCATACTTGCGCTCAAAGATAGCTACAATTTTACAAAAATGAAATGGATAATTTTAGGAAACCTGCCGCTGGTAGCAAAGTCTCCTTTTGGTTTTGTTTTTGCTACTCCGTCTTGAAACTCTTCCTTGCCCGCGGTTCCTTGACGGTACTTATTCGACATGTCGCCATGTTGGGGAGCCAAGGAGCCAATGAAACTCTGCTATAAGTTTAGAAGTAGTTGGGAATTTTTATGGTGGCGAACTCGCCTAAACTCAAGTCTTCTTGTTCCAAACACCGATTCTTCCTCGAATGCCGTCCGCCATTTTTGTTTTTGTAGTTTCAAAAACTAGTCTGTTGGTCTCCTTGTGTCATGGTGAGAAACCCGTGAGAAACGACCAATAATCGGTAGTTTCATTCCTTCGGTTTTGAGTGACGTTTCATAACTGGTCCATGTCAGCCCATGGGGGGATGTTGAAGTTATCTTAGTTTTTAGTTCTTTCTATGTATCTCGCTAGAATAAAGATGATGAAACCGGGAATGAAAGGACCATATTAAATCCTGCTATATTAAATCAGTACTTTCTGAAACAGTGTAAATTCATTGGTAGATAAAAAATCGCTTACTTGTAACCCCCTCAAATTATTTTTACTTATCCAATTTTCAATCTTCTCTCTGACTTTCCTTTTTCCCCAGAGTATTAAACTCGATATCGAAGATAAGCTTCATGTATTGACGTAATCTTATAAAGCTTGCATTCTGAAGCCTGTTGTGCCTGACTGAGCTTATCGGAGATGAAATTTGTGTACATGTATTACGAGTGAAAACGAACAGAATGTTTGGGTCAAAACGTCAGTCCTGAACCGATGCTGTTAGTAAATAAACTCTTGCAAATGGAAGGTGACCGTTCAACAAATAATCAATGGAAATTCGTGGACAAAAGATCTTTTAGTACCTTTTACGAAGGTAAGTTATGTTGAGTTCCGGTTTAACCTCAATACTGGATTTTTCTGCGGCAAAACAGACTAACAATGACAAAATGGAATAACAGTGCAATAATTCCCAGAGTTCTTCATAGTATTACCCAGGAGGCCTTTGCAGGTAATTTACATGTATCATACTAGGAGCTAACAGCTATCCTAAAACATTTGATATAGAGGGCCGTAACTAGGGGGGAGCACCCCCCCCCCCCCCCCCCATAAAAGGTTAAGGTCCGCTCATCCATCTCCTTTTTTTTGGGTTCTGCTCTCTTTCAGTTACCTTTTTTAATTTTTTAAATTTTTACTGGCTCTGCTTTCGTTTGATTACCTTTTTTGTTTGTATGTTTGTTTTGTTTTTTGTTTAGGTTTTGTTTTTTTTTGGCTACCTTTTTATTTGGTTCTGCTTACTTAAAAGAAACGATCAATGGACCGATTTTATTCGATGCACACCCTCTCTCTAAAAGGTATAGTTATACGGCTCTGACATATATATACACTCGATTGCAGAAACATTGTACATTTTTCTTGTATTTCTCTACCAAAAAGTGAGAAGAGTAGCAAATAACATTTTTCGTTGCTTTTTGCCTATTTTCCCCAATCCTTTTTCCAATGAAAGTCTGTAATTTCTCTGTAGAAACACTAGAATATATCTGTAATGATGAAAAGGTAAATTATACACCGTGAAAAGATGAAAAAACTTACTGACGTTTCGGACGCTAGTCCTTCGTCGGAGGTAAAAGAGAAAGAAGTGGTAGAAAGGAGTGTATATATGATAGAATAAGACAAAAGAAACCAATGAGAGCAAGGTAGGCAAGGAAACAAAAACAAACAATCAAAAGACAAAAGGAAAGGTTAGTTGAAAATAAAGCGTTCATTAATCCCGTTGGGACTAAGAGTGCCCAATAGGTGAATAAGCCGCATTTCTTTGGTCTTGCGACAATCATTGTTGCCGTTAAGCAGAGAAAGACCGAAAACAATGAAGTCAGAAAGAGAATGGTTAGTTAGATTAAAATGGCGGGAAACTGGTTTGGTAGGATCGTTATTGCGAATATCATAAAGATGATTGCAAATGCGATCACCAAGACGGCGGCCAGTCTCACCCACATATAAAAGATTACAGCGGGTACATTTAATACAATATATAACATTAGAAGTGGTACAAACAAAATGGTCAGTGATTTTAACAGTAGATTTGGGACCGACAACAGAAGTGTGAGAGGCTATGTGAGGACAAGTATAACAACGTTTACGAGAACAGCGAAAAGTACCAGGTTCTTTGTTAGAGGGAAGAACTCCCTTGACCAAGAAAGAACAGAGATTACGATCACGTTTATAGGAAAAGAGAGGGCGGTTGTTGAAAATAGCAGAAGTGCGGGTATCAGAGTCAAGCAGAGAAAAGTTGCGGTTAACAATGGGCTTAATGGAAATGTTAATAGGATGATACGTAAGAGTGAAAGGAATGCGGTCATTAGAGGGACGAGTGTGAGACGTGAGAGCGGTGGTGCGATCAATAGTAGAAACTTTACGAATAGCGCGATCAATAACATGAGCAGGATAATTACGCTTAAGGAAGAAGGAACGCATCTCAGAACATTTAACAGAAAAATCAAGATTATCACTACACAGACGACGAAGACGAAGAAATTGCGAGAACGGAATAGCGTTAAGAGTGTGCTTAGGATGAGAAGACGAGTAGAGTAAATAAGAATGAGAGTCAGTAGGTTTGTAATGGACACTAGTGCTAAGACGGTCGTCATTAACACTAAGCAAGATGTCAAGGAAAGTGACTGATGTTTCACTGACCTCCCACGTAAAGTCTAAGGCAGGGTGAAAAGAGTTAACAAAAGAGATGAAAGAATCTAAGTCATTACGCGAACAAGAAGTAGCACGGTATATTGATGATTGTATTGGTATTTTCAACAACCGCCCTCTCTTTTCCTATAAACGTGATCGTAATCTCTGTTCTTTCTTGGTCAAGGGAGTTCTTCCCTCTAACAAAGAACCTGGTACTTTTCGCTGTTCTCGTAAACGTTGTTATACTTGTCCTCACATAGCCTCTCACACTTCTGTTGTCGGTCCCAAATCTACTGTTAAAATCACTGACCATTTTGTTTGTACCACTTCTAATGTTATATATTGTATTAAATGTACCCGCTGTAATCTTTTATATGTGGGTGAGACTGGCCGCCGTCTTGGTGATCGCATTTGCAATCATCTTTATGATATTCGCAATAACGATCCTACCAAACCAGTTTCCCGCCATTTTAATCTAACTAACCATTCTCTTTCTGACTTCATTGTTTTCGGTCTTTCTCTGCTTAACGGCAACAATGATTGTCGCAAGACCAAAGAAATGCGGCTTATTCACCTATTGGGCACTCTTAGTCCCAACGGGATTAATGAACGCTTTATTTTCAAGTAGAGAAATAAGAGAAAAATATCATATGCCCTTGGCAGGATTTGAACCCACGTCTTCGGTATTCTAGTCCGATGTGTTAACCACTACACTACAAGGACCAACCACGCTGGTAACGCAGCCAGAATATGTAATGTAGGGTATTCGTGAGGATCCCAGAGCGATATTTTTTCTCTATAGGAATACCCTACATTACATATTCTGGCTGCGTTACCAGCGTGGTTGGTCCTTGTAGTGTAGTGGTTAACACATCGGACTAGAATACCGAAGACGTGGGTTCAAATCCTGCCAAGGGCATATGATATTTTTCTCTTATTTCTCTACTTCATTATATACACACCGAACGCATAATTTCTACTTTACTATGTCTATTATCTGCGTACATTTACGGTGTTCAACTTACCTATAGAGAAAAAATATCGCTCTGGGATCCTCACGAATACCCTACATTACATATTCTGGCTGCGTTACCAGCGTGGTTGGTCCTTGTAGTGTAGTGGTTAACACATCGGACTAGAATACCGAAGACGTGGGTTCAAATCCTGCCAAGGGCATATGATATTTTTCTCTTATTTCTCTACTTCATTATATACACACCGAACGCATAATTTCTACTTTACTATGTCTATTATCTGCGTACATTTACGGTGTTCAACTTACTTATAGAGAAAAAATATCGCTCTGGGATCCTCACGAATACCCTACATTACATATTCTGGCTGCGTTACCAGCGTGGTTGGTCCTTGTAGTGTAGTGGTTAACACATCGGACTAGAATACCGAAGACGTGGGTTCAAATCCTGCCAAGGGCATATGATATTTTTCTCTTATTTCTCTACTTCATTATATACACACCGAACGCATAATTTCTACTTTGCTTTATTTTCAACTAACCTTTCCTTTTGTCTTTTGATTGTTTGTTTTTGTTTCCTTGCCTACCTTGCTCTCATTGGTTTCTTTTGTCTTATTCTATCATATATACAGTAATGATGAAAAGGTAAATTATACACCGTGAAAAGATGAAAAAACTTACTGACGTTTCGGACGCTAGTCCTTCGTCGGAGTAAAAGAGCACTCACACTCACACTCCTTTCTACCACTTCTTTCTCTTTTACTCCGACGAAGGACTAGCGTCCGAAACGTCAGTAAGTTTTTTCATCTTTTCACGGTGTATAATTTACCTTTTCATCATTACTGTTTCATTAGAAACACCGACGCAGCTCACACTAGTTTTAGCTAGTTATACCTAGAATATATCTGTTTGGCTTTGCAAAATATTTGCTCGACCACTTTGTAATGTTTGTGATTGGTGCAAAATATCACGACATCAGCTTTTTCAATGACTTCTGATCACGTGCTTGATAAGTAGTTGCTCGGAGAAGCATAATAATATCATGTGCACTTGTTTATTTTAATGATCATTGTTATAAGTAACTTATTTCTTGGTCGGGATACAATATGTTTTAACTAGTGTCACATGTTCATCTTTCAACCAATGAGAGTGTTCGTTATATCAGAAAATTTTGTTGCTATATTTAACAATAATTGTTAATTAATAAATTATTAAATTAATAATTATTATTCACTGAAGGAAAAGTGAATATCGGTTATTGTTATAAGTTACTTATTTCCTGGTCAGGATGAGAGTGTTTGTTATATCGGAAAATTTTGTTGCTATATTTAACAATTATTTGCTGAAGGAGAAGTGAATATCTGGGAATAATAACCTCAACTTATTGATGCTCAGGTGATTCTTTTCAAAAAAAGGAAAAAATAAGAAGATAAAGACACCTTTTTGCCGGTAACAGCAACAAAGCAGTAATCTCCCTCGCAGCCGTTTTTAGTGTGGTCACGCAACGCTCCCTCCCCACTAGTGGGGAGCGTTGTGTGACGACACTAAAAACGGCTGCGAGGGAGACGAACAAAGCAGCTGCCCGCCATTAATTTGAGTTATGGCTGGAGGTGATTATTGCTTGATTTTGGAGTTTCTTGACCAATCAGTACGCAAGATTTTCAATAATCACCTGTGTATTATTACTAAATATAAATATTTTTTATAAACTTTTTTATTCATATTTCACAACTTTACGACATACAAAATGGTTGTACAATAATAAGAATAATAATCTAAAGCTAAATAAAATAAATAGATAAAATAAATAATAATCAAACTAAATAGCAGTTAACTAAATGAATTATACTAAACTGAAATTATAGATTAAATTTCAAAAGAAAAACAAGACATTTGTTGTGAAATCTGGAATATTCTTTGCTGTGACTATATTCCTTAATAAATTGCTGGATTTCTCTTGATTTTAAATTTGTATACGAAGACGAGCAATTTTATTTTTGTTTGTATGCTACATTATTTTCAGTATTTTATTCTATTTGTTATAGTTATTAGAAATTGTCTTTGTTATTTTGCTATATAATACATTCAATCTTATTAAGTAGTTTCAATCTAAAAATGATAGGCTTAATGCAGGCTTCAGATTGTACTTTTGATATTTAAAAGAATACAAATACTGTTTACCAAACAATATAATGACAGTGATTAATTAGCAAAAACGTTTCATCAATTAATCTACAGTGGCAAAAAATATGTCTTTAATTTTTTAGCAAAGGAAATCTATCTCTGAACTGATTCCCAAATGGAATTTGTATATTTGCTATTGTAAAATGCTCTAGGGACTCCGAGTGTACTCTGCACAATGTCCATTTTAAAAAGGGTTTTATTCGTGTAAAGCAATCTGTTCAGAAAATTGTATTGAAATTCTCTAGTTTTTGAATCCAATTCAACCTTATAAGGAAGAAGGTAATTTTTTGCCAATCAAATGAGTAAAAGGGAAATCGTTCTTTAGATCTGATCTGTGCTGTGGGTGCTACTTGGATGCACGATATCAAATGAGCATCGATTTTTTTTTTTTGACTTATTGTTGAAAGTTTTACTTTTACGTTATCCAATTCAAGCATAGTAGATTGTAATATTGAGTGGGTTAATTTGAGCAGTCTTTTTATTTAACTTGATAATTTATTTCCATTTCTGGGGTATTGCATTTATCACAGTCATCAGATCACAGTCATCAGATCCCACCCTTCCATATCCTTTTTATTCAGATTTTTAAAATCCTTTAATTTAATAAAATGATCTGAAGAGTCAAGTAGATCACCAATCCTAATTATGCCTTTTGTTAACCATAATCCACTTATTGTTCCATATTATTTGACTTTTAATATTATTTTTCATACGTATCTGGGCTTTATGATTTTTTAAAGCAGCACCAAGTTTCAATACAATCCGAGTAAAACTTAGGAAGAGATAGAAGGAGTTTATGTAGTTCAAAGTTGCAAAGTTTGTAAATACTGTGTAACATTTGATGCACATCAATGTTTGAACTTGTAAGATTGACTCTATATTGTGAGGCATTTTTAGGTCACCACTAGCTTAATCACTAAGAAGAGCTAGTCTTTTTATCTTATCTTTTCCTTTTCATACAAATTCATAGAGCACTTTATTAATATCTTTTATGGTCTGTTTATCCATGTTGATCACTCGAAAGCTAAACAATACCTTTGTAATTGTGAACGTTTTTATTATTTGTATTTTTCCAATAAATGTGAGGCCTCTCCAGTTCCACTGAAGGGTCTTAGATGCATTTTTCATATCTACATTGATAAGTGCGATAGATCTCCAATTTGGTACATGTCTTTATCCTTTTTGTGACTTAACGTTATAATTGCTGGTCTTGAAAATTCTCCTTTTTGTGGTTAGTTCGTCGATAGACGCCTAACCACTATGCTATCGCGTAGCATGAACCATTTCCCCTCCCACGGTAGGGCGAATCATTTTTCGCATATTATGCAGTAAGTTTTTTAATTTACTGAATTTATCAGTTCATTTAACTGTTAGAGCTTTCATTATACATCTCTAAACAGTGGAATAACAGTTTTCATGGCCGATCTTGACAGCGAAATTGCAAAAAACAAAGCTGACCAATTTGTGCCGCGCTGCTGTGGGCCACTAGACCTTCCACCCTGGGGTTAATAGTTGCAATCGTGCCACATCATGCTTCCTGTCATCTATCCAGGTCATGTTCGGTCAAACTTCCGATAAAATGGTATGGCATTTTCACTCGTGGATTACATCATCATTGAAACCATAATAATTTCTTTTCCTCTTGACTCGAGTTGCTACAGCAAATTTTCTGCCGTCTTAATCAAGTCCGGGCTTAATCAAGTATTAGAAGTTTGCGACAGTCTCGACAACATAGTCTTATACAAAACAAACTCATTACTCATATACTGAAAACTATAATATTATATATATATATATATATATAGTAAAGATTGGATTAAAGACGAGACATGTTCACTGTAACTCCGAGTTTCGTGCTTACGCACTCATCAGACAGACTTAATCAAATTCATTAAAGTCTGTCTGATGAGTGCGTAAGCACGAAACTCGGAGTTACAGTGAACATGTCTCGTCTTTAATCCAATCTTTACTATATATATATATATATATATATATATATATCTAACCTGTTTTATGAAACGGTAAGCCCCCCCTAACATCAGCACACTTAGGGGGTCTGAATTTCACACTGGAATGCTTTGCTAGTAAAGGTCAATTCCTGTTTTAGCGGTTTGTGCACACCCCTAGCTCCGTCACTCCTTCCCTTCACCTCCCTATCCCCCCCCTCTTACCTTAATAATCTTGTCAGTTTGTCATGCATGCACTGACTAAGTGTTAGGCCTGGAAGAATAACAAAAAAAAAAAAAAAACAAATTAAAGCCTTAAGCTAAGCTTGGCTCTGAGATTGGAACGCTTTGCAGAGGCAGTGGGGAAGCGTTGACGTCAGAATTAAGCTTGGCTCATCTGATTCTATGCCTTTGAAAAAGTGCAATGTTTCCTAAATCAAATGGCATAGCATGCAAATGCTTGAAGACCAACAACCAAACAAGAATACTTAAATAGCTGCAAACCACAGAAAGGCACCAATTATTGTTTTGGCCAGCCATGCATGGCCCAATCGGCTTATTCATGCAAATTTACTGATCGAAAATCATCTATTCTGGGTAAAAAGTGAAAAATTCAGACATGAATTTCAAAAACTAAGCTCTAGAGAAAATCCCTTTAGCCTTAACTTCACTCGAATGGCTCAGAGTAGGTTTGGAATTCTAAAATGAAACTGAATTCGTGACACCCTAGGCTCTTTCGGGCAAGTCCTGGACCAAGAGTGAAGAGTAAGTTCTGAAGGGGAATGGGCATTCCAGCATAGTGACCTTCTTAAAAAACAGGTTAGATAGCAAAGCACAATTCAGCTATTTTCGCTAGCCATCCTTGGGCAAAGCGTGCAGCATAGCAAAGCACAATTCAGCTATTTTCACTAGGTATCTTTGGGAAACCAGGAAACCCTTGCAGCAGGGCGAACCGGGGGGGAGGAAAAGGACCCCCCCCCCGCCCCCGCAACAGCGCCACACGAGGGGGGCGGAAGGGGCCCACAGGGGAAGGCCGGGCGAGGAATAGGGCAAGGCCGGGGGTGGGAGCGTGGGGGGGGCACAACGGCGCCCCGAGCGCGGGCAAGCGCCGGCACAGCCAGAGCACCAACCAGCCGCGCGGACCGGAAGAGCGGGGCAGGGTGGCATGGGGGGGCAGGCAGGCACGGGCCGAAGGGGGGGGCAGGGGAGAAGAACAAAAACTAACCAAAACAAAGAAAGCCGGAAGCGAGGGGGGCGCGGAGAGGGGACGCGGGGGGAGGAAACGGGAAGCAGGGAGGAACGGCAGAAACCGAGGCGGGGCGGCAGCGGAGGCGAGGCCAGGGAAAAAGGGTTCAAGGGGGCCGAAAGAAAAGGGCAGAGGCAGGGCAAAGGCTGGGAGACACAACAACCAAACGAGAAGACACGGAAAGAGCAGCAAACCAAAGAAAGGCACCAAGGAGGGGGGGGACCAGCCATGGCCACAGATACAAAAGCACGGACCACCAGGCCCGACACGGACAGACACGGACACACATGGGAGTAACAGGGAACACACGGAGCACACACGGACACTATTCAGGGACACACACTGGTACACCAACGGGCACAAACGGACACAAACGGACTACACAACGGACACACAGGACACAAACGTGCTAAATACACGGACACGTCACGGACACACCACGGACACACACGGAGGACACACGGGACACACACCGGAACACGGACCACACGGACACGCAACGGACACACACTGACACACAGGAGCACGACACACACGGACACACACGGACACACACGGACACACACGGACACACACAGGACACACACGTGCACACCACTGACACACACCGGACACACACGGACCACACGGACACAGCACGGACACACCCGGAACACACCACGGAAACACACGGACACACACGGACACACACGACACACACGGACACACACACGGACACACACCGGACACACACGGACACACACTGACAACACACTGGACACACACGGACACACACTGACACACACGGACAACCACGGACCACACGCGGGACAACACACGGACACACACGGACACACACGGACACACACGGACCACACGGACACACACGGACACACACGGACCACACACGCGGACACACGGACACACACGGAAACACACGGACACACACGGACACAACCGGACACACACGGAACACACACGGACACACACGACACACACGGACACACACGGACAACACACGGACACACACGGACACCACACGGACACACACGGACACACACGGACACACAACGGAGAAACATAGGCACACACGGACACACACGGACACACACGGACACACACGGAAACACACGGACCACACGGACACCACTGACACACACTTAAACTTGGACACACACGGTACACCACAGAGGGACAACGACGGAAACCCACGGAAAGCAGGCGGATGATCGACACGTGACACTAAAAGGGAACAGACGGATCACGACGGACACTACGACACAACAACGACGCACTACAGCGGACACCCACGGGACACAGGAGGAGACACACGGACACACACAGGACACGACACGGACACACAGATCGACGGCAACGAACACACGGACACCACAGGACACATCACGGACACCAAACGGACACAAACGGACACACACGGACCACACACGGACACGCAACCGGAAATCACTACGGACACACACGGACACCACCTACGGAAACATACGGACCACACACCTGACACAACCGGACCCACACACGTACAAACGGTACGCACACGGACACAACATCGACACAAATGACACACACGGACACAACGGAATCACACGGACACGACACGGACGCCACAAGATGACTACCTAGCCGGACAATACGGAAACCACAGGGGACCACAGGTGTGAGACACAGGCACTAAAGGACACAGACGGACCGCAGACGGACACACACGGACACAACGACACACGTACACGCACGGAACACAGGCGGAGACACCCGGACACACACGGACACAAAGGCACACACGGACACTACAAGGACACCACAGGCACGACAGACTGGACACGGACGTACACGGACCGACAACACCTGGGCACGCAGCGGACAATAACGGACACCGCGGGACACACACGGCATCGAAGACGGAAACAAACTGACACACACGGAAACACAGGGAACACACACGGAAGGACACGGGCAGAAAGGACACTACAAGGACACACTACGGATCACAAACGGACACACACAACACCCGAACAGACACGGCATACAGGGAGAGACAGGGACACGCACGGCCCACACGGACACACACTGACTGGTACACGGAAAATCCGGCGGACACACAGGACCACAACGGAGACACACGGAAGCAGAGATGGCCAAAGGGGACACAGGCGGAGACACACCGGACACACACGGAAACACAGACGGCACGGACGGACGACAGGACACGCAGGGCAAGAAGACACAGCGGACAACACGGACACCAGAGGAAACTAGGGAACGGACACCACGGAATTAGACATTGGGACACACACGGACAGACACGAAGGCACGGACACACACGACACACACGGACACAAACGGACAGACCAGGGTACTACCACGGACAGGACACTGACAGAATAGGAACACACAGGGAGAGACAGGGACACACACGAAACACACGGGGTACACACACGGACACACACGGACAGCACACTGGACACACACGGACCACAACGGACACACACGGACAACAAACGGACACACACGGACACACACGGACAACACACTGACCACACGGACACACACGGACACCACGGACAACCACGGACACAGGACCACACACGAGGGACACGGAACAGGACACGGTGAGACACACGACTACACACGGGGACCAGACACACCGGACACAAAATGCGGACACACACGGACACACACGGACACACACGGACACACACGGACACACACGGACACACACGGACACACACGGACACACACGGACACACACGGACACACACGGACACACACGGACACACACGGACACACACGGACACACACGGACACACACTGCCACACACGGACCACACACGGACACACACGGACACCTAACGGACACTCACACTGACACACCCACAACACGGGAACAGACGGAACACAGACTGGACACCAGCACACTACGACAACACACGTGCACCCACTTACGCACACGGATCCAACGACGGACGAGAGGTGAACGAACAGAACACGGAGCACCAGGCGGATGACACACGGACACAAAGACACAGACGGACACACGAGACACACAACGGACACAAACGGACACACAGGGACAAACACGACACACAATCGAAACCACGGACACACACGGACACACACGTACACACAGACGGACACGGACGGAAACCCACTGAAAGCAGTCGGCGATCACACGGACACAAAGGGACACAGAACGGACACAGCCTGGACACAGACGGATCACCACGGACACAAACGGAAACCACACGACACACACGGACAAACACGGACACGCTGCGGAGACAA
>WHPX01000678.1:0-90777 GCA_011057435.1 Actinia equina | reverse complement strand
CAGGAGTAACACCCCCTTTATTTGATAGAACGTTTTTTGATATAAGAAAAGCATGTGTGAACCAACTTATAAGGAAGTATAATATACGTGATTGTCATTACATGCTATAATGTGTGTGTGTGTGAATGAACCTGGCAAAGTTCTAGTCTAGTGAGAAACATTTTAGTTACTGTATAAAGTCTTTGGAACAGTTCATTTAGACATAACGAATTTAATAAGACCTTTTTCCCCATAGTTACTAGAGGAGTTGACAGTTTATATGAAACCTTTTGTGCATGACCCTGCACACTCTCTTGTTACCACCAATTTTCTAGCCTTGTTGGCTATAACTGAGTGAAGGGACCAAAATCTTTTTTTTCTTTTTGGCCCCAATACTTAACTATTTATAATAGGTATTGGAATATTCCTTACAATAATTCAACAGACAAAGTTTATGTTTACTCATTTTGCAGTTTCAGATAAGCCATAAATCGAAAATTGTGCACCATCAAGATTGGTTCAACATCAATAGCAAACAAATACCTATAACGATAGGTTTTCTAACCATCTGCCTCTAGTAACTATGGTTTTTTCCCACTCAACATTCTCATGATCAGTGTCTTTGGGCTTGGCAGTTAGTTTTCTAGATTAGCTACACCCTGATTATTACTATATTACTATACAAATCTAATATACAATGCGTTAAATCAACCCCTGTGGACTTAAATTATATTAAGTTCTTTTTTTTTCTTCAAAATTTTGTCTCTAGTTTAGCTAATTCAGTGATGCTACCATTCACTACTAAAACACAATCATATTAAAATAATATTTTGTTGAAAATTTAGAGGTTTGCATCATCACAAGATGGTAGCTATGACACTAGAGTCAAATTTATTCTGGTTTATGTAAGAAAATATTCATTTTCTTTTGCACTCAGTTTGAGTAGGTCATGGCTTTCATCAGAATGCAATTCATTGAAGCTAGTTATATTAATTAATATTACAATTATATTAATGGCAAAAGAAGTTAATATTTAATATTACAATAAAATTAATGTTATTTTAAATTGTTAGTAGGCTACAAAATGCTAATGGCTTGGTTATTTTCTTTTTTTATGTTTTACTTGAAATGGAGTAAAATATAAACAATCTATTTATTTAATGCTAAGGATCATGGTCACTGGAGGGGGATAAAATGACAACAACACAAAGAAAAAAACATCAAATAAAAATCAATAAATAACATGAACATTGTAGGATAAACATTTATTAAAACTATTGGAACTAGAAAATTTGAAGCCAAACTGTGGAGGAGAATGAAGGTTTTTGTTGGGATTCCTACTTTACTCAGCCAATTTCTATTCCCCATGTAAACACACTGTGGCGTCATTTTGAAATAGGACAATTTCAATGCTAATGACAAGGCTATTAGTATTACTGTAGTTTTACAATTTCTGGGAACCAAGACAAAGCAGCTAGTTGTAAAATGGGATTTTACTGCTGTCCATCAATACAAATAACAGATTTGCTATTAGTTTTGACTGAGGGCAATGAAAAACCCTTACCAAGTGGTTGGATTGCCGGATTCTCCAGAATATGTAGACTGCAGTAAGACTATAGTACTGTTTTCTGTTCTTATGACTTATAATTTAAATATATAATGTCACTCAAAGGTGATTTTCTGGCACTCTTTGTATACCATATGGGGATGTTGTGAATTTTTGATACATTTCAAAACATTTGGATGGCATTGCCACAAATAAACCAAAGCTAAACTATGTATGTATCTGAAGAAGCACTTGGCAAAATTTCTGATTGTGCAGTTTATAGGGAAATTGTATGCAGGTTTTCACACTGGGATAAAACAGCAAGTGTGTCATCTAATTCCTCATGAAGTTGTGATACATCTTCCCCTATTTCCAAAATCCTAAAAAGGAGAGGGAAAATACATGTTAATACTTCAAATATATTTCATTATATGACTGGCCCTGTGATCACTGAATTTATATCAGAATGATATGGGCAGTGGTTAATTTTTACCGTTTCGAACTGGGTTTTGGATTTTTTTGGGGGGGGGGGGGGGGGGGAGCTCATAAAATATGATAACTGATTTATGGAAAATTTTCGGGGATTTAGGAATTACGTGTTGGTACCATGGGATTTAGGAAGACCTGTGTTAACATTTTCCCTATCAGTGCACACAAGCTAAGATAATGAAAAGGACTACAAAAAGTCTAAACATTACCAGTTTGATGGAGTAAATCGAACCTCGGAAATGTTATTCCGCTCATCTTATGGCTTATATTAGCGGGAACGATTACAGCAGTTTTCGTATGGCTGTGAAAACGGCACGGTTACGGCAGAAATTTCAAATGAAATCACAGCAGTGACACTAAAACGGCACGGCGCAGTAGGTTTCACACTCCTACGAAATCTGCTCTATTGGGTATCTGTAGGTACTAGATGCTGAACCAATTTCCTAATTTTGACATTTCCTCTGTTTGTGTTGATAAAGGAATTAAATGGTTTCTCTGATCTCCAAATAAGCTTATTGTCAAGCCTGTCCATGAATTCTCAAACAATATGGTCCAAAAAACATTTTCTAGCTGACCAAAAATTCCATAAAAATATACCGAATCATTGACACTGGGAGACTTACTAAGCTGGTAGAAGACTGTTTCGTTTGTGGTGGGAAATTGCCGCTATCAAACAAAATGCGTTTCCTATCTGCTACGACAAGTAACCTGACCCCCCGACTAGTCGCCATCTTTGTTATAATTACGAGCCTGCAATATTTATAAGGGGAAACCGCAAAACGTCATGGCACCTAGTAAACATTTTCAAAACAGGATGTGGAAGCCCAGAAACAGAAGCTCAAGTGACCTAAAAAATTGACGTGATTGTTCTCGTGATTAATAATATGATAATAATAGGCGTATATTAAGAACTTTCCATGAACTTTCCATGAACCGAATTCATTGAAAACAATTGATAATTAGGCGGTCTTCTTTGACATAATTGGGTTCGGCTCATGGAAAGTTCGACGTCTGAAACGGCTGCATACCATCCAAACAACTCGGCTGCGAAGTTCTTCGCATATTGAAATAAAATATAAATGCATTTATCCGCTTCGTTGATTTCTACCCATATTCACCTTTCGGTCCAGTCGCGTAGACTTGGAGCTCGTCGACGACAACGTTTTTTGAATTGACTGTATACCCATAGTAGGGAGGAGCAAAACACTAAAAGTGTGCAACATAAGTACGGGATAAATACTGCTAAATTATGCTAATTCTGTTTTCTTTCTATCGTTTAGTTTGCGCTAAATAGCACACTTTTAGTGTTTGTACTTTATCGGATTGCTTGTTTTGAAGTTGCCAAAAATTTTAATGTCAATAGATCGAAACTAAGATTTCACATGATCAAAACGATTGCTCGTAATGACTTTCGATCAACTGTTGTTGTTGTTGTTGTTGTGTTGCTCTTCTTCGGGCTGCCGACACTTTAGGTAATTCGGTAGCAAATGTGTACGGACATTATTGATTATTTGGTATTCAAAATTAGACATTCTTATTTTGGTTTCTCGTTGACGAATTTCAGAAAAGTTGAAACTTTGAAGTTTATTGATTGTTTTTCCTTGACTGTTTTTGCGTCTCAATTTGGAGAACAAACGAAAATATCAATCTCCTGAAAAATTAAGAACGAGCGCTTATTTTCTTTACGGCGAAGGGCAAAAGAGAGAGAGAGAGAGAGGAAAAGCGCTTTTCCTCTCTCTCTCTCTCTCTGTCTCTCTCTCTCTCTCTCTCTCTCTCTCTCTCTCTCTCTCTCTGTCTCTCTCTCTCTCTCTGTCTCTCTCTCTCTCTCTCGCTTCTTTATTTTTTTAAAGAAGCGCCTCTGGAACCAGGGTAGCTGCACGAGAAGGAATGTTTGAAATATAAAATCAGTGGCTTATCGCGAATTACGCATGAAGGATGGATATCACAAAACCTCTCAAAAACTCCAAATATAAGAACTAGCATTTCTCACCTCAAATTGATGAAGTTCAATTCGCAACTATTTAATACCGTTGAAACCTGACTACACGCCCCTTGCAATGACAACTCCAAAAGGTTGTGGCTCGTTTTCCCGGAGAGTACATGTAACAACCCATCTGGGTTAACACGCTTGCAGCTACTTATGTCAAGATACTCTAGATCATAGCTGGCCAGGACATTCAACACCTGTATATGACAATAACAACGAAAAAGCAAAAAGTCAATTGTTATGATTATTTACGTATCAAAAACGATAATTGGGGTTAAGAATGGCGTTCATAGCAGTTTAGAAAAAGCGAATTTACAAACTAACGAAACCGCCAAACTTACCTCGTCATTTACTCCATCGAGACCAGCAAGACCAATAAATTTTAGATGCGGGTGTCCAGCAATGAAACATAAGAGGCCATTTGAGTTAATGTTACTACAATAACCAACATCTAGACCTTTCAGCATGCCGGATGTTAGACTGCAGAGATCGGCATTGTTAATTCTGGTTGAGTATAAGTCTATTATAGTAAGGCATTCCATTTGATTAAGAAAGGAAAAGTCCTTGATTTTATAGCAATGTCGTAAACTTAGACATTTCACATATTTGATGTTTCTCCATACTCCTTGGGATGGCACGGCTGTTATTTTCAAACTGACTGACTTATAGTCTTGAAACTTGAAGACAATCCTCGTGGTCCTGAGCATGCTATTAAACCTCTTACATACCATGGAAACCTGGCTTAGTTCTGGAGATGAAAGGAAATTGAAGACATGCGCTAAGCACAAGTCGGGCAAACGATTTAGGAAGCAGGTCTCGTCCATGATTGCAGTGTGATTATAGAGAAGATATACCAAACTTCGGTCTGAAATCAGCTATAAGCAGTAAACAAAGGTGTCATCTTTGATAATAATAGATCGTGTGAAAGTGTGACGTAATAACTTTTCCAAATCATAACATTGGTTTTCCCTGTAAATAATAAATATACGATTAGTATATTTTCAAACTCATTAATATCCTATAATAACTATTTCTGACTATTTCTGATGAGTGAAAACACAACTGAGAATTTTGTAAAATCAGAGTTAAGCGATAATCCAAGCTTGTCAAGAACAGAGTTAATATACTCTGTCAAGAACAATAACTGTCATCAGTTCTTATAATAGTCAATCATGACGTATGACCCACCAGAAAGTCGGGTCATTCGTATTCTGTTTATACTTCACAGTTAAACTATGCTTAAAGTGCTAGTCTAACGAAAATCGCTCAAACTTGGATTCAGCTGAAACTCCCTAAGAATACTCTTTAAAGGTCCAATAATCACTGTATGAAGTTTTTTCTCGATATTCAGGACGAATTCGAAAGTATGATATTTTCATGATTATTTTTTTGGAGTCTGTGACGTCATATGCGCAACATCAAACATCGCTTCATACATTTCTTTGTATATAAATCCTTGATTTATTTTATTCCTATGAAGCTCAAAGGGCGGCTGATGTGCTTTTTACACATTACTTGTGACTATAATTTATATTTTGGGGTGTTTGGGTATTTCTTTCTCTCTTTAATACTGATATTTTGGTCATAAAGACTACAAAGCCTGTATGGAGCGATGTTCGATGTTTTGTTCCGAGACTAAATGCGAAAGCATTGTCAAAAATTGATTGAATCTTATGCGTTTTGCTGAATTAAATTCATGTCTTTTGTTTAATCCATAACGGGCAAGAGTGCAATCATAGTTAATAATAGTTAAACTCTCTGGAACAGCATGATAAAAACCCGCAATAGAGTCCTGGGATTTGGGTAGACAGTGATTAAAATATATAAAATCTATTAACTATGGTGCAATCAATGTTATCCTGTGCAACAATACGTTCAATTGCAATATTAAATTCAATGTCCCTCGGAAAGAATGATCATGGCGCGTAGCGTCCTATACGCATATACGCACGTGCGTACTTGAAGTGACCAGACAATTTTGAAATTTTTAGCAATCGTTTCTATTTTTACACAACTATTTCGAACAAGAAATAAAGAACGCAGTATTTTTCGCTCAGTTTACTTAGGTTTCTAGATCATATGTACTTGTGCGTACTTGGAAAAATGACCACGCTACGCGCCTGATGATGACTAGCATTAGAATGAATGGCAGCTTCAAATCTTTCTATTGGTTTTCATAGATGACATGTGATTGTGAAAGCGAACTTTATGTAATTTTACTTCAAAATAGATGACATTATTGGAAGTACAAGAACTAAATTTGTTGCTTGACATGGGATGTAGGATCTGTCAGCAGCAGCACTAGGAACCTAGCTGGATGATTCAATCATTCAGTGGCAAAACTATTACAAACATCGCACTCTCTGGAACAGCATGATAAAAACCCGCAATAGAGTCCTGGGATTTGGGTAGACAGTGATTAAAATATATAAAAACACTGCAAAACGACTCTAAAACTGCAGTGGAAGAAGGGGAAAATAAAATCGAAGTTGTTTTAAATTCAGCATCTTGTGATAAAGGAAAAGACAAATGCTAGTTAAGGCGACGAATTACGGGAAACACATAATAATCCAACTGGTCGTGCAACATTGTTGCGTTGCAAGTGGTAGAGCGTTTGCTTTATTTCCTCTCACCTTGGAAAGTTATTTGGAACGCACAACATATCTTTGTTTGCAAAAACGTGTTGCAAAAGGTATAAGTACTACGACTTGCAACGCAACAACGTTGGTTTTAGAATGAATGAACAGATTGACTTATACCCTTATATCCTCTGTTTCTCTATTCGTTTTTTTAAATTTTCTAACCTCCCATTTAAAAACATGCTACATAGCGACAATTCGGGAGAGGGGGAGGATCCACACTGCAGAAATCTACTATTTGCCTACGCGCAAAGAGACACAGGTGTTTTCTTTTTTAATCATTTCACCTCACCTCAGAACACCTCAGCTCAACACGACTCCCCTGACCTCAAATCAACTCATCTCATCCTATTTCATTATTCATCTCATCTCATCTCACTGATCTTGCCTCAACTCAACCTCACCTAAT
This sequence comes from Actinia equina, assembly GCA_011057435.1. Lineage (NCBI taxonomy): Eukaryota > Metazoa > Cnidaria > Anthozoa > Actiniaria > Actiniidae > Actinia > Actinia equina. The sequence goes on along the minus strand of WHPX01000678.1, from coordinate 83,728 downwards.
CTCATCTCATCTCATCCTATTTCATCTTATCTCATATCACCTCATCTTATCTCATCTCATCTCATTTCATTGTATTCATCTCATTCATCTCATCTCATCTCACCTCATCTCATATCGTCTCATCCTATTTCACCTCATTTCATTTCATCTAACCTCATCATATCTTATCTCATCCTATTTCATCTCATCTCACCTTATCTCATTTCATATCAACTCGTCTCATCTTATCTCATCTCATCTCATCTAACCTTATCTCATCCTAATTCATCTCATCCGAATTCATCTCATCTCATCTCACCTCATCTTATCTCATATCATGTCATTACATCTCATTTCTTCTTACCTCACTTCACCTAATCTTATCTCATCTCATCTCACCTAATCTTATCTCATCTCACCTCGATCATCTCATCTCATCCTATTTCATCTCATCATCCCATCCCATCTCATCTCATCATATCTCATCTAATCTCATCCTATTTCATCTCATCACTTACATCTCGTCTCATCATCCCGCTCATCTCTCTCACTCGATATCTCATCTCACCTCACCTCATCTTATCTCATCTCAGTCTATTTCATCTCATCTCACCTCATCTCATTTCATATCAACTCGTCTCATCTTATCTCATCTCATCTCATCTACCTATCTCATCCTAATTCATCTCATCCTAATTCATCTCATCCTAATTCATCTCATCTCATCTCATCTACCTCATCTTATCTCATCTTATCATGTCATTACATGTTCTTTTACCAGGCCTCAGCACTGTCGTCATCTCACTCGATTCATCATGTCTCCATCCCATCTCATATCATCATATCTCCTCTATCTATCACTATCTTCATAATCTATATCTATCTCATCTCATCTCACTCTCTCATCTCATCTCACATCTCATCTATCTATTCAGTCCTATTTCATCTCATCTCATCATCATTTCATATCAACGTCACACACATCTTATCTCAATCTATCTCATTAACCTTATCTCATCCTAATTCACTCTCATCCTAATTCATCGCATCTCATCTCATCTCACCTCATCTTATCTATAGCATGTAATTACATCTCATTTCTTCTTACTCACTTCACCTAATCAGTTATCTCATCTCATCTGCACCAATCTTATCTCATCTAACTCGATGCATCTTCATCTCATCCTATTTCATCTCATCATCCCATCCTCATCTACATCATCATATCATCTAATCTCATCCATCACATTACATCCTCCTGCTCGATCATCTCATCTCACCTCGATCATCTCATCTCTCCTTCATCTCTCATCTTCATCTAAGATTTCATCATCAACTCAATCTCTCAATTTCATCTCATCTCATCTCAGCGTCTCATCTCATCTCATCAACCCTCATTCATCATCTCATCTAATCTCCTCACATCTCATCTCATTCGCATTCAACACCAATCATCTCATTCATAGTCATCTCATTCATCTCATCTACCTTATCTCATCCTCAATTCATTCCATCTCAATTCATCTCATCATCTCATCTCATCTCACTCATCCTTATTCATATCATGTCATTACATCTCATTTCTTCTTTAGCTCACTTCACCTAATCTTATCTCATCTCTCACTCAATCCTCATCATCTCACTCATCTCAATCTTTCTCTAATCTCATATAATCTCATCATAATCATCATCTCATCTCTTCTCATCACATCTCATCTCATATCATATCAGCCTATCATCTCATCTCAGCCTCACCCTCATGCCATTCATTTCATCACTCTCATCTCATTCATCTCATTTCATCTCATCTCATCTCATTCATCACCATCTCACCTTATCTCAGGCTTATTATCTCATCTGGTCTCATCTCATCTCTCATCTAATCTCATCTCATCTCATCTCATCTCATCTCATCCTCATCTCATCTCATCTATTCATCTCCTCTCATCTCACCTATCACTCATCTCATTCTTCATCTCATCTCACCATCATCTCATCTCATCTATCACCTCATCTATTCTCCATCATCATTTCATCTCATCAATCATTTCATCTCATCCTTCATCATCTCTGTCTCATCTATCATCTCATCTCATTAACCTCATCTCATCTCACCTCCTCATCGCTCATTATCTCACCCATCTCATCTCATCTCATTTCTCATATCATCTCATCGCTATCTCATCATCTCCATATCTCATTTCAATCAACTCGTCATCTCATCTCTTCATCTCATCATCATCTCATCGACCATTCATCTCATCTTTCATCTTCATCTCATCGCATCTATTTCAGTATTCATCTTTCATCTCTTATCTCATCTCACTCCTCATATCTCATATCATCCTCATCTAATCATCAGTTCATTCATCTCATCTATCATTCTTATCTCATCTCACCTAATCTTATCTCATCTCATAATTCATCTCTCCCATTTCATCATCATCATCATCATCTCATCTATTTCATCTCATACATCTTATCTCATCATCTCATCTCACCTCCTCATCTCATCTCACCTATCGTTTCTCATCTCACTTCACTCATTCATCATATCATCTCATCTCATTCATCATCTAATCCTCATCTCATCCATCTAATCTCATCTCATCTAACCTCATCTCCATCTCATCTCATCTCAGATCATTCATACTGCCATCTCACTCTCATCATCTATCTCTCATCTCATCTCATCTCATATCATCAATTTCATCATCCTCATCATCTCATCTTCATCTCATCTAATCTCATCCTATCATCATCATTCATCATCTCATCATCTCATCTCATCTCATCTCACTCATCTCATCTCACATTCATCACCATCTCATTATATCTATCCTATCATCCCATCACTCAGGCATATCTCATTATCTCTCATCATCCTCACCATTCATCTCATCTCATCTCAAATCCCATCTCATATATCATCTTATCTCATCTTGCTCTCATAATCTTCTTCACCTCTACTCATCTTAATCCCATAATTTCATCTCTAATTCTCACCTCGATCTATCTCATCTCATCTCATTCATCTCATCTTAATCTCATCATTCATCATCTCATCTCACCTCCCTCAACCTTGTCTCACCTCATCTTATCTCATCTCGACCAAATCTTTCTTATCTCAAATGATCCTCATCTCAATTCACCTCATCTAAATCATCTCACCTCACCTCTCATCTCATCTCATCTCATCCTATTTCATCTCATCTCATTTATTCTATCATCTCATTTCATCTTACCTCATTCACCTAATCTTATCTCATCTCATCTCACCTAATCTTATCTCATCTCACCTCGATCATCTCATCTCATCCTATTTCATCTCATCTCATCTCATCCTATTTCATCTCATTTCATCTTACCTCACTTCACCTAATCTTATCTCACCTCATCTCATCTCAAATCACCTTATTTCATCTCATTGGTTTCTTTTGTCTTATTCTATCATATATACACTCCTTTCTACCACTTCTTTCTCTTTTACTCCGATGAAGGACTAGCGTCCGAAACGTCAGTAAGTTTTTTCATCTTTTCACGGTGTATAATTTACCTTTTCATCATTACTGTTTCATTAGAAACACCGACGCAGCTCACACTAGTTTTAGCTAGTTATACCTTTTTATTTCATCTCATCTTATCTCAAACGATCACCTTATTTGTCTCATCTCATCTCACCTCATGGCTCTCACCCATCTCATTTCACCTTACCATCTCACCTCACCTCACCTCCTTATCTCATCTCACCTTTCCTCATCTCATCTCCCCATCTCATCTCACCTCATCTCATTTCATCTCACCTCATCTTATCTCATCTCACCAAATCTTATCTTATCTCAAATGATCTCCTCATCTCATCTCACTTCACCTAATCTCATCTCATCTCATCCTATTTCATCTTATCTCATCTCACCTCATCTTATCTCATTTCATTGTATTTCATCTCATTTCATCTCATCTCATCTCACATCATCTCATCCTATTTCACCTCATTTCATTTCATCTAACCTCATCATATCTTATCTCATCCTATTCATCTCATCTCACCTCATCTATCTCCTCTTCTCACTCAATGCATATAATTCATCTCATCTCATCTTCTCATCTTATCCCATCTCAACTTGTCTCCTCTCACCTCACCACTTCTTCTCTTACTTCTTCTCATTTCACCCAATGCATATAATTTCATCTCATTTTTATCTCAGCTCACCTCCCATATTTTCTTTAGCTAAAGATCCAATATATTTTCCAGTCACTCGTGAAATAAAACCCTTGGTAATGAAGCATGTTAAAAGAGGGGTGGGTAAGGGGCAATTACAAATTATTTTGGGGAATCCATTTTGGTGAATGAATATTATTATTCTGAGAAAGAATCTGAGAATCTTAAATCAACTACTAAATTCTTATTTGATCTTTCCTTAAATTTTCCTTAAATTGTTGGTGATTGGTGGATCTTCTTAATATGAAGAATTTTACCTGGCCCTCACCCTCACCCCAACCGTACATAATGAACGTAGCGTAAGGATAAAAACTGGCAAGATTGATCCCAGTGAATTTCCAGGACCAGAGTCTGTAATTACATGATTATACAAATGTCTTACACAAATGGCAAGTATAGCACAAAGAAAGTAACATTATAGTAAATGTATCTAAAGACATTCATTTTGAACTTTATATTAGTTTTCAAACCATAGTTAATAGAGGGGAATGGTTAGGAAACCTATTGTTATAAGTCTTTGTTCAGTTTTTTCAAGTGTGACCATGCACAATCTTTTGTTTCATCATTGTTTTACTCTTCTTGGCGATGGCTGAGTGAACAGACCAAAATCTTTCTTTTGGCTGCTAGTTTAAAATACTTAAAGATTTATAAGAGATATTTGAATATTCCTTACAATTATCACTTAGACAAATTTTATGTTTAATAATTTTGCTATTTCGGATGAGCATAAATAAAAGAACGGTTCAGTGAAAAAAGACCTATAACAATAGGTTTCCTAACCATTCCCCTCTATAAAATATGATCAAACGTTTTGAGGCAAACACCTCAATGTTGGCATGTACAGCTCTTAGTAGAAATAGGGGGTGTTTAGTAATTATGATTTCTTTAGGGGAGAACATATTATTTTGACAGTGGTATATATTTATTGATGATAGTGCCATGTATAAAATATACTTCTTATCAAATATACTTCTTGCCATGGATACTTATTAGCAAGAATGTAGTATATACTCAGAGTGACATAAGCTTCTGTTATTTATGTGCCAACCAGACACCGATTGATGATAAAACAAATGAAAACCCTTGACATATCATCACAATGCTTTTGCTCAAACATAGAGTAGCACCAGTATCTTTATGCTCTCTCATCGTCGCCATAATTTAAGTATTACTACAACCACAATCTTTTTGGGTGAATAATTTTTTTGGAATATTAATAGACACCTCTGTAAAAGGAAAGCCTTAAAAATTGGACAATTCAACAAAAATTCATTAATTTTTTTGTTATGTCATACCAGGTGCCATAGATCCTTTTAATAAAATAGTTTTGTTTTCTGCACTTGATGTTTAATTTATTCTTTTGAAATGTGTACGATGCCAATGCAATTGCAAAAATTAATTTGAGGTTAACTTTTTTGCTTATGAAAGGTAAGCATGGAGAAATATTACTGCTTTAAATCTCAATTTCCTTTTATCTGATAACAAACTCCTTAATCACGAAACAGAAATTATCTTTCTAATGTTTCAAAAGTAAGATGGCTGGTATCATTGTATAGGATGAGTGAAAATCAGTTCTGAAAATAAATAACTGAATATGAATAAATCAAGGTAGTTGTCATTGCTTGCACATGTAACTTGATTGCAGCAGGTGGCAAGATCCCTTTCAAGATGTACCTTTCCATGCATCTAGCTTCAGTAAAAAATCCAAAAAATATACTTTTTTTAGATCATTCTATAAATGAAGAATAAGCAAAACAATATTAATATTTCACGAAAAAGAAGCAGTCTACCAACACAAGATTTAATGAATAATAATCATTATCATTACTTTTCAATCGAAATGGCTCAATGGCATCCCCAAGAGTTAATTAGTGATATTGTCATTTAAATTTTCAGTTGTTGATTCACTATTTACAATAAACTGCTAAAATTCTGTGTGATGGTGCTAGGTCTTTGTGAGGTGTTTTTCTACCACAGCATGCAATTGTTAAGAATTCAATCAAAACCCAGCAGGCAGATAATCTATATTAAAGTTTGGAGTCTGGATATTTGAAGATGAATTCATGAATGGATTCTGTGCATGTGATCCATTTTGACTGTAAATATCATTTTTATTTACAGTACATAAGAATGGTTTAACTTTTGAATATAACATAAATCAAATCTGATCCAACAGGAATCCAAAATGGCGGGCGAATTCGACAGCGCAGTGAAGTAACTTTGAGTTCCCAAACAGTCAGTGCCTATAAATATCGGTTCGATAGTATGGTTTACACAGTTTTTAATATTAAATATAGTAGTTGTGAACATGAATCTAACATGAGAGAAGGAGATATAACTTAGTTTGCCGTACGTTACCTCAACTCTAGCTCAGTGCCAATTAATTCTAAAGTGGTACGTATGAGTCAAACCAACTCATAGTTAAAGTAAAACCAGATACGACCTCTACTTGCATTATTATGGCAGTTCCAAAAATCCTCAGTATACCCTCCTTCGTATAATTCCTCAAAGACACGACTGCCACGAACTTTTGGTTCCCAGTCTTAACCGTGTGTAGCCTCAATAAATCATATGATATGATTGGCCCCATGTACAGCGTGACGTCAGAGGTCATGTCTGCCATATAGGACAACACTACCACGCTACGTTGTCCTAGTTCACTCTTCGCCGTCTCTCTTGCCGAGCGTTTCTGAATCGTAGCAGTATGGCAGGCCAAGCAAAGGTAAACATTGATTATCTGAAGCTAGTAAAACAAAGTTCAGGGAGTAAATATGAGCTGATTGGACCGACAGACGTACTGAAAGCCATTTTTAAAATTGACAGATTCACACGTATTAGTCCTGTTGAGGGTTCGTTTCACTTACAAGAGGAAAGTATTGTAAAAAATATTGAAAACAAGTCCTGGTCATGGAGTGTTTGGGTGAATATTCTTACATCGAAAGGTTTCACAGTAGCCCCTGGATGTAGATGTCATGATCAAGACGTTCATTTGTCTGAAATCTGGCTGTTCCAAAGAAAAAACAACTAGACATTGTGTGTTGTTGAAGAAGACACGTGGCGGGAACTAGGCGGTGTCATCTGTCTGTCAGTGATGAGAAAAAAGGACATTACGTAGGAAAAGCTATAAACTATAAAGCAAAGCTAAAGCATAAACTTCATACTGTATTAGTTATTCTTGTATGGTATATTTTACTGGCATCATCATTGGTGTTATTCAGTCAGTGTTATTCAGATAATACCTCTGTACTTTAGTAGGTAAATAAACGAATTCATCCGTTTCTTGTTATTCTTATGTAATTAGGGCATGCAGTCGCACTTCGGTTGTCAGCGACGAAGTAGTTGCTTATAGATATCCTTGGGAACTACAATTTTAGGGTTAAGTTATAGTTGAAAGTTTCTCATAAACCACTCCCTATAATAATGGTTAGCCGGTGTGTTGCTTTTGTTTATTATTTTTGAAGCCAGGTGGCTCCATAGTGTTTTCTTGGCGCGCTACCTTCCAACTTCAAATCGCAAATACGCGGACGCTAACAATTCAATAGGGAAAAAATCATTTGGAGGTCGTAGGGAATGGATTCTGAAGACATTTTATTTAGACTATAGCACGAGGTTGTCCGACACCAGGTTTTGATTCATCGACCAATGGATGGAATTTGATAGCGAAAGAAAAATCCTTGAAAATACATTTTTAAAATACAGTTAACACATTAAAAATTTGAAGAAAGATTTCTTTCGGTTTTTTGACTGTCAAAATGAATAGCAAAATTCGGTAATTTTGGTCATTGATCCTGTTCTGAAAGATACTGGGAGCAGACAGTCGATCGAGTTAATGAATGCAAAAAGAAAAAGAAAAATAGGCCACGTGGCAATTTCCAAGAAATGAGCACTCACAAAAAATCATAGAACTGAAGCAAGCCAACATCCAGCCAATGAGATGCATTGCTTATTCGTAGACGCCAATCAAACGTAAATAGGTAAAAAAACCTGAAACATCAGTCTCTTTATGCAGGGAAAGTGATTCCGTATCTCTAGCCTTTAAGTTCGAAAAACAATCGGTCTTGATTATATCACACATATATATTCACATGTCCTCAGCGAATGAGAAACCTATTGGACTTAACATTGGAGGCCACGTGTACTTTACTACACGGTCTACGTTGAATCGCTGCGAACAGCATTCGTTCTTGCGAGAGTCTGTTTTAGGGACACCGCCGACACGTTTATTCGCACCGCCGCGAGCTGCCACCGATGCACAAGGCAATTTCTTCTTCGATAGGGATGGAGTCATTTTCCGTCACATTCTGAATTATCTTCGTACTGGAAAGCTCTTGCTACCCGAAGATTTTGGAGAGTTTGATTTGCTCATCCAAGAGGCACAGTTCTATGAGCTTTCAAAACTTAAAGAGGAAATAAACGCAGCGAAGGTAAGGCAAAGGGCGAAGAATAGATAATGAAGCGCAACGAAAAGCACCGATTCTATGGCGTCAAGATCTAAATTAAAGAAACAGTCATTAAGGAGAAGGAAGATACTCTAAAACATTTTAGAGATCGAGGACAAACACAATAGCCTGCAAAAGTTCAACATGTATAATTCTTAGTTTTTAGACCGCAATATGTAGCTATATGTATGCAGTAAATCATTATGATTTAAACCAGCTCAACACTACATATTATGGAAAATGAGATTGTGAATTTGAATGATTTTGCATTTCAAAATTCCTCACTTTTAAACTAAGTTTTGGAGCAAATATATCTCATTTTTTCGTAAATAGTTGTTTTCAGATTTCTCTTAGTTTTTCAAGTCTATTTGGTGTTTTCATTGAATTCAGCTGACCTACAATTCCACGAAATATCACACCTACTCGTACTAGACGTCATATCTAACCGTACCAATCAAATAAGTCACACAGACAAGCTGATATAATGTAACTAAGCAACTGGTAATGCTACTGAATCTTAACCAAAGTCTGATAGCTTTCGCACAACTAACATTGAGCCAACATGAAATCGCGAATTTATGATGGGGTATCGTTTATCGAAGGTGATTGTCAGACAGCATCTCTAGAAATGCAAAAAATATGAGCCAAATGTGATTTACATAATAAGACAACTGACAAACCAAGTCAACATTTTTTTTTTTTTGGCCAAACTTCAAACTACGCTTTTTTGTTAGCCGAGTTGGACCCGTAAATACGTCATAGCTCTCTGATCCCGTTGAGTAAGATACTTGGAGCAGACGGTAGGTCAAGTTAACTAAATGCATTAAAAATAATATTCATAGTTTACAAGGTAAAGGCACGCAATTTCCAAGAAATAACCACTCCCAAATAAACATAGAACAACCAAACCTGAACAAATTGCTTATTGAAACACCACTCCAAAATCAACAAACGTTATAAAAGTTATCAATCAGGGAAAGTGGAACCACTTTCTACCGTAGTAGTTGATCGAGAAAAAACCGATCTATCTTTCTTGAGTGTTGACTGTCTCACACACCCATGTCCGCGGTGAGTGAAACTGAATTTATTGGACTGAACATTGGAGGCCAAGTGTACCTTACAAGTCTCTCAACATTGAGTCGCTGCGAGAGGGGCTCGTTATTGTACAGACTTCTAACCGCCGAGAAAGACGTAGCGGCGATCGATGAACGAGGCAATTTCTTCTTTGACAGGGATGGAGTTGTTTTCCGTCACATTCTGAATTATCTTCGTACTGGGATGCTGCTGTTACCAGAAAATTTTGAAGAATTTGATTTGCTTTTGCACGAAGCACAGTTCTATGGCCTTGATGAACTTCACCAGAAACTAATAGCAAAGAGTATCGAAGCAATGACGAGGCGAATTAAATAGATACTGCTCAAGTAGCAACTAATGAGGGCACCCGTTCTGATTGTGGATTCATTTTCCAAAAGAAACAGTCATTAATAGAAGAAAAAATGAAGAAACACTGAAATTTTATAGAGAATGAGAAGCCAATGAAGACACAATGTGTCCGAAAAATATATAAGAGCATAATTAACAATATAACCAGAACTCGGAAATAAGCAAGCTAAGTTCAACTATTGTATGTCTAAAACCTTGTGTTTTGACACTGATACTTTGTAGATATAGCAGTGTTTGTAAGTTCAAATATTACCTTGTAGTAACTTGATATATAAATATATATTGAAATAGAAAACGCGCGCGCGTGCTGTGTGCAGTAATAAAGCACGCGGGGTTGGCAGAACACGAGAGAAGTGTTAGAAGAAGCACGACGCGTAGCGGAGTGCTTCTGGACATTTCTCGAATGTTCTGCCAATCCCCAAGTGCTTTATGACTGCACACAGCACAGCAAGCAAGTTTTTTATTTCTTTAAAAAAATACAAATTACAATAATAGATAGGAATGACGAAACGGAAAGTGCGCGAGCGTGCAATGTCCTCTCATAAAGTACGCGCTCTAAACCAATCAGAATCCGACATTCATAACAGTTATTTTATAAACAAATATAGATATAATAAATAGCCGATGAATATAATAAAAATCTTAAGAACATATTATTAAACATTCTAGTCTTAAATGAATAAATACTTTTATGATAAAGAGTTAGGCAAGGCTTCAGCAAGTTCTAAACATCGAAGCAAGTTGTTTGTATGCATCTATATACGTATTCATATCCTTTTACAAAATATATAGAGCTTTCAAGTTGTGACGTATTTCCGGGTCCAACTGCTCATAAAAGCCGCCAATAAAATAAAGTGAAAATGATATCAGTGATTTAACCTTCACTTAAAGGTATTAGAACTAAAGTTAAGTAAAAGTAATTAAGAAAAATCTTTATAGAACTTCTTTTCGTTTTGGAACCGGAAGTCGTTTTCCCATTCAATGTCTACGCAAACGCGTCGATAAATGATTGATAACTTCTTGAACATCTTGATTCAGATTGATTCTTGATCAACCACCGAAAAATGTCATTAGACACCTCTCCGTACGTAAAAGTCGATAAATGATCGAATGAGCGAAAGTGCAAAAAGATACTTTTATTCTCCGAATATTCTTTTGCCATTCTCTTCGCCAAGATCTACGCACAAATCGCAATATCCTGAGCCCCGGTGATGATACACAATGTGTAACAATCATAAAGTACCTACCTCGACTCCTCTCTAGGCCATTTGAACAGGGACCGCGGAGCCGGGGGTCTGGGGAGGGCTGCAGCTCCCCAGCTTTTTCCCTTTTTTCCTGCTAGTCTCCCATATTTTCCAATCTTAGCTAATCTTTTTTCCATAATTATCTCAATCTTAGCCCCCCACCATTTAGGTTGCTGCGCGGCCCCGGTTGAACCTCCACGAAAACTATAAAATAAGCAAGGCTAGCAGAAACCTCGAACTGCATTAGTCATTAATTCACGGTATATCAGCCTGTTCCATCTGTTCTACGTAGGTTACTGTATTACTGTTAGGGAGTTGGGAGCTGGTTGTTTCGCCCAACGTCATGCTTTTCTAACAGATAGCGTACGTCTTGATCAACCACTCGATAAATGCCTCATCAAAATTATACTGGAAACCGGCTCCATTTGCGCGTCGGTAAACGATGGATAGCTTCGAATTGAGGCCTGATGATGATACACAATCTGTAAAATACATGAAGTACCTACCCAGACTCCTCTCCAGTCCCTTTGACCATCTACGGTAGAATAAAGTCTGCGAGGGGAGCTTTGTCCTAGTTCACTCTTCGCCGTCTCTCTTGCCGAGCGTTTCTGAATCGTAGCAGTATGGCAGGCCAAGCAAAGGTAAACATTGATTATCTGAAGCTAGTAAAACAAAGTTCAGGGAGTAAATATGAGCTGATTGGACCGAAAGACGTACTGGAAGCCATTTTTAAAGATGACATATTCACATGTATTTCAAGTAACGACAGTATTAGTACTGTTGAGGGTTTGTTTCACTTACAAGAGGAAAGTATTGTAAAAAATATTGAAAACAAGTCCTGGTCATGGAGTGCTTGGGAGAATATTCTTACATCGAAAGGTTTCACAGTAGCCCCTGGATGTAGATGTCATGATCAAGACGTTCATTTGTCTGAAATCTGGCTGTTCCAAAGAAAAAACAACTAGACATTGTGTGTTGTTGAAGAAGACACGTGGCGGGAACTAGGCGGTGTCGTTTGTCTGTCAGTGATTAGAAAAAAGAACATTACGTAGGCAAAGCTATAAACTATAAAGCAAAGCTAAAGCATAAACTTCATACTGTATTAGTTATTCTTGTATGGTATATTTTACTGGCATCATCATTGGTGTTATTCAGTCAGTGTTATTCAGATAATACCTCTGTACTTTAGTAGGTAAATAAACGAATTCATCCGTTTCTTGTTATTCTTATGTAATTAGGGCATGCAGTCGCACTTCGGTTGTCAGCGACGAAGTAGTTGCTTATAGATATCCTTGGGAACTACAATTTTAGGGTTAAGTTATAGTTGAAAGTTTCTCATAAACCACTCCCTATAATAATGGTTAGCCGGTGTGTTGCTTTTGTTTATTATTTTTGAAGCCAGGTGGCTCCATAGTGTTTTCTTGGCGCGCTACCTTCCAACTTCAAATCGCAAATACGCGGACGCTAACAATTCAATAGGGAAAAAATCATTTGGAGGTCGTAGGGAATGGATTCTGAAGACATTTTATTTAGACTATAGCACGAGGTTGTCCGACACCAGGTTTTGATTCATCGACCAATGATGGAATTTGATAGCGAAAGAAAAATCCTTGAAAATACATTTTTAAAATACAGTTAAAACATTAAAAATTTGAAGAAAGATTTCTTTCGGTTTTTTGACTGTCAAAATGAATAGCAAAATTCGGTAATTTTGGTCATTGATCCTGTTCTGAAAGATACTGGGAGCAGACAGTCGATCGAGTTAATGAATGCAAAAAGAAAAAGAAAAATAGGCCACGTGGCAATTTCCAAGAAATGAGCACTCACAAAAAATCATAGAACTGAAGCAAGCCAACATCCAGCCAATGAGATGCATTGCTTATTCGTAGACGCCAATCAAACGTAAATAGGTAAAAAACCTGAAACATCAGTCTCTTTATGCAGGGAAAGGGATTCCGTATCTCTAGCCTTTAAGTTTGAAAAACAACCGGTCTTGATTGTATCACACATATATATTCACATGTCCTCAGCGAATGAGAAACCTATTGGACTAAACATTGGAGGCCACGTGTACTTTACTACATGGTCTACGTTGAATCGCTGCAAACAGCATTCGCTCTTGCGAGAGTCTGTTTTAGGGACACCGCCGACACGTTTATTCGCACCGCCGCGAGCTGCCACCGATGCACAAGGCAATTTCTTCTTCGATAGGGATGGAGTCGTTTTCCGTCACATTCTGAATTATCTTCGTACTGGAAAGCTCTTGCTACCCGAAGATTTTGGAGAGTTTGATTTGCTCATCCAAGAGGCACAGTTCTATGAGCTTTCAAAACTTAAAGAGGAAATAAACGCAGCGAAGGATAAAGAAAACGGCGAAGAATAGATAATGAAGCGCAATGAAAAGCACCGATTCTGTGGCGTCGAGATGTAATTTAAAGAAACAGTCATTAGGAAGAAGGAAGATACTCTGAGCCATTTTAGAGATCGAGAAGCGAATACAAACACAATAGCCTGCAAAAGTTCAACACGTATGATTCTTAGTTTTTAGACCACAATATGTAGCTCTATGTATGCAGTAAATCATTATAATCAAACCAGCTCAACACTACATATTATGGAAAATGAGATTGTGAATTTGAATGATTTTGCATTTCAAAATTCCTCACTTTTAAACTAAGTTTTGGAGCAAATATATCTCATTTTTTCGTAAATAGTTTTCAGATTTCTCTTAGTTTTTCATGTCTATTTGGTGTTTTCATTGAATTCAGACTCAAAACTGAGACACCACCCACGAAATATTACACCTACTCGTACTAGACGTCATATCTAACCGTACCAATCAAATAAGTCACACGTTGCTGAATAAGACAAGCTGATATAATGTAACTAAGCAACTGTTAATGCTACTGAATCTTAATCAAAGTCTGACAGCTTTCGCACAACTGACACTGAGCCAACATAAAAACGCGAATTAATGATGGGGTATCGTTTATCGAAGGTGATTGTCAGACACCATCTCTAGAAAGGCAAAACCTGTGAGCTAAATGCGATTTACATAATAACACAACTGACAAACCAAGTCAACATGACAAAAAATTTTTATCCAAACTTCTAATTGTTACGCTTTTTTGTTAGCCGAGTTAGACCCGGAAATACGTCATAGCTCACTGATCCCGTTGAGTAAGATACTTGGAGCAGACGGTAGGTCAAGTTAACCTAAATACATTGAAAATAATATGCATAATTTACAAGGCAAAGGTAGGCAATTTTCAAGAAATAACCACTCCCAAATAAACATCAAACAACCAAACCAGAACAAATTCCCTATTGAAACGCCACTCAAAAATCAACAGGTGAAAGTGTTATAAAAGTTATCAATCAGGGAAAGTGGAACCACTTTCTACCGTATTAGTTGATCGAGGAAAAGCCGATCTATCTTTCTTGAGTGTTGACTATCTCACACACCCATGTCTGCAGTGAGTGAAACTGAATTTATTGGACTGAACATTGGAGGCCAAGTGTACCTTACAAGTCTCTCAACATTGAGTCGCTGCGAGAGGGGCTCGTTATTGTACAGACTTCTAACCGCAGAGAAAGACGTAGCGGCAACCGATGAACGTGGCAATTTCTTCTTCGACATGGATGGAGTTGTTTTCCGTCACATTCTGAATTATCTTCGTACTGGGATGCTGCTGTTACCAGAAAATTTTGAAGAATTTGATTTGCTTTTGCACGAAGCACAGTTCTACGGCCTTGATGAACTTCACCAGAAACTAATAGCAAAGAGTATCGAAGCAATGACGAGGCGAATTAAATAGATACTGCTCAAGTAGCAACTAATGAGGGCACCCGTTCTGATTGTGGATTCATTTTCCAAAAGAAACAGTCATTAATAGAAGAAAAAATGAAGAAACACTGAAATTTTATAGAGAATGAGAAGCCAATGAAGACACAATGTGTCCGAAAAATATATAAGAGCATAATTAACAATATAACCAGAACTCGGAAATAAGCAAGCTAAGTTCAACTATTGTATGTCTAAAACCTTGTGTTTTGACACTGATACTTTGTAGATATAGCAGTGTTTGTAAGTTCAAATATTACCTTGTAGTAACTTGATATATAAATATATATTGAAATAGAAAACGCGCGCGCGTGCTGTGTGCAGTAATAAAGCACGCGGGGTTGGCAGAACACGAGAGAAGTGTTAGGAGAAGCACGACGCGTAGCGGAGTGCTTCTGGACATTTCTCGAATGTTCTGCCAATCCCCAAGTGCTTTATGACTGCACACAGCACAGCAAGCAAGTTTTTTTTTTCTTTTATAAAATACAAATTACAATAATAGATAGGAATGACGAAACGGAAAGTGCGCGAGCGTGCAATGTGCTTTCATAAAGTACGCGCTCCAAACCAATCAGAATCCGACATTCATAACAGTTATTTTATAAACAAATATAGATATAATAAATAGCCAATGAATATAATAAAAATCTTAAGAACATATTATTAAACATTCTAGTCTTAAATGAATAAATACTTTTATGATAAAGAGTTAGGCAAGGCTTCAGCAAGTTCTAAACATCGAAGCAAGTTGTTTGTATGCATCTATATACGTATTCATATCCTTTTACAAAATATATAGAGCTTTCAAGTTGTGACGTATTTCCGGGTCCAACTGCTCATAAAAGCCGCCAATAAAATAAAGTGAAAATGATATCAGTGATTTAACCTTCACCTAAAGGTATTAGAACTAAAGTTAAGTAAAAGTAATTAAGAAAAATCTTTATGGAACTGCTATTTGTTTTGGACCCGGAAGTCTTTTTCCCATCAATGTCCACGTATACCCGTCGATAAATGATTGATAAATTCCTTAACATCTTGATTCAGATTGATTCTTGATCAACCACCGAAAAATGTCATTAGGTAAATCTCCTTAAGTCGATAAATGATCGAATGAACGAAAGTGCAAAAAGATTCATTTATTTTCCGCAATATCCTGAGTCCTGGTGATGATACACAATGTGTAACAATCATAAAGTACGTACCTCGACTCCTCTCTAGGCCATCTGAACAGGGACCGCGGAGCCGGTCTTTTTCCCTTTTTTTCCTACTAGTCTCCCATATTTTCCAATCTTAGTTAATCTTTTTTCCATAGTAGTCTCAATCTTAGCCCCCCACCATTTAGGCTGCTGCGCGGCCCCGGTTGAACCTCCACGAAAACTATAAAATAAGCAAGGCTAGCAGAAACCTCGAACTGCATTAGTCATTATTTCACGGTATATCGGTTACTGTATTACTGTTATGGAATTACACTTCATTAACTAATCCCTTGTTGGTTGTTTCGCCCCACGTCATGCTTTTCTAACAGATAGCGTACTTCTTGATCAACCTCTCGATAAATGCCTCATCAAAATTATACTGGAAACCGGCTCCATTTGCGCGTCGGTAAATGATGTATAGCTTCGAATTCTCGTTGAATTCTTCTTTTTTTTTGAGGCCTGAAGATGATGCACAATCTGTAAAATACATGAAGTACCTACCCAGACTCCTCTCCAGTCCCTTTGAGCATCTACGGTAGAATAAAATCTGCAAGGGAGCTTTGTCCAAGTTCACTTTCGCCGTCTCTTTTGTCGAGCGCATCTGAATCGTAGCAGTATTTAGTGGATTGTTAAGAGGATTTGAATATGGCGGGCCAAGCAACGGTAAACATTGATTATGTGAAGCTAGTGAAACAAAGTTCAGAGAATAAATATGAGCTAATTGGACCGCAAGACGTACTGGAACCAATTTGTCATGATCAAAATTACAAAGAAGTCCTATCTAGCTCAAGCAGTAACAACGCTAATGAATATAAATATGGTCTCTTCCCAATACCACGACGTGAAAGTATTCTCAAAAATACTAGTAACGCGAACTGGACATGGAGTGCTTGGGTGACGTTTCTTACATTAAATGATTTCAAATTTAAATCAGTAGCCCATGGATGTGGATGTCATGATCAAGACGTTCATTTGTCTGAAATCTGGCTGTTCCAAAGAAGAAACAACTAGACATTGTGTGTTGTTGAAGAAGACACGTGGCGCCAACTAGACGGTGTCGTTTGTCTGTCAGTGATTAGAAAAAAGAACATTACGTAGGAAAAACTATAAACTATAAAGCAAAGCTAAAGCATAAACTTCATACTGTATTAGTTATTCTTGTATGGTATATTTTACTGGGATCATCATTGTTGTTATTCAGCGTGCTATTCAGACAAAACCTCTGTACTTTACTAGGTAAAAAAACTAACTATAATTAATCCGCTTCTCAGTTGAAAGCTTGTTATTCCTATGCACTTCGGTTGTCAGCGACGAAGTAGTTGCTTATAGATATCCTTTGGAACTACATTTTTGGTTTAAGTTATAGTTGAAAGTTTCTGTTAAACCACTCCCTATAATAATGGTTAGCCGGTGTGTTGCTTAAAACATTAAAAATTTGAAGAAAGATTTCTCAGTTTCGGTTTTTTGACTGTCAAAATGAATACCAAAATTCGGTAATTTTGGTCATTGATCCTGTTCTGAAAGATACTGGGAGCAGACAGTCGATCGAGTTAATGAATGCAAAAAGAAAAATAGGCCACGCAGTTTCCAAGAAATGAGCGCTCACAAAAAATTGTAGAACTGAAGCAAGCCAACATCCAGCCAATGAGATGCATTGCTTATTCGTAGACGCCAATCAAACGTAAATAGGTTAAAAACCTGAAACATTATCAATCTCTTTATGCAGGGAAAGTGATTCCGTATCTCTAGCCTTTAAGTTCGAAAAACAAACCAAAGTGAAGCTAGCGTCGGATTGGCAGCGTCGGATTGATATTCATTGAGATTCAGAATCATTTCCGGGGGAGGTCAAACAGGTCATTCTACTAAAATCCTCTGTTTGTGGCAAAATCACAAACGAATTCCGAT
This sequence comes from Actinia equina, assembly GCA_011057435.1. NCBI lineage: Eukaryota > Metazoa > Cnidaria > Anthozoa > Actiniaria > Actiniidae > Actinia > Actinia equina. The sequence continues at coordinate 65,456 of WHPX01000678.1, read as the reverse complement.
TAAACTTTCTACTCTTATTTCTATTTATGATATTCTATGCTCTTAAGTAGAATACACTGCCTATTCTCGACGAATTCATTGATTTTGCTCTCAGCCTCGGATTGGACTCGTATTACAAGTCACGTTTGAAACATTCAACAGACTGACTTATAAATCATCAAACATTCAATTTATTCCCTCCTAACCTTCATAGTGAACTCGATTTTACTTCTAACCTTCGTATCGGAACCTATTTACATTTGATTATACTGATTTTGCTCTCAGCCTCGGATTGGACTCGTATTACAAGTCACGTTTGAAACATTCAACAGACTGACTTATAAATCATCAAACATTCAATTTATTCCCTCCTAACCTTCATAGTGAACTCGATTTTACTTCTAACCTTCGTATCGGAACCTATTTACATTTGATTATACTGATTTTGCTCTCAGCCTCGGATTGGACTCGTATTACAAGTCACGTTTGAAACATTCAACAGACTGACTTATAAATCATCAAACATTCAATTCATTCCCTCCTAACCTTCATAGTGAACTCGATTTTACTTCTAACCTTCGTATCGGAACCTATTTACATTTGATTATACTGATTTTGCTCTCAGCCTCGGATTGGACTCGTATTACAAGTCACGTTTGAAACATTCAACAGACTGACTTATAAATCATCAAACATTTATGGAGCGCCATCCGTAAAAAAATTCGATTTCAAAATTTTTCCGAATTTGCTTTCCGAAATAGTTTTGAATTCGGAAGTATTTCGAAGTATATATATTTCGAGTTCGGAATTATTTCGAGTCCAGAATTATTTCGAGCTCGGAATGATTTGGAGTTCGGAATTATTTCGAGTTCAAAATTATTTCGAACACGACCGCAAAGAATGATGGGTTCGGACTACGCTCGTAATATAATCGGAAGAGAATCGGAGAGGTTTATGTCAGTCGACAATAGTTCGGAAGGATATCGTGCGTCATCTTTTCGCCTGCTCTTCGGAGTTTTCCAACTTGCGGCATCCTAGCTAGCTCTTAGTGTAAAATTGCATTATTTATATATATAGTCTATACACCCTTTCTGAACTTAAATTAGACTTAAATAAGCAATCAATAACCTAACAAAAGAAAAAAAAGGGGGGGAACTCGTTATCGCATAAACAAAGGCAACAATCAACACCCCAAGAAGGACCGCAAATGACTTTAATAAAATGATTTCTTCTCTATCATAGACAGGAGCGTCTTTTTTTGCACCGCTTTCCTGCCAAACCCCATACGGATTAATAACCGTCTTGCTCTTCGCCCCTGATTAGATTCATTGGCTCGATAACCATGATAACACATAGAATCATGAATTTTTGGTCAAAAAAGGGGTCGTATAACTATATTTCACCACTTATTTCAGTTTTATCAGTTGTCTAATGAAGGTTTGTTTTTCCCAGTTACGTGACCTGACCCTAGTCTTGACCCTAACCCTGGTTAAGCTAAGGGTCACGTATGAATTTTAAATAATGAATTTGAATACACGTGTGTCCTGAGATCAATTATTTTATTTTTCACTTTCTAATATCTTTTGTATAGCATTACTTATAAAAGCAAGAACAGGTACTGAAATATATCGTAACCAAATAAATATCAACTAACATTTTTATTGCTCCGACCATATCCCAGCTTATTTGATTAAAAGCAAGAATAAAATCCAATACAACAGTTCGTAATTACGAGAAATATACTAAAAATACTGCCATTTTGCATTTCGTGAATGATCTATGGAGACAGCGATTCATCCTTTTAAACAGTCTAAGATTATTAGGCTACATGTTTCTCGATTTTACTAAGACTAGTGCCCTCACATATTTCTGAACAATAACGTAAGAGTGTTTTCTCTCACTACTTCTATTTTTACTATAGCATACATGGCTAGAATACAAACAGGAATAAATTTCTTAGCTTCGTATGCGAATTGTCCATTCCAGACCACATGAAATTTTATTGAAATAAAGTAGCGTCACAGGGTCTGAAATGGGCACAACAAACCTAAAGCAGTCTATAGAATCCAGGCAAGAGAAAATGAACTAAGAGAAGGAATCCCCCCTATATAGCCTTGTAACCATCATGTGCACAGTTTGATGCTATTTTTAAACCATTTGTTTTTCTGCACGCGCATTTACTGCGCGCGCTCTACGCTGTTTGCTTAAGTTTTGGGTTTTTTTTCCGTTATTTCAACTCTGCCTTTGACTCTGCCCTGAATATGAATGTGCACGTCGAAAGCTTGGCAAATACGTCAGGAATTTGTTCAAATTTGTTCAAATTTCTGGAGTATTTTTACAAATAGATTTTAAAAATAGCATCAAGGCGTGCACATGATGGGGCACGGGGATTCCTTCTCTTAGTTCATATTCTCTTGATCCAGGCTTATTAATTAATGTTTGTAAAAAGATGGGTAATAGGACGTCCTTTGACCACTACTACCATGGTGCTTCACGAATTTTACTTCATATTCAAATTTTAACAAGGCAAGGAATTCTGGAATTAGAGGATCGTGATGCAATAGTGTAAATGTCCTATTTACCATCTTAAGAGTGCAAATATCATAACCTTGAAATAGCACAAAAATGAAATATGAAATATATCCTCTGAGACCGTTTTGAAAAACTTGCGGATTCAACTACCGTATTCACCGGATACGTGTGGACGAAGCCTTTGGGCCTTGAGTGCAAACATAGCGTGGTATGACACTCTGGTGCTAATCACTAGTTATATTATTTGCACTCTTTATTTTGGAGGAGATTACAGCTTCTTCTTTTTGTTTTTCTTCTGCTTGCTGGTTCTCCCTCTTTTCCGGTATTTCTTGTTTTCTTCTCCTGCTGCACCAACAAAATGTTGGATTAGTAATAATGTAAAATCAAAGCAACTACCTATTTTTTTGCCACTCACCAGAGTCGCCTTCGATAATTGTCGATTCATTGTCATCGGTATAAACGAAATCTCCCAGAAGTGAAACCTGCAAAAACAAATATCAATGTCTGAAGTAATGATATTGAATGACTTAATAATATTGTTCTTTTTAAACAATAAAAAGAACAACATTACTAATAATGAAGTTAAATTTGATAATAACATTAAGAAGAAGAAGAAGAAGAAGAACAATAATAATAACAGTAATATTAACATCAGTAAAAGTAATAGCAAAAGTTATAATAATAATAACAGTAATAATAATAGTAAAAGTAATATATAGGGTATAGTACATTGTTTGTTAAATGCAAATAGTCAGGTCCAGCCGATAACTCCACCGGTCCATCGTATTGGCATACAACAACCCAATGTTAAGGGGATTGGTACAGTACATTGTTTGTTAAATGCAAATGGTCAGGTCCAGCCGATAACTCCACCGGTCCTTCGTATTGGCATACAACAACCCAATGTTAAGGGGATTGATACAGTACATTGTTTGTTAAATGCAAATGGTCAGGTCCAGCCGATAACTCCACCGGTCCTTCGTATTGGCATACAAAGACCCAATGTTAATGGGGTCGATATAGTACATTGTTTGTTAAATGCAAATAGTCAGGTCCAGCCGATAACTCCACCGGTCCTTCGTATTGGCATACAACAACCCAATGCTATGGGGGTCGGTACAGTACATTGTTTGTTAAATGCAAATAGTCAGGTCCAGCCGATAACTCCACCGGTCCATCGTATTGGCATACAACAACCCAATGTTAAGGGGATTGGTACAGTACATTGTTTGTTAAATGCAAATGGTCAGGTCCAGCCGATAACTCCACCGGTCCTTCGTATTGGCATACAACAACCCAATGTTAATGGGGTCGATATAGTACATTGTTTGTTAAATGCAAATGGTCAGGTCCAGCCGATAACTCCACCGGTCCTTCGTATTGGCATACAACAACCCAATGCTATGGGGGTCGGTATAGTACATTGTTTGTTAAATGCAAATGGTCAGGTCCAGCCGATAACTCCACCGGTCCTTCGTATTTGCATACAACAACCCAATGTTAATGGGGTCGATATAGCACATTGTTTGTTAAATGCAAATGGTCAGGTCCAGCCGATAACTCCACCGGTCCTTCGTATTGGCATACAACAACCCAATGCTATGGGGGTCGGTATAGTACATTGTTTGTTAAATGCAAATAGTCAGGTCCAGCCGATAACTCCACCGGTCCTTCGTATTGGCATACAACAACCCAATGCTATGGGGGTCGGTATAGTACATTGTTTGTTAAATGCAAATGGTCAGGTCCAGCCGATAACTCCACCGGTCCTTCGTATTGGCATACAACAACCCAATGCTATGGGGGTCGGTATAGTACATTGTTTGTTAAATGCAAATAGTCAGGTCCAGCCGATAACTCCACCGGTCCTTCGTATTGGCATACAACAACCCAATGTTAAGGGGATTGGTACAGTACATTGTTTGTTAAATGCAAATGGTCAGGTCCAGCCGATAACTCCACCGGTCCTTCGTATTGGCATACAACAACCCAATGTTAATGGGGTCGATATAGTACATTGTTTGTTAAATGCAAATGGTCAGGTCCAGCCGATAACTCCACCGGTCCTTCGTATTGGCATACAACAACCCAATGCTATGGGGGTCGGTATAGTACATTGTTTGTTAAATGCAAATGGTCAGGTCCAGCCGATAACTCCACCGGTCCTTCGTATTGGCATACAACAACCCAATGTTAATGGGGTCGATATAGCACATTGTTTGTTAAATGCAAATGGTCAGGTCCAGCCGATAACTCCACCGGTCCTTCGTATTGGCATACAACAACCCAATGCTATGGGGGTCGGTATAGTACATTGTTTGTTAAATGCAAATAGTCAGGTCCAGCCGATAACTCCACCGGTCCTTCGTATTGGCATACAACAACCCAATGCTATGGGGGTCGGTATAGTACATTGTTTGTTAAATGCAAATGGTCAGGTCCAGCCGATAACTCCACCGGTCCTTCGTATTGGCATACAACAACCCAATGCTATGGGGGTCGGTATAGTACATTGTTTGTTAAATGCAAATGGTCAGGTCCAGCCGATAACTCCACCGGTCCTTCGTATTTGTAAACATCTTTTATAAGAAAATAAGACAGTAATATTATCAATGCCATTGCTCAGTAAGTACGAAAGTACTTACAGTTGTATGCATTTTTCCTAATTCTTGTTCTTGAGTCTGAAAACAAATAAGAGACATATTTTAATCATTCAACTATTTTCAAATAGCTTTGATCTTCTGCATCACTTACCACCTCAGAAACAACAACCGTTTCACTCTGGGAGATTTTCTCATCTCTCTTTATGGGGCAAGGGTTTGGGGTCCTAAGGAGGATAAAGTGCAGAGGCAGGTCCTCTTTGCAACCAATCCAGTCATATACTTCCTACAAAAACAAAAACGAATTTTAAAAATATATAATAATGAGACTATGCATATTGAAATAAACTTGATATCCAATATATCCACTATAATATTGATATCAATATATATTTATGAATTTTATGATTACATCAGTTACAAAGTATTGAAAATAGTAGTTGTAAATAGCTGAAGACTGAAACTTCTACCAAACTGTTGGCAGTTAATGGTTGTCTATATTAAATTTATATTCGCTAGAAGCAAAAATAACAGAGAAAAGACACACATACACACTTAAGAGTTGCAAAAAATGTTTTGGTTATATATCACAACAGTATATTTTAACTTTAAAGCATACTTGATAACATGAGCCTGTGTTATAAAAATCGGGTAAATGTTTTGCCTCCACACTTTGCCTTCACAAAGACCCCATCCGTTGCTTCTTGGCCCACCCTATTTCTCCTTGCTTGTCGTAACTGTAAGAGATGAATCACAGCTATATGTAAAATGATCAAATGCATGTGGTATATTTTCATATTTAAAAATGCATACAGTAGGCAACTATTTATCATATTGATCTTTTGCAATAGCCGCCATGTTGGATGGACTTCACTAAAGAATTTTCAATTAGTTCTTTGTTATATCATCCATCATGGCGGACCTGCCTTTTGTTATTTTGCTCTCTTGAGAATGATTGCAAACCAGGAATAATGTATTGACTGCACACTGATTCACTGTAGCACATATTTTTTACTCACAGCCTTGGCTTCTGTATTGCTAGCTGCAGGACCTGTTGCCTGGAAAGAGAGTAGAAAGCAAGGTTCAATTATTAATACATGCTTCATAATGTAAGGACTGCACACTGACTCACTATAGCAGGTATTTAGTACTCACAGACTGAGCTTCTGTATTGATAGCGGCAGGACCTGTTGCCTGGAAAGAGAGTAGAAAGCAAGGTTCAATTATTAATACATGCTTCATAATGTAAGGACTGCACACTGACTCACTATTGCAGGTATTTAGTACTCACAGACTGAGCTTCTGTATTGATAGCGGCAGGACCTGTTGCCTGAGAAAGAGAGTAGAAAGCAAGGTTCAATTATTAATACATGCTTCATAATGTAAGGACTGCACACTGACTCACTATAGCAGGTACATGTATTTTGTACTCACAGACTGAGCTTCTGTATTGATAGCGGCAGGACCTGTTGCCTGGAAAGAGAGTAGAAAGCAAGGTTCAATTATAAATACATAATTCATAACGTAAGGACTGCACACTGACTCACTATAGCAGGTACATGTATTTTGTACTCACAGCCTGAGCTTCTGTATTGATAGCGGCAGGACCTGTTGCCTGGAAAGAGAGTAGAAAGCAAGGTCCAATTAATAAGTTAACAAGAACTTAATAAAAAACTAACAAAAAAAAACAAACATGTTTAAGGAAACTAATATTGTGATATTGTGAACATACTTGGTCCATCTGTAGACTCAGTTGCACCCCCTGGTCTTGTTCTGCTTTGAGCCTTTCACATTCCTCCGAAATTAGCCTAAATTAAGAAAAAATAGCATTAAAACTCCTCATTACTTTAGTAATCTTCTTTGAATAGTGTTCCACAGTGTTTTATAATAGTTTCCCAAGTATCTCTCTGATTATATAGAATGACTTCAAAGGTGCATGCTTATTTTCTCTTTTTTCCCCCATCCATGTAATATGAGTCCAAGCTTTCCTTATTTTTTTACTAATGTTCTTTGACTGTTGTAAGCAAATTATCAATCAGTTTATCGTATTTTATTGCTTAGTGACCAAAAAGATATTCCTCATGTGATAAATCTTTTGTGCTTTTGCATTGCTGCCAAATTTTAGCGTTTTAAAACATTCGTTTATATGTCATATAATAAGTCATATCATTTTATATTACAGCATTAATTTTATTATCTGCATACATTATTAAGAGAGTGTATATTATTCGTACACAAATGTACATGAACGTAATAGCTGTTCTTACAGCTGGGCCCACAATGAGAAAATCTTTTGTTTTAAGGATCATTTAAGCGAAGCTGTAGGGTTGATACAATGTATAATGGCTCATGTGCATGCAACTGTAATAACAGCTTTTGACAACCTACAGTATGGCTGTGACTGTATTGTTCACTGCTTACCAATTTGTCCTTCTTGCTTGAAAGGCTTCAAGTCCCCTTTGCATATTAGCATCCAACTGAGGTCTTGACACAGGGAACTCTATCTCATCCAAAAAAAATAATTATAGACAACAATCTGACTAATGTTTCTTCTAATTATATACTAATAGAAGTTGAATAACTTATAATTTTGTGTAGTAATATATTTAGTAATTAGTAAGTAAATTAACTAATAAATAAAAAGTTTATCAATCATACCTGTCAGGCTTTCCAAGGGAACAAACATGCTACCAACTCTAGTTAGCATGAAAATGCCCTGGGAACAGTTGTCTTGCCCCATAAGTGTAAATTCTCTAGTCACTGTAAAATAAGGCACATAATTAAGCATATGGTTTTTATTTTACCATAAAAATGACATAATGTAAATCCAAACAATGTCCATATGACCATTTGATTCTTACAAACTAATATATTGTAATGGAATAAGCACTACATACGCTTTATGTGGTCTTTCGTCCCATATTTTATGGGACAAATGTGACAGTTGGCATTTATAAACTCTGTGCACTCTTGGACAGCCCTAAAATACATGATTGGGTAAAGACACGTTGAAATATACAAATCTCATTTTGATATGTTATTAATAAATAGGTTGAATTCTTTAAAAAAATGATGATTGAAGCTCTTCAGTTCTGGTTTAAATATTTGTTTCCCTTTTATATACTTTTTCTTTTATAACCTTTTCAAGCATAATATAATGATAATGACAAAGACGATGAATATAATGATGATGATGATGATGTTACCTTAAAGATTCTTGCTCCTCATCATTCCATAGCAAAATTATCAATGGTTTCCCATTTTGGATGTGAGCTGTTTTTTTAATCTGGGAACAGAATAAATGCGCATGGTTCAAAGAGTGACCTTTTGTATCCTTATTCAAGTAAAATTTACAGAATAAAGAAAAATATGCCTAACTTAATGCGAAACAACTTACTACATGGGTGGACATGAACTGCAGATTGAGATTCCATCCATGTTGTAAAACAAAGTAGTCACTTACAACTAAATATAATAACATATTTTATCAATTAAAGAAAAACAAGTAATATCCGATTGCAATAACAATTAATAAATTAAGAAACCATCAAAATACATTCATAAAGAAATAATGTGTAAATTATGCATGTTGACAAAGATTTTTGTACCTTCTCTTAAACCGTCAATTGTTACTGCCGACATACAATTTCCTGTATTACCAAAGAAAAAAATACCAATTTATTTTTACATTGCTTTTTATGTCACTTGCATGTCAAAATAAGCTATCAAGCATAATGATGTTAATCAATATATAATTATAATTCCTTTTATATAAACCCACCATGGACAGGGGCATCATCCATGCCATCTGGTAAATCTGTAATGTGGATTTGGACTGTGGGGTCTAAACAACAATAACAAAATAATAGATTGTTAAATTCCTTTGTTCTTGGGATTCTTCTAGATCTATACAATAAAACGTAATTAACGTCTTATTATTGGGAAGCTGTATCAAGTGGATTGCTGTAGCATTACGGTTAAAAGCACACCCAGTTATAAGCTCATCTTACCATTGAAAAAGATTTCCTTGCAGAATTGTATTTAAAGCATAACACCAAGGCCACTGGGATTCTACTGTACCTGAGCTTTTAGTTTTTTATTGTTTTGTGTTTATATGTCTTGTGTTGTGCTGTTTTTTTTATTATGTAATACTAAGTCTGTGGGAAACATCTTCCACGATCACTCCACATCAATTGCATTCAACAACCACCTACTGATCCAGGGAAAATTTGTATTGACCTTAAATACAGCTGTCAAGCATGACTGGAAAACATAATTATCATAACAACCTGAATTTGCAACATTTGTGATTTTTTGCACTGTGTGGCCCACACGTGGTATTCTTGCTATCAAAATAAAAAAGACACAATCAACAAAATAATGTTTTTAAATAAATCAAAGATCAGAAATTCAAAAACATAAATTGTTACCCCATTGTCAAGTTATTTATACTCTTGGTAATCGGGTCAGGATGATTATGAAACATTGTGCATTATCGATAACTTTGATTGTAAAAAAGGAAAAGGAAATGATCATATATATAATTCGTGACACATACATGTGCAAGTATAACTGCATGTTAGTTATTGGGATGTACTGTAGTTATGCTGTTGACTATCATTTGATTGTGTGTGCATGCCTGCAGGAGCTAATCTAAACGAAAACAGCTTATTTCTGCTGTTAATAACCAGAAAACAAACTTAGGATCACAATAAATTATTAACAGTTTTTGGTGAATGATCCTATATTCATGGAACCCAAACATTGCAAGCTTGATGTTTGAACACACTTTTCATTGCGATTTGAAGAAATGGGTGAAAAATATAATTTACATTTAATTTATGTAACCTTATTACAAATACACACAAGACGAGCTATATTTAGCATGCATGTTGCAAAATGTTCTACTTACCTCTATAGTCATCTATTGTTATCCGAAATGTTGGTCTCTCTAGTTCTAAGTAAGTAAATAAAAGAACATCTCATAAGTAAATCAGATAACTGGAGAAAAAATTAGAACTACATGTAAGGCGGAAATATTCTGATAATATAAAATTATTTTATAGCCACCTCTATCTTCTTCTTCATCACTGCTGATAACTGTTTTCAATCCATAAATGTAAAAAACAAAAAAATCAAATTAAATTTTTTTATTGATAACAGTTGACAAGATGTGTCTTAATCACAACAACCCCCTCATTCCAAGCGTGTAACTCAGGCAGCCATGCTATCTAAAATCTAAATACATCACCTTGAATTCCAGAGTTATTGTCGCCTGCAAACCAAAAATGACAAATTTCATGTATTAATTATATGTGAATTACTTTTTAGCAAATTCTAGTACTAATTTATTATTTTATATCATACCTAGTTGTACCCCAGACCCCTGACCAGCAGTAGAGTCTTCTGCAAACAAACCAGACATAAAAAAATTACATAAACAATACAATGACCAACAATACCTCCTCTTGTTAACATGCTAATTATTTTTTTTTTACTAGTAGCACTATTTTATATCATACCTTGTTGTACCCCAGACCCCTGACCAGCAGTAGAGTCTTCTGCAAACAAACCAGACATAAAAAAATTACATAAACAATACAATGACCAACAATACCTCCTCTTGTTAACATGCTAATTATTTTTTTTTTACTAGTAGCATTATTTTATATCATACCTTGTTGTACCCCAGACCCCTGACCAGCAGTAGAGTCTTCTGCAAACAAACCAGACATAAAAAAATTACATAAACAATACAATGACCAACAATACCTCCTCTTGTTAACATGCTAATTATTTTTTTTTACTAGTAGCATTATTTTATATCATACCTTGTTGTACCCCAGACCCCTGACCAGCAGTAGAGTCTTCTGCAAACAAACCAGACATAAAAAAATTACATAAACAATACAATGACCAACAATACCTCCTCTTGTTAACATGCTAATTATTTTTTTTTTACTAGTAGCATTATTTTATATCATACCTTGTTGTACCCCAGACCCCTGATCAGCAGTAGAGTCTTCTGCAAACAAACCAGACATAAAAAAATTACATAAACAATACAATGACCAACAATACCTCCTCTTGTTAACATGCTAATATTTTGTTTTTACTAGTAGCATTATTTCATATCATACCTTGTTGTACCCCAGACCCCTGACCAGCAGTAGAGTCTTCTGCAAACAAACCAGACATAAAAAAATTACATAAACAATACAATGACCAACAATACCTCCTCTTGTTAACATGCTAATTATTAATTTTTTACTAGTAGCATTATTTCATATCATACCTTGTTGTACCCCAGATCCCTGACCAGCAGTAGAGTCTTCTGCAAACAAACCAGACATAAAAAAATTACATAAACAATACAATGTCCAATACCTCCTCTTGTTAACATGCTAATTATTTTTTTTTTACTAGTAGCATTATTTCATATCATACCTAGTTGAACCCCAAATCCCTGACCAGCAGTAGAGTCTTCTGCAAACAAACCAGACATAAAAAAGTTACATTAAAAATACAATGTCCAATACCTCCTCTTGTTAACATGCTAATTATTTTTTTTTTACTAGTAGCATTATTTCATATCATACCTAGTTGAACCCCAGATCCCTGACCAGCAGTAGAGTCTTCTGCAAACAAACCAGACATAAAAAAGTTACATTAAAAATACAATGTCCAATACCTCCTCTTGTTAACATGCTAATTATTTTTTTTTTTACTAGTAGCATTATTTCATATCATACCTAGTTGAACCCCAGATCCCTGACCAGCAGTAGAGTCTTCTGCAAACAAACCAGACATAAAAAAATTACATAAACAATACAATGTCCAATACCTCCTCTTGTTAACATGCTAATTATTTTTTTTTTACTAGTAGCATTATTTCATATCATACCTTGTTGTACCCCAGATCCCTGACCAGCAGTAGAGTCTTCTGCAAACAAACCAGACATAAAAAAATTACATAAACAATACAATGACCAACAATACCTCCTCTTGTTAACATGCTAATTATTTTTTTTTACTAGTAGCATTATTTCATATCATACCTTGTTGTACCCCAGATCCCTGACCAGCAGTAGAGTCTTCTGCAAACAAACCAGACATAAAAAAATTACATAAACAATACAATGACCAACAATACCTCCTCTTGTTAACATGCTAATTGTTTGTTTTTACTAGTAGCATTATTTCATATCATACCTTGTTGTAAAATAGCATTGTAAAAAATATGTTTGACCTTTGTTAGTAATGGTGCAGTTGATATAAACACAATTGATACAGAAATGAATTTCATGTTTGTTGTTTATCATTAATTTTGATACCTATTGATGGCATATCCAATTCACTCATCAAAGTATCAATATACGGATCATCATCAACATCTTGGTCAGCAGCTAAAGTTGCATTTATATTTTGGCGAAAGAGCTGTCCTACAATTACAAATTAGAATCATTTAGAAATATACTGATGACAGGGTGCATGCACTAAAACCGTGAACATTAAACAGTACTAAATAAATTAGTACTACTTCATACAGAATCCTTTGTTTTCTACAGTATAGTTTAATTATAACTATTTAGTGCTAAAAAATTAGCACTCTAACTGCAAGCAACAATTTCCATGATATTATGGAAATAATCACTGATATTTAAATTTTATAGTATTTTTTTGATTTGAACATGTACCTCTGTTTCTTGGATTTGACCTTCCATTTCCCTGAGATAGCAAAACAAATTATAATGTAAATCTTTTGTCACATGCACTACAAAATCACAACTAACGGTGCGGCACATAAACCAAAAATGAAAACTGGATGCATGAATGATGAAAAACGTCAATTTTACTTCCTTACCAATCTTACAGATGCATTGATTAGCCTCAAATAGAGGCTACCCTGACCTCTCACTGAATTTAAGTCTCGTGCTGTACACTGTACAGGGTCTCTCACAGATAACACAAGGGTATTATTACCCACACATTCCAATATTTGAAAGCTCTTGTCCCTAGAGATAAGGGTAAAAAAATCACAACTTTGTAACTTACGTCACAGAGAAATTCACTGGAACTACATATTGTTACCTCAAAATGGGGAAAAGCTGCTTAATTTGCTCCAGGGTTTCCCCTGCTGGGCAACCTTTAGCCAAAACCATTTGCTTTAGCAGCCCAGAAGAAGCAAGATTTTGTCTACTATTCCCTCTTGGGACCGAGTTCACATTTGGGTTTAGCACAACCGCATCAAAGATGTAGTGCTGCTCTCGTCTAGAGGGAGAGGAATTTTGCGCCCTGCCTCTCCCTCTTCTCCTATTTTGGGATGATCTTGTAGGTACTACAAGATCACCCAACGGTTGGGGTCTCACGAATTGCTGCCTCACACTTTGGGCGATGTTGTTTGCTAATCGAGCATGCTACAAAGAAAAATAAATATATAACTAAGAATTAACATCCATAAATGAATAAAATATATAAAATATACTTATTGAATATTCAAATTTATGGTGTTTCTAATTAACGGTATCTACTAAAACCTAAGCTTACATGTTCTACTCTTGAAATTTCATTTCCATTGGCCTGCAAAGCAAATGATAAAATGTTTTCATGTAATAAACTTCTGTATACTAGCGAGTTATTGATTGAGTCTGGGCCAAAAAGTGCCTTACAAAAAAGGCCTTGCAAGTAATGAGATGTTTTCTGCTAGACCTTCGGAAGCATATGCTGCGCCATGAATGTCCTTCATATTTTACCCATGCCACTTGCTCTCACAAATGAATAACGTATACAATGTGACATTTTATCATTAACAATAAAATATAATGATTTATTGAAAACTATTTCTTAAAGATGAAGTGAGATTAATATGTTCTGAAAGATAATTCCGAAAGGGAGCTTCTTGTCAGGGAACCCCTTACAGCTCGAATGCGTCCGCCATTTTGGAATCCTGATATCCGACAGAGAGTAGCCTGGGACGACACTGGGTAGATTGAAGCGCGCCAAAAGCGCTCCGATGCGATCTTGGCTTTTTTCTCCCCGATCTGTCATGTGATTTAGTGAAATATCCGTACTCTAGAATGGTTGACTCTGAAGTCAATTTCATTGATTTACCAACACACTTGCTGCTCTTCTTGACCTTGCCTTGGCTGCACTAACGGCAGCAAACGTTTCGGTTATATATCTCAGAATATATAACTAGCTAAAAACTAGTGTGAGCTGTGTCGTTGTTCCTAATGAAACAGTAATGATAAAAAGGTAAATTTTACACCGTGAAAAGACTGACGTAAAGTTTTTTCATCTTTTCACGGTGTATAAATTACATTTTTATCATTACGGTTATATATTCAGTAATGATGAAAAGGTAAATTATACACCGTGAAAAGATGAAAAAACTTACTGACGTAAGACTTCGTCCGAAGAAGGACTAACGTCCGAAACGTCAGTAAGTTTTTTCATCTTTTCACGGTGTATAATTTACCTTTTCATCTTTACTGTTTCATTAGAAACACCGACGCAGCTCACACTAGTTTTTAGCTAGTTATATCTGGTTATATATTCAGTCAAGTATTATTAAGAACTTCTATACAACTACAGCATACCACGTGAGCTTTTCGGCTGTTCAGAACTTTTTTTTTATATATTCTTTATTCTATCGGTAAACTTACTGACCTGCTGATCTTCTTGACCTTGTCTTGAGCTCATTTGATTGTTGTTGTCCTGAATTAGAGAACGTTTCAGTTATATATTCAGTCAAGTATTATTGACTAGGTTTTATACACAACACACATCATGTGAGCTCTTCGGCTGTTCCACTTCGTCTTTAGTACCGATTTAAATATACTAAAGCAAATCGACAAACCACCTGAGACACCTCAAAAGTAGGAAACTCACCATAACGACAACTGTATGATTTTATCCACGAAGCAAAAGAAGAAGATAAGGTAAATGCAAAGAACTCCACAGAGATAGTTAGCACAAACAAGCACGATGCATCTGAAGTAATATTTCAAATCCGACAATGAGGACAGGACGGGATTTCAAGTCCGCGCAATTAGTTCCAGTCCGAGGCGAAGCCGAGGACTGGAACTAATTGCAAGGACTTTGAAATCCCGTCCAGTCCGATTTGGAGGATTTGAAATGACTTCTCATACTCATTAATTATTCGGGAGGGATGTTGTTTTTATCTTGTATTTATTTCATTGTATATGATCTTCGCTCCATTCACCTAGTTGTAATAATGACAATCTTTTGTTTTGTAATGGTTTTATTTTGCTTTCGTCCTTTGGGATTTCTTAAGATAAATGCTATCTGAATTACTTATGCAAATAGCAGTTATTTTTCTCTGAATGTATTCATTTCAACATGGCTTCTCGTCAAAGAGACAGCGATGAAGAAGCGGAGCTTCTACCTTTAAAACGCTTTCGAAAAGTGAAAAGTCAAGCCCAAGAAGAAGAACTTTTGCAAAAAGCTGTGCCAATTTCAACCCGTTACAAGAATAACTGGGCTGTGAATATTTTTGAAGAATGGAGGCAAAGTAGAGAAAACAAAGTGGCAAGTTTGGAGTCTACCTCCATGGATGTCTCGCTAGAGAGCATTCAAAATTTGGATATTGAGGCATGGGAAACTATGACAGTTCCATCCCTAAACTTCTGGCTTGGCAAATTTGTTGAAGAAGCAGCAAACAAGAAAGGTTCGCCATATCCTGCTCGTACGCTTTATCAGCTTATCGCTAGCCTTAAACGCCACCTAGAGTCGAAAAACCGAAACGACGTCAATATGCTTGACAAGTCTAACATGTGGTGAGTTAATTAGAAACTTTCTGTTTATTTGCTTTACTTTGCACATGAATAAAACCTTATATTATTCTAACTGAACGTTTTTCTTTTAGTTTTTCTGGACTGAGAAAAATTCTGGATGCAGAGATGAAAAGTGTCCACGCCGAAGGGGTTACTAATAGAAAGGAAGAAAAAGAGGTGATTACAGAAGAAGAGGAAGAGACGATGTGGAGGAAAGGAGTACTAGGCCAGTCAACAGCTAAGATTTTGCTTAATACAGTGTACTTTTATAATGGTAAACTATTTGGCATGCGTTCTCAAGAACATAGGCAATTAAGGATTAGCGATATCGAAATAGAAGGCGATAATACCATAATTTATCGTGAAAATTCTTCCAAAACATTTCATGGTGGCATAGCAGATTTGAAAAAGAAAGCGAGAGTGATTAAACATGTTTGCCACGAAAAGGGCAATGAGAGCCACGAGCGTTGCTTGGTTAAGATTTATAATCGGTATTTTGACCTCGTAAACAATCTTCGTGTTAAAGCAAAAGGTTTCTATTTTCAGCCATATAAGGACGGAAAATTTGCGTACAAAAACTGTGTTGTAGGAATTCATACTCTCAATGAAATTCTTCCTAGTTTGTGCTTGGCAATTGGCAGTAAAAGGAAAACTAGCCATAGTCTTCGCGTTACATGTGTTAGCAAACTGTTTAATGCAAGTGTTGACGAAAAGCTTATAAGAAGCAGAAGTGGTCACGTTAGTGATGCTCTTTTGGCATATGAAAAAAGTAGCAAGGAGCAGGAGCAAAAAGTTTCTAACATTTTGAACCCACCAGCTCAGCCAAAACAGGTTTCATCTGAGTCAAAGAATGAAATTAAGGGAAGTGAAATTAAGAATGATATAGAAATGCCTGTATTTGATATCAATGAATTAAAATCTATATTTAATGATATCACTGGTTATGAGCACGAAGCTCAGTTAAATGAAAATACATGTTCTAATTTTTGGAGCTTTTCTTCTGACGGGCCTATCAATATATCTGGCAACTGTAATGTTACAATCAACCAGTTCAAAATCTAGCTTGCGCTTGAATGAATGCTAAAACTTATATTTATACTTATAGAAAATGCTAAGTTTACGATAGCAAATTGTTTTGAAATTTCATTAATATCTAAGTAAGTTGTTAAACGAAGTGTTGAGTATATTTGCAACTATTATTGATTATAGTTTATTGGTAATAACTTCTGAAATAAATGCTTGATGAATTAAATTTTCTGTTTTCATCTTTCTATATATTGACTTGATTCAATGCTTGGACTGAATTAATTTTGTTCCAGTCCTTGGACTGAATTAATTTTGATCCAGTTGTTGGTCGACTGAATTAATTTCTTTTGTTCCAATTCATCAGCCCCACCTCTTCCCTGCTGATATCAAAACCCTCCCCGGCTTTAAGACACTTGACCTAGTTTCAAGATACATCATGTGACCAGGTACGAGGTAATCGATTGGCTAGTTACCTCATGAATAATTAATGAGTATGAGAATACTTGATACTGGTGTCCAATTACTAAACAACAAAAAACTCAATGTAACATTATTGACAGATGTCAATCATGATTTCCTGGAAATCAAATAGCGCGCGCCGTTATCGATATCTTTGAAAATATGAAAAGGAACTCTAAGCGTTTCTACTACATGAAATCACTTTGATTTGCAGAAACCGATGCTAAATACAAGGAATGCGTGGTAAATTTTCGAAAAAAAAAAAACATCAATGAAGCCGAAAGATTAGAACAATTATTGGGATTTTAGGAATTTTAAAAATGGGTTTGGCAGCGTATACTTTGTAAACATATCAAATATCACTTGATGTCCACGTTCTATTGTTATATTCTGGTTCGCGTTAGATCGGATGTCCAGTAAGCTCAGTTTTAACCTTCAGACGATTCCTTGACCGTCAATGACTATGGACAGCAACTCATGCGAAAGTTACCCGAAGGAGATTTTCCTAGAAGAAGTTGATCCTGATGTAATATGTCCAATTTAATAAGTTTGAAATATGATCTGACGTTTGTCTGTCCAAAACGGAAATCACACACAAAATTACCTGTAACAAAACTGAAATAGCAATGCAAAGCTTGTTTCTTATAGGTTTGTATCGCTGTACATTATTTAAAACCTATTGTGTAGAACCGTAATTTTAACGAAAAAAGGCCAGGGGTAGGGGAAACGGCTAGATTAAAAGCTTGGGGATAGAAAACAGAAGTTCGTTTTTATGGGTATACTTTACAATTTTTGGATCCCTAAGAGATCACCATACGATAGCTATGACCATACTATTATGTCTTATTAATCTGTGTTAAAAATGCACGAATTGTCCTTTCAACACCCTAAAAACATACTAAAAAGGACTGGGTTCAAACAAACCAAAAAAAACACATAAAATTAAAAAAATAAATGAAAATGAAATGACAACTGCCATCTTGGGCGTCCACTTTATTTGAAATATAGGGACCAGTCATCGTTACAGGGTGGCATTTTTTTATGCTCGCGCGTGTAAAGGACAGGGCTAAGAGAGGTAATATTGGGGGGAGGGATATGAATATCAAAATACACCAGCCCCACTCTGCCTGTAAAAAAAATGACTTGTCCCTAACAAGCAAGCACTAATAAAATGAACAAAATAACATGCTCAGTCTTTTTGCAAGCACTCGTTTATATTTTAGCCATTAGTTTTGTTTTTATTTTGTTATTCAGCACTTAAAAGAGGGAACAGAAATTGGCTAGTTGCAAAATGAGCAACGCATGCAAACAGTGTTGGTTTCATAATAGTTTGTATTTTATTTTCTTACAGTCTTGCTGTGTGCTATGAACCTGTAGTCTGCAAAGATGGCCATTCATTTTGTGAAACATGTCTAAAGGAAGCAATGAAAAAAACCTTCTACAAATGCCCTTTAGACAGGGCTTACATTGGTGGCCAACTGCCAACCAAAAACAGGCCACTGCAAAACAATATTGGAAGAATGAGAGTTAAATGCCCATCCTCACTTGGTAGTGATGTGTCTGCAGCTGAAATTTGCCAGTGGACCGGGAAGGTGGATCAAGTGAAGGAGCACAACTAAACCACTGTGCAATGAGGCTGATGAAATGCAAATTTGTTGGCTGCAAAGCAGTCATTTATGCCTATGAACTTCAGCAGCATCAGCAGCAATGTCGGTTTCGCAGAGAATCCTGCCATGAATGTAGAGCTCTGGTGCCAGCAAGGTGCATGGATGAGCACAACAACACTTCATGCCCATTCAGAAAGACCGAGTGCCCAAACAGATGCTCTGAATCCACTGTTTTAAGGTAATGACTATACATAGAGGTGTTTATATAGCTTAACGTTTATTCTTCCATCACTTATAACATGCCACAGGAAAGAAAGATTGAAAATGGAACCAGTATGGAATTGATGGCAATTATAAGTTTAAGTTTACCCAGGTAACTGTAGAGAAGTCTGTATATCGCGCGAAACTTGCTATCAGTAGAATCACTACATATGATCACTGGTCAGTGAAGGAAAACCAATCACAGATGAATAGTCAGTGCATGAAACTGTATTTGTAGTCTAAAATTGTAGTCATTTTTTTTGTAACAGAGGGAATGTCCTAACTCACCTCAGGAATGGCTGTAAAGGGGATGAATTTGCTTGCCCAATGGAGTGTGGTGCCATAGTAAAATTTGAAAATATGCCAGGCCATATCCAAAACAATGCTGGAACACATTTAGATTTTATGTATACCAAACTTTTGGAAGCTAGGACCAACACCAATGTAAGTATGATTGTCAATATAATGCTATAAGCATGTAAGCATATTTTCAAATCACAAACAGTTTAGAACAGCTATACATCAAATCATAAAATGATGTATATCATGACAGTTTAAATAAGGACAATCCAGAAACTTTTGGGAGGGGCATCGAAACGGTGAAAGGGGGACCCAAATGTAAAAGTGGCACGATTGAATTTTAGGATCAATCAACCAATTAACTCTCAGGTATGACAGGGAGTCCAGGACACCCTCCCATCCCCTGGATCTGCCCTTGTACCACTTATGTATAAGTATGTACTTTATAACTTCACTGTCTTTTAATGGTTAACAACATACAAAGTGCATCATCATGCAGCCATCTAGTCAGTTATTGAATAAATCAGCAGTTCTAACTTGTCAATTGATCATGTCATGAAGTTATAATATTAATTTATGTTATGAATACTTTCGAGGGATATTCTAGTCTGAGTTATACTGATTATATAATAAAAATTTAGTAAAACGTTTTAGGGAAATCAGTCTTATAATCAGTCTAAAGATTTTTAAAATTATTTTTCTATTTCAATTCTAACAAATCCATGTGTCTTTTATGACTATGGTCTGTTCTCTAATTAAACATAAGAATAATTGTAGCAATTTCTTTTTTATAATAACTTTGAGACCAAAAAAGGAATGTTTTTAGAAATGACTATACATGTACATAATTAACAAATCAATTTATTGTCCTAATAGGCTACAATTGAAATCTATGTCAACCCCATCCTGCAATGGAGACTGGATAAATTACATAAAGTGGCCTGCAGTCCATCGTTCGAGACTCCATCCAACTTCATCAAGTTTTATATAAGGGAGATGGAGCTATACATCAAAATCGAGAGCAAAATTGGTCTTCAATTGAGTTACACGAGTGGAATGTACGTAGATCAATATAAAACATGCCACAAAATCAATCAAGTTATCTATGTCATAATGTGGGACTTGGTTAATAATAATATTAAGAAATAATGTTAATAGAAAGCATTGAGGTATAACTGGTAGCTCAGAGCAAAATATACAAGTTGTTAAAGAAACTGTTTTTTATTTATCAATTATTATTTTAGGCTGATTCTTGAAAGTGAAATGGAAAAAAAAACAGCAAGATGGGAATGGACAAAGTTGGCAAGGAACAAGTCATTGAGAGTGACAGGATTACTGGACAAGAAAAAGCAATACAATCAAATTGACATAATTTGTGCATTGAAATTTGCATTTTGATTTTTTTTTTCATTTTGTAATAAGACAGTTTGAACTATTAGTGTACTGGGATACTCAAATGTATTTTTATGTTGTTACAAAAAATTCTGTATCTTTTAATGTATACAAATTAAAGCCTAAACATGTGCATTGCCCTTGAGAACAAACTTCATATTGATCTGATATTTAGATTTTTGAGGGAGTCCTAATGAAAGTTGTTTCTATAATATAAATACCTGAAAATAAATGGGTCAAGGTAATACCAATAAACTCTCCCTCTGCTTCTAAAGGGCTTGGGACCTTCTAGCGTAAATGCTAGGCAGCATTAAAAGTTTATTGTTTGGAGGGATTTCCTGCAGTTATCAAGCTGATCAAAAGCTGGAAAAAGCTGTTTGAATTGGTGTGGAAAGATGTCTAGTTGTTTAGCCTTGTGAGGAATTCTTTGACCTGAAGGAAGATATTAATGCCATAGTTGCCATCTTCTTCAAGTGGAACAAATGTATCTCTCAACACTTGAAGGTACTCCTCTTGTAGATGAAAGGTAACAGGAGGGATGGAGACACCTTCAACTTCATTATCAGGATCTGGCATTGGGGCATCTGGGTCATCACCATAAAAGTCCATATCATCAGGATTGTCAAATAAATCTCTGACTCCAGAGCTTGTAGAGTTGAAATTGCTAAGAAGCCCAGAAGCCCAGAGTTGTCTGGGTGTCCTGTTACCCTCAGTAGATAATGAGTGGTAGTTGAACCTCTCCTTAAAGGAATCCAATGACCGTTGAATCCGGGGCACGAAAACATAATGAAGTTAAGCTTAAATAGTAGGGCTCCTATTGATAGCAGTTATACATTCCATGTAACTGAAGGGATTACCCTGTTTAAATAAAAGTGTTCATTCATTCATTCATTAAATAGTAAGCTTCAGATCATATGCATAACAGTTTAATCCTATTTCAAAGGTTTTTATTTACCACTAAAAAAAACATAAATTACAATAATCATAAAGAAAGAATATAAGTGGAGGAAGGAAGAGCCACAACCGACAAACCCCATTTCTAAAAAAATATTAAATCCAAAAAGTTTGTAGAGAAATTGAGTCTTGTTATTATACATCCTTTAATCCAAGTCTGTTTGTCCAGTTCGTCATCTTGACAGAGAGTCAAGCTGCTTTTAAATTTAAGTTTATATAAGCTTCAGCTTAGTTCGTCGAAGAAACAAACAAAAGAACAAGAAAACAGTAGAAACACAGAGGATAGTATTGGATCAATACCAGAAAGGTGCACTAAAATAAAAGTTAAAGGAATTCTTAAGCGATTACCAGTTGGGTTGTTGGCGGCCATGTTTTGCTGTGGAAAAAACCTTGAAAACGAGTAGGATTTGAATATATATAAAAACTTAATCTTGAAAACTATGATATTAAATATTCTAAACGATTTAAACATATAAAGATTTGCTAGAAGCTTTTAGAATTTGGAATACGCTACCACCAGCTCGCTACCAGTGATTTACGACGCAAAGGAACCGACGATGACTGTCACCGACGATAGAACTATTGTCGACTGACATAAACCTCTCCGATTCTCTTCCGATTATATTACGAGCGTAGTCCGCGGCCCCTGTTGAACCTCCACGAAAACTATAAAACATAAGCAAGGCAGGCAGAAACCTCGAACTGCATTACTCATTCTTGTTTGAGGGTATATCGCCCTGTTCCAAAGCTTGGAACCTTCGTGACGGATGGCTTAGTTCTATATAGGTGACTGTACATATTACTGTTAGGAAATTTCACTTCATTAATGAATCCCTTGTAGGTTGTTTCCCCCAACGTCACGCTTTTCTAACAGATAGCGTACGTCTTGATGAACCTCTCGATAAATGCCTCATCAAAATTATACTGGAAACCGGCTCCGTATGCGCGTCGGTAAAGGATGATAACTCTCGTTGAATATTCTTTTGGGACTTGATGATACACATTTTGAAAATACATGAAGTACCTACCAAGACTCCTCTCCAGTCCCTTTGAGCATCTACGGTAGAATAAAGTCTGCGAGGGAGCTTTGTCCAAGTTCACTTTCGCCGTCTCTTTTGTCGAGCGCATCTGAATCGTAGCAGTATTTAGTGGATTGTTAAGAGGATTTGAATATGGCGGGCCAAGCAAAGGTAAACATTAATTATGTGAAGCTAGTGAAACAAAGTTCAGAGAATAAATATGAGCTAATTGGACCGCAAGACGTATTGGAACCAATTTGTCATGATCAAAATTACAAAGAAGTCCTAACTATCTCAAGCAGTCACGTTGATGAATATAAATATGGTCTCTTTCAAATACCACGACGTGAACGTATTCTCAAAAATACTAGTAACGCGAACTGGACATGGAGTGCTTGGGTGACGTTTCTTACATTAAATGATTTCAAATGTAAATCAGTAGCCCATGGATGTGGATGTCATGATCAAGACTTTCATTTGTCTGAAATCTGGCTGTTCCAAAGAAAAAACAACTAGACATTGTGTGTTGTTGAAGAAGACACGTGGCGCCAACTAGACGGTGTCGTTTTGTCTGTCAGTGATTAGAAAAAAGAACATTACGTAGGAAAAACTATAAACTATAAAGCAAAGCTAAAGCATAAACTTCATACTGTATTAGTTATTCTTGTATGGTATATTTTACTGGGATCATCATTGTTGTTATTCAGCGTGCTATTCAGACAAAACCTCTGTACATTACTAGGTAAAAAAATAATTAAACTATAATTAATCCGCTTCTCAGTTGAAAGCTTGTTATTCCTATGCACTTCGGTTGTCAGCGACCAAATAGTTGCTTATAGATATCCTTTGGAACTACATTTTTGGTTTAAGTTATAGTTGAAAGTTTCTGTTAAACCACTCCCTATAATAATGGTTAGCCGGTGTGTTGCTTTTGTTTATTATTCATGAAGCCAGGTGGCTCCATAGTGTTTTCTTGGCGCGCTACCTTCCAACTTCAAATCGCAAATACCGGACGCTAACAATTCAATAGGAAATAAAATCATTTGGAGGTCGTAGGGAAATATGAAACAATTTCTTCTTTGACAGGGAGGAGTGGTTTTCCGTCACATTCTGAAATATCTTCGTACTGGGATGCTGCTGTTACCAGAAAATTCTGAAGAATTTGATTTGCTTTTGCACGAAGCACAGTTCTATGGCCTTGATGAACTTCACCAGAAACTAATGGCAAAGAGTTTCAAAGCAATGCCGAGGCGAATTAATAGATACTGCTCAAGTAGCAACTAATGAGGGCACCGATTCTGATTGTGGATTCATTTTCCAAAAGAAACAATCATTAATAGAAGAAAAAATGAAGAAACACTGAAATTTTATAGAGAATGAGAAGCGACTGAAGACACAATGTGTCCGAAAAATATATAAGAGAGCATAATCAACAATATAATCAGAACACGGAAATAGACAAACTAAGCCGCTGTATAAAGTGGCTGTACGTGATCCTGAAGAGATTAGGAGTCTAGCTGAAGAATTCGAAAAGTCTCAATTTCATACCAGGGAAAAAACGATCTCCTAACGATGAAAAACCTCAGAAAGAAAGCATTAAGGGAAGTGCTTTGGAACGGTTACATAATTCAATACTAAGCTACGATGCAATACACTCTTTCAAGCAAGATGGTACTCATGCTGTCACTAAACATATAAAATACCTTGGACAGAAAGACGAAATTTTGATTATTCCTGATGGTCCCTTATACGAAGTACCATTTGCTGCCCTGCGCGACCCAGACACTGGTCGGTATCTTTCAGAAGACAAACGTATCCGACTTAGAGAAGGCAACGAAACAAGCTGTTGTCCAGAGACTAAATGAAGGAGTATCTGTCGTTCATATCGCTGCACACGGCAGTCTCACTAAAGGTACGATAGTACTTGCACCTTCTCCTGAGGTAAGAGCAACAAAGATCCCAGATGAAGAAGATTACATGCTGACCATGGCTGAAGTACAGCAGGCTCAAGTACGTGCACAGTTAGTTGTGTTAAGCTGCTGTCACAGTGGACGTGGTGAAATCAGAGCTGAAGGAGTAGTTGGCATGTGTCGAGCCTTCCTAGCGTTAGGTGCTCGTGCAGTGGTAGGAGCGTCTCTGTGGGCCATCGATGACGATGCAACATTCGAGTTCATGTTTAAATTCTATACTCGCTTAATGGACGGAAAAAGCGCGAGTGCAAGCTTACATCAAGCGATGAATGAAATGAGAAACTCTTCCGGCTACAGCAAACCAAAGTACTGGGCACCATTTTTTCTCATGGGTGAAGATGTCACAATCAAATGTTAAAGAATACTGAAAGCATGGCGTAATGATCACATTTCAAATCTTATTTCTTGCATTATCACTCTTCCAACATCTTTTAAGTTCAGAAGATAAAACGATAGCACAGGAAGTCCAATGCATCATTGTACTTGTACCGCATTACAAAGGAACGTATGTGGAATTGTAGAATATCTATAATGATTTTACAAGTATTGGTAGGCCCGTATGAAGGCTAAAACTAGTCGGATTTGCTCCGCGTGCATAGACAAAGAACAGTACTAAAAAACTCACATGCGAAATCGGAAGGATTTCCCCCTTATGTATATCAGCATAATCAAATTAGTTATAGCTATATTTGATTTGTGCCTCTCAATTATCATGTCTTAGTCAAGTTAGTTTCAACAATGTGCAACTGGTATTGAAATAGGGAATGAGAAACAATTAGACGAATACTGAATGCATGGACAATTAAACCTTTTTTTAAAATTTGACCCATTCTAAACGCCGCTCAACTCGAATTTAATACAGCTGAGTTTGTTTGGTAAGGACTTTGGTTCAACAATCAGTGCATCGATAAAAGATCGATAAATTCTCGTACAGACTACATAACATCATTCAGAAGTACAAATCGATACTCTCTCCGTGCACGCCTCGGCAAGGATCGTTATATTCTCGTACAATCTCGATAACTGCCGAATCAAAATCATTGCACTGGGCCAAACTAACTTCAGGCAGAAATCTTTGCAAACCTTGCAGATTAAGGTTCCTACTTATTAACTCTGTTCTAGACGTACTCGTACCATCGACATAAGCATTGAAATTTGAAATTTTAACTTTTGCTGATGGAGATCCACTGATTCCTTTCCTTTTGGACAGGTTAACTGCTTCGGGACAATCGGTCTTGTGTTTTAAGAATGGCAAACTTGATTTTGAACGAAATGTTTCACCTTCCCCAGACTTTAATCTTTGCGTTGTAGGAGCTATTCTGATGTCTGGTGAAATCAAGTGAACACGTTCTTTGAACGATACTCGAAGATCTTTCTTAGATTTTTTCTTCAAATTCAGATAAATTTGCTCAAAATTAGCCCTGGAAAAAAATAATTTCTCTTCCGAACTGGAATATTTTTCTTTACAAGGAGCTACTTCTTTATCGTCGCCATATTCACTATCTTCAAGAAAACATTTTTGTACTAAACCTTTGTAATTCTTGTTCGTTCTCTCAGGCTTAAATTCTTTGTCAGGTCTAGAATCTTCAAGAATCGTCAACGAAGGCTGTGTTTTCATATTTCGTCTTACATAATCTTGCCAATCCTGTGTCGCAAATACGAGTTCATCATCTTTGAAAGCGGCGTCTGCTTCTTCACTGAAGCGGTTGTCCGTCATTCAACGGCCTCTGTATACAATAATATTTATAGCTTTAAACATTCATTCAAAATTATTAGGAAGTTTCCTTACCAGCCGAGCAATCAATACGTTATGCCATAACTCTTTTTATAGCTGACATTGTATCCATTTTTACTTCATCAGAGGCCAACTTTGGAAGCGCAGTTTCATCATTACCCGGTTGTGCTGAATGATGCGTTTGTATTTCGTTTCATAACAGTTTTACTTAGTCTATTCATTTGGAACCAACATTTCTGGTTTTATAAATAATATGTCTTAAGAATTACAAATCAAGCTGCTTCAGATCTCTCTCAATATCCTAAGCGAATAGTTCAGCGTCTTCATGCGGCTCGGCTTCCATTGAGTGTAGATACGCACTTGACTTGAGTTGACCAAAATGCATGGCTTACAAAATCCATCACATCGTGTAGACTTGACCAAGTTGTACAGAAAAATAATTGCAGTAACCGACTTCAAAGATACAAATTTTCTTTATCCTTCATTAAAATTTCTTTAGAAAATCAATGATTTTGATGTATTCTCGTTGTTAATGGACTGAAATTTGTTATAACACAGTGTTCTTTCTGTGTATTTTTTTAGCGACACCATTTCGTACTGCAAACTCCGAACCACACACTACTTCTGATATAACACGAAAATGTGTTAAGTGATTTGCATGTAATACACACATCTTTGAAGAAAAGAATAGCGTCATTGAAGCCATAATTAAAGAATTTGAAATTATAATGACAACGAATTCATTGAAAGCAGAACAGCTCCACTTAGCCCAACTACGAGATGATGTTTTTCGTGGGCAGTCGCACAACCCAAAACTAGGATTTTATTTTTCTGCTCGAAATGTGTTTCGAAAGTTTTTCTCGAGAATTTTGAAATCAAATTATCGTTGACTTTTAAGTCGACTTTTTCTGTTTCTGTTTTATCAAGCTGTTTTGAATCAAGAAAGGAAGGATTATCTAGGGCTTTGAAGATTTATTGGATGAATATCTTGGTCATTGTGTTGGACAACAAATCATTTGTGTTCTTTATGCTTCTTGATCCTGGACAATCAAAAAACGAATCATCACTTGGCGAAGACAAGTACGAGGACTGGGTCAAGCTACAGGGTTACAAGTTCAGGCTCCCCTCAACCCCTTCTTTCCTTCTCAGTTACGGCTCTGCTCCTTCCCAAATGAATTCCAATATAATCTATAGGCTTCAAATATATTCTCACGCTTTTTTATTCAGTTGATTATGATGCAGTTTTATATAATCAAGAAAACAAACAATAACCAAAGAACTAGTGAAGCATGATGGGCGCACAGCTCAAAGCCCATGCTGTCCAAAATTTCACTTTCGAATTCTAAAGTAAATGTATATGGATTTATTTTACTTTCCTTCAGTATCCTTACTATCCTACTTCTTAATCCTAACTATAGTTCTATAGTAAATATATACAGCTATTTCAAAAGAACGTTCTGCGAAGGAAATCATCGGCTCTGCATGCATATTGCATTTTGTTTGCCAAGATTTACATGTATTATATTTATTCTTACGTAAATAATGTCAGCCCAGAAGAAAATAAAATACAGGAAAAACGTGCAGACAGAGTTCGTTTGGTTAAATTCCATATCGTTGTCGGACGTTTCGCAGATTGGATTCACATCAATCTCCATCACCCATAGTGCAATTCGGGCTTGGTATACCAGATGCAACGAAACCTTTGCCAACCTTTTTGAAATTACTTTATCTAGTGCTTTCTAAAATTACTTTGTAAACAGGGTTCGGGCTACTCCTTAAACTCCTTGAGAACTCCTTAAATATAATTCACTTTTTCAAGGGCACTTGAAACGCTCTTGAATTTTACGATTTTTGCGAAACTCCTCGAAAACTCCTTGAATTTTTGCTTTGATCATTACTTGCATGGTTCTGAAATAGATCTAGTCAGAATGATCGGAAAATCTGAGAGTCGGCCATGTGCAACCACCGTGTAAAACCTTAGCATAGTTAGCTGAACATACTCCTTGGAAATTCATTTTTGGGATCTTGTATACTCCTTGAATAGTCCTTGAATTTTAAGTGGTTACTTCAGCACAAACCCTGTGTAAAGCTAGCTCCAAACCTTGACGTAAAGATTTAAAAAATGTGCAAATTTTTTTGCCATCTTTCATATTTATCGCTGGCCAAATCGTTGCTTGCCAACTCCTTCGAACCATGATATAGAGACGACGCCATTTCAAAACTGACTGTCATGAAGATTGTAAAAATTGGCCACGAAAAACAAATACATAGCGGTCGCCAATGAAATAAAAATATTGAATATCAATGACTTTGTTATCTATTTTCACTTGGTGGTATGGAAATCCAAAATTTCAAGAAGAAGAGTGACACTTCAGTTTTGAAAATTTTCTCGATTCTGAATATGTATAAAAAATTATCGGCTCAGCTGGTTCAAAACGGCTATCCATTACGTAACAACAGGGAGCGCCACCTTTTCTCGCGACAATGTTATGGTATTTTGTTCCCTTCCCATCACGACTACTGGTGCATTATATTGCTTTTTATAAAGTCGAGGAAGCTGCTCTCTTATTTCTATAAATGCTGCCTCCCCTCGCGTCGGCAGAGATCGAGCCTCTCGTGGCTTAAACTGGTCGCGCTCGGCGAAGAACGTCTTTCCTCTGTAAAATCTTGGGTAAAGACCTGGTAAACGGGTTTGATGATTACTTGGAGAAGGTAGAGATGGCATTCTTTGCACAGAGCTTATACGTACTAGTGGTAATCTTTTTTCTTCTTTTTTGGCCACTTTTATCTGGTTTTGAAAGTGCGCCAAGTATTTGCATATCGGCAAGAGGTCATATCGTTTCCCGTTCCTCACCCCCTTAGTACTAGTGTCTTTGGACCTTTGGCTTTTTTCGTAAGGAGTCTGGAAGGAGTTTGGATTTTTTCCTTTCACAAGGATAGGGCTTGTCCTTTGTGCTGTTTGCACACGATTCTGTATAGAATTCTCCACCCAAGACGTTTTGTGCTTCGCCATGTGGGATAGGATATTTGTTCTTGACATCACACCCGGCGAGTACCCAGTAACATTTTCACCATACGAACGTTCAGATTGCACATCATCATCAAGGCACGTGCTTATTGGTGTCATGTGACTCGTCATCTGACTATGGTATGCGCCAAGGTGACGTATGACGTCACCGGGGATGTACGCATGCTCAAACCGTTGACTATCTGTGGGCTCCTTGGTAGGGCTGACGCTGTTTGAGTAGATGTCTTCAGATCGTATCTCGGGGCTTCCAGTTGGTTTCACAAATGAAACGATGACTTTGTTCAGCGGTTTGCTATGGAGAGTAAAGATATGGATATGTTCAACCCTGACGTTTTCTTCACAAGATAAAAACAAGAATAGACCTCCTCGGTTCTGTCGTAATAATGTCCCATTTCAGACCACGTATCATTCCCTAGAGTATCCTTTCTTTGTTTAAAGGTCGCACATAAAAAGACACATGAATATGGATACAACTCCAACAAAGAATCTTATTCTCAAGAGAATGACATGTGGTCTGAAATGGGACAACATTACACCTAAACCGAAGAGGTCAATTGTAAGATTCAAGATTAGCGGAGCAGAAGTACATGCACCTCTCATCTTTAGGGTCTCAGGTTCGATCCCTGGACTCGATATGACAATTGAGTAGGATTTGTTAGGTCTCTCCTGACATGAGAAGGTTTTTCTCCAGTTTCGTTATTTTCCCCAGCAGGAGAAATGCATTCAAGGTCAATTCGCCAATTTGAGCTTGCAGTACCATGAGTTTGATCAGCCCAGAGGTTGTTTTGGAAATTTGTCTAGGATTTTTTTTCATAGCACAATTTACGCAAGAGTGAACTCATGCTTCGCAGTCTCTATACATGCTCTTCCAATATTATCAAGAGCGAAATTTTTCATAGGTCTTTTCTATACCCAAGTGTTGCCAAGCTGTCACTGAACTAGGGAGGGGTGTATTTGAACGGTGGCTAGGGTCTGGTTATGTAAGCAGATTTAGTAAGGAAACTGATTAGGTATAGGTAAGGTATGTGTAAGAAGGTATCTAGTAGTTGAAAAGTAGGTAGAAAAGGGGATATTTTGGCCAATGGATAGTATGGTTGATGTGTTACTAGATGGGTGGGTAGGTGGTTAGGTGGACTGTGTGGTAACTAGACGTTTACACGAAGTAGCCTATAGGAAATCACAGCGCATGACCACGATTAATGCCGGAGCTACGCACGAGCTTCGTGCTGCCAAACCAGCGATTACTTGAGCAATTTTCTATGCAACTTGTCTTGCAACAGTGTTGCCACACCTGTTGCATGAAACATTGCAGTCTAACCTCAGCTCTATTTGAAAGAAACAAATTGTGGTGAATCGTGCAAACACTCATGGAACTTGTGTCAAGCTGCAGAGAAAGTTGCAGAAAAATTTTCCCGTGTAATCGCGCCTATAGTAAATGTAAAACCAGGCGGCTTCGCTTCGAAATGTCGGTCATAACGTAAAAAGCCAACAAACCTTTGCTCGTTGCGCCGTAAAGAAAGTAATTATCTGGGTAGTTATCAATGTAACTACTCCTAGCAAGAAAGATTTTTAGCAAATTTAGGAGTATATTGATTGAACAATTAGTTCAATAGCGAACAAGACAGCCTTGATAAAATATTCATTTTCTAGAACAACTAACTTTCCGTAAAATTCAAATCAGTTACGGTAAAAGTGCTGACAAAAGTTTATCTTCAACAAAGAGCATTTAGAGAACGATCGCGACTGCTCAGAAAACAAGCGATTGAGATTGATAGTTTTACAATACGCATGAATCAAATACAGGAAAACGCAATCAAAACATTAGAACAATGAACCCGAAGATTAGACAAACATATCGTTATTACAGGTAATTTTGGTCAACACTTTTAAGAACTTTAAAACAATGCATAAAAATTAAATTGAGTTTTATTTTTTAGTATTGATTCAGTAAAGAAGCATCACCATTTCCAGTTTAAAAAGAACAGCTGTAGGAAAAGTCAAAAACTGCATTTGTTTTGAAAACTTGTCTCGTATTCCGTATAAAATTTTGAATATTTTTATATGAAACGGTTTATGAAAAGACACGCTATTTGTTTTTTAATATAAAAGAAAGTATTCTTGCTTAGCTTTGAGGTCGTTTAGAAAGTGTTCTTAAATGAGTAAAACATTTTTTTCGACTCAAAAGCTGCTTGGAAGTGGCATTGTGGTGTGACTAACCTTCTGTCAACAAATGACTTTGTTGGACGCCAAACTTCCTCGGATTCGTTCTGAATTCTCGGACACAGCCTACTTTTTAGAGCCATATTGGCTTAGATACTTCCAGCATCCGCAATAAAAAATACTTTTAGAACTTCTTGATAAAGATAACTTAAGATCTATTACGTCTGTGGGTTGTTGAGCAGACAGGCCTTCTCCATGGTTACTGAGTTCCGGCTGGACTTAATGGACCTTTTGCATATAAGACATGTGTCCCGTGTCCCGAAATGTCTCACTTATACCCTGTCATTGTTATTCAGGCACGTGGAAATGAGTATATTCCTCTTACTAGCGGTCTTCATGTCGGCTCTAATGTTCCATTTCTGCCATAATTTTGCTTCAGTTTATACCCACGCTGAAAAATATGTGTTTTGTATTTCGTGTTTCATTTATCAGAAACAATCATTAAAAACAATATGGACTACTTCAACGATACTGCGGCCATTGTGTTAAGGGGAACTCGTAAAAGACTGTTTTTACAGTTATGGAGTCGATTAGCATTCAATAGATCTTTCCCGAACACAAAATGGTTTCAAGTCGAGGCTGGCCTTGATAAAGAAAAGAATCAAGGACCGCCTCCATTTCAAGCGAATTGGGGAAAGGTTTATTCATCGCGAGAGACGTTTTTGGGATATGAATTTGCAAGATGAATGTGAAATGATACCCAAATACCATTTACAACCTGCATTTTTGTGATAAGGCGATCACCTTCAATCGCAATGCATTATGGGGTGTCCAGGGGCAAAGCATGAAACAAAAAGGTCGGATGCCTGTTATAAAGAAAGTTTTGTGTATTTGTAAGTGCCTCCACTTCATTGTTGTTAATTTGTCTCTTCATTTACCATTAATTTGTGTTGAATGGAATGCTAATGGTCGCCAATACTATAAAAAATCTTATGGTATTTATATTGTTATTTACATTTTATCTAGCTCGAGCTAATTTGTGAAAATCCTTACGAAAAGTTTTACGGATATGATGGAAATACTCTACTAGATCTTTGTTTTAAACATTGATGTCTTCGTAACAAAATATCAAAATTTCTTTTGCTTTTAATTTTTCTTACGCAATACATGCACGATTTCAGCTTCCTTTATGGTGCAGTTTCATTTAAATTATACTCGACTAAGTGTCTTTTATACGCCAACCGTATCTATAAAATATCGTTCGAAAAGAAATCTTAAAAATAGAAAAACGAAAAAACAAATGAAACATGTATAAAGGTATCAGTAGACCTTTATCAATAGACCAGTGGTTTCAATAAAAAGACTAGTCGTGAAACCAGCCTAAGTATGTAGATGACCAGGAGTTTAAGCTACCAAATGGAATAATATTCCAAAATTTTACCGAGAGGAAATAGAAACTAGTAAGGTCTACTGATACCTTATTCAGAATCTGAAAGATTTTGCCACTTAGCGACAGCTTACTTATGGGCGTCGCGGCTGATTTGACGCTGTCCATCATGCCTGGAAGCATGTCCAGGACGCTATCAATCTTCGACTTTTTGGTGTCCTTCTTGTACTGGAAAGTTTGAGTGACCACAGTCACCATTGTTATTTATTTATCAAAGATATGCCACCACCGTTTCCTTTTTTTCTTTGGTCAAATTCCAGTGATTGTTCTGACATTATACTAAATTCTGAATTATAAACAATACCCGGTTTTTTCCTTTGAAATTTTTAGCATGGCTTCAGTGTTTCATAGCATTGTTAGTCGTTCAGGGTTTGGCCGTGATGAATATCCACTTGACGTCCTGGATTGTATGGGTGTCTTTTGTTCCTAAATGAACGGTGGCAGAGATTATTACAGTGTCCTTATAAACTCGCCACGAATACTGAATTTTGGTATCTAACCGGGGAAACTATAGAAACATTTGAAGAAATCGTGATAAGGATAAGAATACCGATACTGAACTTACAACGTCGTAATGCTGCTGCTCGAGTGCGAATTCAACGCCTTACTATACGAAATAGAAGACGAAGATTTCTAATGAATTAACATTATTGAAACTTTCGTTGTGACAAGGAATAAAAACGAATCCAATCAATCAGTCGCCAACTCATCACTATTCTTCCTCCATTCATTCGTCCATTAAAACAAAACAAAAGAAGAATATTCCCTCCCACCTCACCCAATTAAAAGAACCGTTAATTTGCATAGTAAGATTGCTCATCAACAATGGCATGTATTCATAGGGTGATAATGATGCTTTTAGAACCCTCATTATCTTATCACGGTGCTTGATAAGTGGGACGTCTTGGTACAACGGACACGTGTCTTATATGCAAAAGGTCTAATTGGCCTATAGGAGTTGAATAAACTCTATATTATAATTGAAATTGTGACACGCTTTTGTGAAGTCCGACTTCATCTATAATGAAATATTGTCTACAGTTGAAAAACTATGACAAAACCATCTTTCTAAGAATAGCAAAGGTCTAGTGAACTTGTCTGAAGAGACTAAGTGTTTGCTAAACTTTGTTGACATAGTGGTCAGTTCAGTTTTGCCTTTGTTTTCATACCGAGTTACTATAACGAGTGCAAAAGTTAATTGAATATTTTTATTGAGTTTCCATAAGTGTGTTTGAATAAAGGGGATTAATGAATTCAATAACAGAACTGTTTGATCAACACTGAAGTGTTCAATATTCACAGATTAAAGATTATATGGGCTTAGTAAAGGCGGTGTTGTGCATAATGAACGTCTAATATTAATATGCAACCACGGAATGGCATCGTAGTTCAAATTTTAACCCTAACTCTTTAATTTCTAACTCACAGATCAAACCCTGAAACAACCTATGGGCTGATCTAAGTCAGGGCATGGCTAACTCACAGATCAAACCCTGAAACAACCTCTGGGCTGATCTAAGTCAGGGCATGGCTAACTCACAGATTGAACCCTGAAACAACCTATGGGCTGATCTAAGTCAGGGCATGGCTAACTCACAGATCAAACCCTGAAACAACCTCTGGGCTGATCTAAGTCAAGGCACGGCTAACTCACAGATCAAACCCTGAAGCAACCTCTGGGCTGATCTAAGTCAGGGCATGGCTAACTCACAGATTGAACCCTGAAACAACCTATGGGCTGATCTAAGTCAGGGCATGGCTAACTCACAGATTGAACCCTGAAACAACCTCTGGGCTGATCTAAGTCAGGGCATGGCTAACTCACAGATCGAACCCTGAAACAACCTCTGGGCTAATCATAGAGTATTTGACGACATATATCCGTTAAACCAATCCTGCGACAAGGAGCGACTTAGCTGCTCGTTCAATTAATTTCATTCACGCAGCACCATGCATCACCCTTACGGCACAGTCTGATCTCAACGCGCGGGATTTTCTTAGTCAATTGAAAATTTCTTTTTACAGGCCCAGTAATTTGTTACAACTGACGTTTTTGTGATTGCACTGTGCAGACCATTTTTGCCCAAACGCACATCCCGGCTTACCACCGAGGAGGACTTGTGAAAGTCAAAAACTTTTTTGATTCATTAGCTATTATTTGTCTAAAGTATAATGACTTTAAAAGCCAAAAAATAATTTACTGCAGAAGCTTGTTTTTAACGATAATTATCAAGTTATTTCTCTATAGAGGTTTTGCACCATCACGTGTCCACGCCCATAATACTGGTTGGGTTTCCTGTGGTTAGATGGCAGAACAATAAAATCCCTCTGCTCTTGGGAATTTAATACTTTCTCATTGTGAAACGACTGTTCCTGCTATCTAACATGGCTGCCGTCACGTGATGGTGCAAAACCTCTTTCGTGGATTGTGATTGGATGGAAAAGCGGTTTCACAACGTTTCTAATTGGCTTAGAGCGGAAACTATTTCATTTCAACTAGGGCTATAAATTCCCCTCCTTCCTGACATTTTAATAAACTTTACTCAATCAGTTTAACTTTTTTCATTTTATATCAATTTGTAAACGGTCTTTTCTTAAGCCATTCTTGATAATCCCTTTCATATATCCTCGGCAGCAAAGCACTTTTTGTCCTCGTGCAGTCACAGTTTCGATGCACTGACGTCAAAACTCTACTGTTAGAAACTCCCCTCATAGGAAGCGGCTCCGTTAGTCGGATAGCCCGTGGGCAAAAGCCGTATGGTCTCTTCATTTGATCATATTCCAAGAATGGATAGACATTGTTTGATTCACTGTTAAAGTTTGTTCTAATTTCTCGTGCATTGCAATCAAAACATAATCTATCATCTTCCATTACCTCGCAGAAAATCTTTCTCTTCATACCTCGACAAAGTTGATCCCTAGGACAAGTGGAACTAAAACACGGAGTGGCTCTTTTCTCCTCATAATTTCTTGATTTACCAACTTTACGTGGTAAACGATAAAACATCCCTGGCTTAAATTCTGGCGAAGGGAGAGCTTCGTAAACCACATCAGGTGGTATTGTTTCTTTTTTCAATCTTCGTAAAAATGTGTCTTGAGAAGAACCGCTTCGCGCTCCCATTTCGAAGTTTGAAAATTTTGAATTCCTTTTAGGAATCGACCGAGGAAGTTCATTGCGTTGTTTCCATTCAGATAATAATCTTCGCAAAGCGGCGTCTTCGGTTTTCTTTTCCTTTATTCCAAAACTCCCAAAAATTGGTTGAAAAATCTCTTGTTTGATGGAGAGAATATCCATGTCTTTGAATGAAGCTTTGGATTCAAATACACAGAATAGTATAGTAACCTAGTACATCTTGGACGTTACTAAGGCAAACGTTTAGCCAGAGAAACAGGCTACCTTATCACGAATTGTCATGAGAAACGAATAAGTGAACAAGCACACCTGCTCTATGCTCGTTCTAATTTACAATTCAAATGAGGATCTGATATACTGACCTCAGTATTTAGAAGGTATGTTTGCATAATGAGCGATTTATCTAGTTTATTAACATTGCAAATTTGGCTGATTTTCCTTTCTTCCTTTATTTATTTCTTTCTTTCTTCTTTCTTTCTTTTTTTTTTTTGGAAACTTTTTTCAAATCAATCAGTAAATCTTATTTGTTTGAAGCATGACTCATTACTCTTTACCTAAACGAGCACGGGAGTTTTGAAATCAAAGTGATTTTTTTTAAACTTTAAATTTGATTCAGAGATTGGTTTAGCACATGCTTTCAAATATTCCTCACTCGAAGCAATAAAAAATAAATAAAATTTTAAATAAAATTCATTTTTAAAAAGTAATCCGACTATTTGAGTAGGCGTTCCAAGCACCAGTCCTTCCTTCCTTCCTTCAGTCCTAGGAACAGCTACCGAATAAATATCGACTTAAAGAAGAACCAAATCAGTTTATTCCGAGAGGTTTCCGACATATTACCGAAACACGTGGTGAACACTGGGGGAGCTGGAGTTGCAAAACATACCAAGATTTATTAGATTTTAGCGCTAGTAATTCATAATGTCTTCACATGTAATTCGCAATCCAGGCTTTCCACTTAATTTAACATGGGTTGAAAATTCAAGGGTTAATCTTCCCGCTGTAAAAAGGCGATCTGAGACATTAAAGACACGAAGGTCAGTCAAAAAACAATGGCAGGCAGCATGGCTCTTGCGAGCTGTGTCTTGCATCGATCTTACTACACTCGCTGGAGACGACACGAGTACAAATGTCAGTCGGTTGTGTTTTAAAGCTCAGAATCCTATCCGTAAAGACCTGTTGGTTGAGATGGGAATGGCTGACCGAGGGATTACTACTGGTGCTGTGTGCGTTTATTTATCGAGAGTTGATGATGCTGTACACACGCTCAGAAATCTTAATTCTAAGATTCCTGTTGCGTCGGTTGCAGCTGGCTTCCCGGCAGGTAGGAAACTTGTAGCTACTTGAAATAGTTAATATACTGAAGTATAAAAATGTACAATGTGCAATTTGTACAATAATTTTAATATCAAAATGCAGTTGTCTATGGGGGTGGGGGGTAGGGTGGATGTGTACATGATTAGCGAGTAGTGTTAGTGTAATGTGGGCTTATACGGCCCCGTTAGAGGGGTACCCATGTTCTGCATCTGAATTTCACAACTGCCTATGTTGCAAATTCGGAATGTTCTTTTGTCATTGTCAGAATTTTACCACGAACAGGACCTTAGTATAGCACGCTTTCTGTAATTCGTTAGTCTCTCATTTGTTGCTCTCATGTTGCCCTTTCAAGGCCATGTCGCTTGTCACTAATGGCTGAGGGTAGAAAATCTTTTATATTCTCCTTCCCTCTATTGAATCTTTAGCCCAAAGTCATAAACTGCATATCAACTTAACACAGAAATGGGTATGCATGCAAGCTGCCTCCAAATTGTTCTTATAGTATCTACAAAGCTTTTTTTTGCTGTTGTATCACAACGTGGGACAATCACAACAGAGCTAGGCTCCAAACTAAGTGAAAGCCCAGAGATTGAATTAGAATTTAGAAATTGATTTTTGAGTAGGGAGCAAAAATGGAGTACCCGGAAACCAGAACCAACAAACAACTCTACTCACATATGACATCAAGATTCGAACTCGGGCCGCATTGGTGAGAGGCGGCGCATTAGCAGCGCACGCCACCGGTGCTTCCCTAAAACAGTGTATGTAAATAAAGTTTTTGAATCGTTATTCTAAGGTCAAACACCAATGAAACAGAGAATAGAAGAAATAGAAGCTGCAGTTGCTGCGGGAGCAAAAGAGATTGACATCGTCATCACCAGAAGTCATGTTTTGTCTGGCAACTGGCAAGCACTCTACGAAGAGATTCTTGCAATGAGAAAAGCTTGTGGAGAAGCACATTTGAAGACAATTTTAGCGACGGGAGAATGTGGTTCACTTACCAATGTTTACAAGGCAAGTCTGGTTGCTATGATGGCTGGTTCTGATTTCATCAAAACTTCAACTGGGAAGGAGTCTTTAAATGCAACATTTCCTGTTGCCTTGGTGATGGTTAGAGCTATTAGAGACTATTACCAGGTAGGTTGGTTTGTAGAGTGATAAATAATGAATAAATAGCTGTTAATAGCTGTTAATATTTATATCAACCACAAAGAGTTATCTAACATGTTTGGTTGCCTGATTCTTAGTCTCCTACCACATGATGCATGACATTACTTTATATAACAGGCTATCCAATGTACCGTTTTCTCTAGGTTGGGTGCGTATCCTACAATTTAATGACTTCTTATTGGAAAAAGTATCTAGAAATGTATGATAATTAATTCTCATTATAAAGCTCGTGTTCTGGTATCATTGCCCGACAAGTTCCTTAAATTTGGATGCTCTCATAGCATAGGGACGAACAAAGTACCAGGAAATAAATTGCCACCAAACTGTGTAAAACATACCTTATTTGTGGTGTAACAATGTTATTCCAATTTAGCGTACTGACAAACCTCCAGAGGTTTCATTTTCTTTTGCTTTACTCTTTGAAAAATTCATGAGTATCCCAAAGGAAATGAAAGGAATAACGATAATATCCCGAAGAGTTTCATTCCCGTAGAGGTTTGTCACATTCAATTGGGAGATCATTGTCACACCATAAATAAGGTCTGTTGAAGTGAAGCTGGACTTTTTTGTTTAACATTAACAAATCCTCTTGGATGATTTCATAGCGTACTGGACATAGAGTTGGCTTTAAGCCTGCGGGAGGAATCAGAAGTGCTAAGGATGCTTTGACTTGGCTCTCATTGATGAAAGAAGAGCTGGGTGATGCGTGGACTCACCCTAATCTATTCCGCATCGGTGCTAGCTCATTGCTTGGGGATATAGAAAGACAGTTATTTCATCACGTTACAGGAAGGTAAAAATTGAAATAGATTACACCCAATGCATACCACTTTTTTCGTAAATGTCAATAGTGCATACATTATTGCATTGAAGTTCATTTTATAATCAACACAATTTTTCACCACATTTTGCTTTTGTTTAAATTAGGTATGCCGCTGCTCATGAACTGCCCATGGCATGACAATCTTGTTCTCGAGATGCATGAAACATTCTACAAAACCATGAAATATTTTTTGAATTTGTCACAGAAATGTGTTACAATGCGACTACTCCAACCAAAGCCACCTCAACAAATTTTCCACAAATTAGCCAATAGTGTTAAAGTATTTAGACAATAGATTAGCGGCAAATTTTGAATTTGAATATTCTTTCGTTGTTTGGTTGGTAAAATTAAATGATGAAGAAGAGCTTGTAATATATTTTCTTCTCAAATTAGTGATTTGTGTCACCAAAGATATAGAAAAATAGTAATGTACGACTTCAAATACGACAGGAAAGCAAATTAGAGACAGTATAAAACACAGTCTTTATGATTACAGTTTGTTTCTTCCAGACAAAGATATTATCAGGCTGACACTGTTAGATCTTATCATTATCTTAGAGACAGCATGTTTGTATTTGACAACAAAAGTGCCGGCAGTCTTCTAAGCCGTGTAAGATGTTTGTCCGATTTGTAGCAATTCTATTGTTCAGATTCCTACTTTTGATTGGCTAATTTGTGGGAAATTTGTCAAGGTGGCTTTGGTTGGAGTAGTCGCACTGTAAGGTGTATTCCAATATACTGTAATCTTCACTACATAAGAGTGTAGAGTGAAGGTATATAACCCGTGAAATAGAAAATACTAGTCAACATGTAATAGTCAAATAGACACAAAAGAAAACAATGGAATTATGGTCTACTAATGTGTATTAGTCTAATATCTATTGCACGGGTTTAGTGACTTCACTCTAATGTATTGTAACCAAATAATCAAAGTTAAAAACATGAAAAATGTTTGCTGTAAAAAAAGTACCTTCAAATTTATGAATACCCTGGAACTGCCTCTTGGCTTATTAAAGTAAGGGCACGACTAACTGCACATACTCTGCTAAATCTCATTATTTCAATATTTATTGACTATTGTAGCAAAAATTGTTTTTATCTTAAAAGTTCAATTGTATTTCCGGTTATATTCACTTCCGCCAAATGTACTTCCGGTCATACTCACTTTCGGTAATAAATTCTCAAATAAATCAATCACTTCACTACACACGTGTTATTTCAAGTAGTGCTTTGAGGTAGATATCATGGATTTGGAAAATGTCCTTCTGGTGATCGCTGATGTAGTAGGATGGGGTTATTTCTTGGCATGGACAATCTCTTTTTATCCGCAAATTTACGAAAACTGTCGCCGTAAGAGTGTAATTGGATATTCCTTCGACATGGTGGCGTACTTCTTGCTCAGCTACTTAACATATCTCATCTACAATGCTGTTGTATACTTCAATATTCAAATCCAACAAGAAATAATCGGAAAAACCCACGAATCTAACCCTGTAAAGCTCACCGATGTAGTGTTTGCTCTCGTTGCCTTCGTTTGCACCTCAATTCAGGCACTACAATGTTTTTTCTACGAGCGTGGGTCACAGAAAGTCCATATCTCTACATGGGTCGTCTGTTGTCTGGCTCTGCTCGCACTAGGCCTACTTTCGATGTTTGCTGCCTTCAAACTCCTCTCCTGGGTGCTTGTATTACAATATTGTGGGTACCTTAAACTTGCTGTGTCGTTTGGAACGGTAAGTGACTTAATTATATTTTGAATTTGTCTATAATTGTTTTAATAAGAATTGTTTATAAAAAAATTTGGAAGTTATCCTCTCGCTTCTCGGTGCAATATTTCAGAATTTCATCTTTTAGACTAATATTCCGTCATTTAATTAGTTTCTCATTTGTTTAAAGTTATTATTTTTCTAACAACTGGACTGTATAATTTTTCTCCTAGCTAGCCGTAGACTTGCTCAAAGTCTCGCTTGCTAATGATTTTTTCGTTGCAAAATGGGAGAATAAAATAGACAAGGCGACAATAGAATACAGTAAATGTTCTGAATACATTACATCATCTGATTGGTTCTCCCGTTACAAAATCTATACAGGTGCATGTTACGTCATTGCCGCCATCTTGGTTGACGATAACAAAGCATTCCTACCTTCTTTTGTAAAACAACCAAGATGGCGGCTGTTACATTGTCTCAAGGGACTTTGAGTTACAAGGCTGCACACACTCTTAAGATGGCAGTCCTTTGTTCCAAGATTTTCCAAGTAACAATTTTTATCCCGGCTTCATTAGCTTTATGTGTCACACTTGGTTTTCGCGTCGGCCATCCCCCCCCCCCCCCCCCCCACACCACTTATTTTGCTATTTTTTGCGGCGCAAAACTTCATGCAACTAGAAGGAGCGGAAACACAACTAATGCGACAGCGCATTCAACGTTGCATTAAAAATGCTGTTTAATTTTTGGGTGTCTTACACTGCGTTGTTGCATGCGAAGTAGAAATTTGCCATCTGAAAATGCGCAAAGCATACTGGCCACGCTTTGCTGTACGAAACGTTCGGCCAATTTGTTATCTAAATGTTGCTGGCCCCAAACTGTGCGACTGAATTTTCA
Source organism: Actinia equina (assembly GCA_011057435.1). Taxonomy (NCBI): domain Eukaryota; kingdom Metazoa; phylum Cnidaria; class Anthozoa; order Actiniaria; family Actiniidae; genus Actinia; species Actinia equina. The sequence goes on along the minus strand of WHPX01000678.1, from coordinate 23,145 downwards.
ATAGACCTCGACTCTGACGTAATGTTGTCCCATTGCAGACCACGTGTCATTCCCTAGAATATTATTTCTTTGTTTAATAGTTGCACACGAGAAGACACATGAATATGGATACAACTCAAACAAAGAATCTTCAGTTCTCTAGGGAATGACACGTGGTCTGAAATGGGACCACATTGCGCTCGAGCGCTCTAGAGCCGAGGAGGTCTTTTTGTCTGGATAGCATAATGTTTATCATACACACCGTTCAACTGAACACATAAACTTGACCATCCGATACTGTGTAAACGAACGCAGCCTTATAGTAACTGTCTTAACCCTCATTTATCCCATTTTTTTATTTTTTAAAAATCCCTTTTAGTATACTCCACAAGTATGGCTAAATTACCATCGCAAATCCACAGAAGGTTTCCACATTGGAGGTGTATTGCTAGACTTTAGCGGTGGAGTGCTAAGCCTTCTCCAAATGAACATTTACTGCATCATTGAGCACAGCAACAAACAATTTACAGGAAATATTCCAAAAATGGCTCTGTCAGTTGTTACTCTAATATTTAATATTATCCTAGTAATTCAGCATTATGTACTTTACATGGGGAATCCATTACCTGAGTTACGTCTACAGCAATCCGAAGAAAAGCACCAGTTAATTGCAAGTGGGGGTAGATCTAATATAAATATCTATCATGCCATTAATATGGATGCAAATAATGGCACATCCAATGATGGGTCCATCAGTGTCTCAAAATGTTAGATTGGATAGGATACTTATAGAGGATAGTAATATATTCTCAATGAAGCCATTATCACGTCGCAGTATGATTAAAATGGGGCGAGATCCGCGACGATGATGAGACAAATAGGGAAAACGAGAACACCACTGCCACCAGGCTTAGGGGTGGGTCGGTGGGGAAAAATTCGTACTTGGAAGGTCCAAACGACGTTATGCAATGAGTCATGTGTGTCGACTTAATTTATGCTGGTTTAGCCGCGATAATTTATTTAGTGAGAGTAGTTAATAGAGGGGAATGGTTATTAAACCTATTGTTATCAGGTCTTTGTTCGCTTTTGATGTTAAACCGGTCTTGACGGTGCACAATGTTTGATTTATGCAATGGTAGCTTTTTTCAAAATTTACGCGTATTGTAAAGAGACATAGTTGTTAAATGTTGCGCTCAAATTTTTCCAATGGAATTGTTTTGTCTTTGTAGGCCACACCTTTGTCTCTCCGTCTCTCTTTTTCCATTGCAGTATATTCACTTGTTTCAAGAAAGTTAGCCACCTGAAAAGCTATAAAGTTGAGGCCGTCAAGGATTATGGATGGATTATTCATTTTACACGTTCAACCGCTTGATAACTGTTCATGGACTTGCTAATCTTTTACCGGTTACAGTCTCACCTCTTCTGAGCATTATCGAGCTGCAGTTTGTATTAAAAAGGCTTCGTATATATATGTTTTTTTGGTTTGAAAAGTTTCCCATGATGCTCAGTAATCTCAGCTTTCTAGGTTTTTGGTAGCTTTATTGAAATAAGTGTATATACACTTGATCATGATTGCAGAAAGGCGGTAGTATACATTTATACATTTATTTAATGAGATGCAAGACTTTAGCAAAATATTTATGGCTATACTTCGTTGCCTTTTTAGCTCGTGAAGAGCTATTGGGGTGGCTAGATTTCGCATACACCATTACGAAAATGTTTGAAAAGTGCTTGCAGATCGAGTCATTCAAGACGAATTTGTGGCCGTTTCATTGCGGTTAGGTGTACCTCCTATAACCACACTCATTATTATTGGAAATATGAACCTTGATACGATGTCTCCAAGATGCAAGACTCAAATCATAAGAAAATGATGTTTGTTTGTGTGCCTCGGAAAACGTTGGTTTATTCAATGCCTCCCATGACATCACACTCATTAACATATATCTCCAAGATGGATCACTCAAATCATATTTACATGATAGATGAGGCAGTAAGCCGTGGGAGATGGGCTCGGATGTCATATAAGAACATGCGTAATAGGTAAATTACGAGCCTTAGATGACACGACTGAAGAAGAGTGCCATACAAGCCTTTCACAACTTCAAGTCGCGTAAAAAATAAGCCAGCTCAACTAGAAACGTGGACATCTGTTTCGGCCTGTATTCGGCCTCGTCAGCACGGTGTATCTAGTGAGCTGATGGCAATCCCAGATGACACGACTGAAGAAGAGTGCCATACAAGCCTTTCACAACTTCAAGTTAAAGTTGTTTGTTAATACGCATGTTCATATTTAAATGTTTAACCATTCGACCCTTCACATCATTTAGAATCAATACGTTAGAGGTTAGCGAGGGGCACTTTAAATAGTAAGATAACAGTTTTAATATGGTTTTATTTACTGAAAAACGGTAACTAAACTTTATAACACATAAAATTGTTCGCCATATTTCGAATCAGTGTATTGGAGTGTTCATGTTTCTTCCGACTACCTTAATCTATAAATGCCTTGTTACAGTATGTACCGACTTCTTCGGTTTGAGTATGTACGCTTGTACTTGTATGGATGGGTTCATGTCTCTTTAGATGAGCATATCGCGCAAATGCCTTGTTGCAGCATGTACAATTGTATGTCTTGACATCTGTATGGTTGCAGTCGTGTATCTTTACAGAACCCTGTTCTTTACATGCCTTGTTACAGTATGTACACTCGTTCAGTTTGACACCTATATGGGTGCGTTCATGTCTATTTAGAACTCCCTGTTGTTTAAATGCTTTGTCACAGTATGTACATTCATATGGTTGGACTCCTGTATGGATTCGTACATGCTGCTTTAAATGATCATGTCGTGTAAATGTCGTGTCACAGTATGTACACTTGTATGGTTTGACTCCTGTATGAATGCGTTCATGCCTCTTAAAATCATCTCGTTGTCTGAATGCCTTGTCACAGTATGTACACTCATACGGCTTGACACCTGTATGGATACGTTCATGTTTCTTAAGATAATCTTTTTGCGCAAAGCCCTTGTCACAGTATTTACACTGGTAGGGTTTGACACCTGTATGGGTGCGTTCATGTCTCTTCAGAATTCCCTGTTCTGTAAATGTCTTGTTACAGTATGTACACTTGTGTGGTTTGACACCTGTATGAATGAGGTCATGTTCTACGAAATAATCTTGTTTTTCCAATTCCTTGCAGTGTGTATACGTTTATGCTTGTCCTCCTGATATGTCAGCAACATGCTCTTGTGACAACCGTTGCGTGCTGGGTAGGGACTCCTCATCTTTGTCATCCAAGTTACAACTATCTTTCGATGAATTTTTGTTTTCTAAAAATTGCATGATTGATAACGAGAACAGGTAAGAGGTGTGCTAATTAACATTACAGTTTCTCTGATAAAGGAAGAAAGTCACACCTGTAGGGTAGGGGACTGGTACTCTCCCTCAAGGGCAGATCCAGGGGGGGCAAAGGGGGGCTGTAGCCCTCCCTTCAGCAGAAAAAAACGATGCTTTTTTATATTGTTTTTCGTTGTGTTGACAAAAGAAACTCAATTAGCCCCCCCTAAACTCAATTAGCCCCCCCCCAAAAAAATTTTGACTGGATCTGCCCTTGTCCCTCCGCACTATAATAAACACGGCTACAAGATACCATTCATTTTCTAAGGGTAATTTATCCTGTTTATATAGGGGGCCACGTAAAAAAAATTCAGGTCGAGAAGGGGTGATGCATTTTACATCTTACACAGAATCCATTACAATGATGGATGAGTGAATCGGATGTTTGGATTTCATGAATCGATGAATTCATGGATGATAGGATCAACGTATAGAGCGTTTTCACGTGACGTCACAGCGGCCATTGTGGGGTACCAAAACAATACATTTTCTATCCTCCAGGAATTGAACTCTATTTTTATTGCAAATACTGAGCAGAAAGTTTCTATTGTTTATGCCTGCCTTCTCACGTGAGTGAAAACGCTCTATAGATGAATTTTTCGATTGCATGTTACATCATCGCAGCCTCTAGGGGGAGCATTGGTGCCATTTCTTATTAGCATCCATTGTTAATGGCACCACAATGGCTGCCTTGCTTTTAACTCTCTTTTGGTGAATGCTTGCAGCCCATGGATGAGAATTGAGAGGAAGTGATTTTTACGAAGCAAAACAAATGACTAGATTTCAAAAAGAATGACACACCTTGTTTATCATGTTTCTCTGTGCTTTGTGTAGTCTGTCCATTAGCACAGTCACAGACATCAGTCTGTAAATACTGGATCTCTTGGGACAATGACATCTTACAATCATTGTTGTATTCCTAAAGAGTGAAACAAAATATGAAACTGTACTGGGTCCGTAACCATCAAAATGGCTTTCCATCACGTCAACTACATGTATCACATGCCACAATTAAGTTTATAAATAATTATACAGCTTCTCATTAATCCCATATAGGTAACTGTCCAATTATTTTCTTAATTGGACAGTTCTTGTTGATATGGGATTAATTAGGCAGCTATATAATTAATAGGTAATGGGATTTCATGCTCCTGAATCAAGAAATAATTAGACTCGAAAAATTCCTCTGACTGCCAAATAGGACTCGGCCTACGGCCTCATCCAATTTTGGAAAGTCCTCGGAATTTTTCTCGTCCAATTATTTACATATACAAACGTCTTTGCATAATTGTATATAAAAAAATAAGCAACTTATTAGTCAGCTAAGCATGTGATAAGACTGTGCACTTATATTAGCCCACATTTTCATGTTAGATTTAGAAGACAAAATTAAGAAGGTATCTAGGCTTACATTATTAACACCTGTCCATCTGTGTTCTCCTGTTTTCTTGTTGTAATAGAAAAGAATCTGTCCTGACTTACATTCATATCCAAACCAATCTGGATCTATTTCATCTGGTTTTGTCAACATGGAAATCTGTTGAGCAACAATATTTTGTTACAAAATGATTTGCAATTGATGATGTATCTACTGTAGTTGAGCATTAGTAATGCGATATGGGAAAATACTAATAATAGGCTGGTTTGTCCACTTCTATACACCATCATTAACCATGTAATCATCGATATCACCATCAACCAGTCTACAAATATATAATGAATATGTATTTATACTTAACAAACTTAGGAAAATACAATAGAAATCATGACAGTGAAGATTATAATTCTGATACAAAAATGGTAGTCTCCTCTTTTACTCCGATGAAGGACTTGCGTCCGAAAAGTCAGTAAGTTTTTTCATCTTTTCGCCATGTAAGATTTACCCTTTTATCATTACTGTTTCATTAGAAACGCCGATGCAGCTCACACTAGTTTTTAGCTAGTCATCTCTTCCTATAATTCTGATACAGAATCATGTTCATTTGCATAAACTTTAACTTGGATTTTCTTGGGCAGATTCACTTTTATCTTGAAAATTTTAGTGAAACACGAAGGAACTAGCCTAGACTAACCTATTGTTTTGTCCCCCAAATTGAGCTGCATTCCAAAGTGCGGCAAGGGGTCTATAAACATCCTATTGCATTATTGGATGTTATTTCATTTTTTATTTATTTTTATTAAGGGGTAGAGTATCACCATTACACCATTTGTATGAATGGACTTGCTATCCCTAAGGTATGGGAATGCTTGACTCACCTATGCTCTAAAGCACCCCTTTGCCCTCTCATCGCCTAGCAACCATGAGTAATGTTCAGTACTTTATTTAACTTACATGATCACCACCTGTCCATTTGTGTTCTCCTGTTGTCTTGTCATAGTAGAACAGAATCTCTCCTGACTTACATTCATAACCACACCAATCTGGATCTACTTTTTCTCCCTTTGACATGCTTTACTATTAACAAATTTTACAATAAAAAGAGATGTTATTATTCTGGTCTCTACTAAAAAATTTTACATTGGAACCTGAAAACGTATTCAAATGAGGCATTACATCACGACACATCAATAATGAATTACCAAACGTACTAGTTGACCATAAACGATCTGATATTGGGTGGAAATTCAATGAAATAATTTAAATCAACGCTTCACAGATCTTCACAAAAGATGGTTGAATGAGTAATGCTTGAAATACAGAGAGAGACTGGAAGCAACACAGGGAGCCCACACAGTACAGAATGTAAAAGATTGTTTCGTCTGCCAAATTTTTCTTTGTTTATTTTGACAGCGTTTTAAATTCTATATGAAATAGCTTCATTAGAAGTTCTCTAATTCCTTTTCGCTAAAATAGTCGGTCACTTTAGATTTATACAGAGGACGTCTGTGAAAATCGATGTCTATTCGTAAACTTCTTAAAAGCCGAACGAATGACGAATGAAAACCGATATTTTTAATAACATCTTTATTTTGAATCAGCGTTTTAAATTCTGAGTGAAATAGCTTCCTAAGAAGTTCTCTAATTCCTTTTCGCTAAAATAGTCGGTCACTTTAGACAGAGGACGTCTGCAAAGTCGATATCTATTCGTGAACTTCTTGAAATCCGAACGAATGACGAATGAAAACCGATATTTTAAAAAGAAGGTGTGTATGGAACGCCTGCTTCATATGAATGACTTCATGTGATTTCCGCTGCACGTTTTTGATAAAATGGTTGAAAAGTTACCTTTAAAATTAGCGGCTCAAGCAACAGGATGGACTTACTTTGTTGTTTGGACTATATCTTTCTACCCGCAAGTTTATTTGAACTGGAAAAGAAAAAGCGTCGTTGGTTTTTCATTCGATTATCTGGCTATCAACATAGTTGGTTTTCTGTCATATTCTATCTACACTTTAGTCACGTATACTAACTCTGATATGCAGAGATATTTTCGCAAGGAAAACCACTCTAAATCACGAGATGATCCGGTCAAACTAACCGATGTCGTTTTCGCAACTCATGGACTCGCAATATGCTTCTTTCAACTTGGTCAAGTATGTGTTTACGAGCGTGGAACACAAAAGCTAAAGAAGTGGATTGCCTGTGTCTGTGGCTTTGCTTTAACTGGAATATTTGTATTGACTATGGTAGCGTCCTTTTCTCACAACTCTTTGAAAATGTGGGCTTTGGTTCTCACGTATTGTGGCTATATTAAGTCTATTTCTTCGTTTTCCAAGGTATGGTAACATGCTTCTCTTGAATAGTACCCCTCACAGTTCCCTGCGCCATTGAAAGGTACATGTAGCCGTGCCTTTGCATAGAAGCGAGATGAAGGGGGAGTTTGCAATGATAGATACATGCATGTGAATAATTGTCCAAGGTCATTGCAAGCTCATTGTTCAAAGGGATTCTGGTAGTGGTAGAAAATGATACTATAATGCAAGTGCAACCAGTTCACAGACCGTGTATTATTGCTCAGTAATTGCACTCGAAAACTTAATGGTCGTGATACGCGAGAAATTGAGTGTGTCGTATAATAACAACGCTTTACTCACAGACCATCCAACACCTTTCTGCCTATAATAGACATTGGTAATTAACATTTGAGTATGAGTATACATTATATATTTTATATTCTGACCTTTGTAATGAGGTCTTTTTGGGAAGGGGGATATTTTGGGCCTTGAAATGTAAAATAAATGAGACGAAAAACTGTTCTTGCTATTTCAGGTGGTTCCACAAATTTACCTTCATTTTAAAAGGAAATCCACAGAAGGCTGGAGCATTGCTGCTATTTGGATGGACTTTAGTGGTGGCATCCTTAGTGTTGTCCAAATGCTTATCTACTGTGTTATTGATGGAGACAATGCTCAACTCACAGGCAATATTCCAAAACTATGTTTGTCTGTTCAGTCTCTTATTACTGATACAATATTTATCTTTCAACATTACATAGTATATCCTTCAAAGCCAATTAGCTGGGTTAAACAACAAACTCAGCAAGATGAATCTATTAAAAGTCTAGTTAATAGTGACACTGAAAGTATAGGATAACTTAATTTTTTTACTACGATCATGAGGAGCTTTATGTAGCTTAGGATTTCCCTGTGTGATATCTATGACGTCTTCCTACTCGCATTACAGTTAACTAAGTTGTGGTTTCACAATTACTCTACACACTGTAGAAGTTTGCTTGCAGTTCTGATAAATTGGAAAATTTATCAATCTATACTGTAATCTTAGCGCAATTGAGTATGCTTTTCATTGTTTAAGATATTAAATTATAAATGCAAGTTATCAATCTGAATCTAAAATAATACCGGTAGTTCAAAGTTGGGTATTCACATAGTTTGAAACATAGACTACAGGCCCTCTGATAATGACAATGACAATGACAATGTTTTATTTGCATCACTTTTACAAATTTTAAATTACATTCAACTATTACCTTGAATATTAGATGCAAGCTCGCTATAATAACCTATAAGGGCTATACAGGACAGCAAGCTTCCAACTTATGTACAATATAACTAGGCAAGTAGATAGCAAAGCAAGAATAAGGAAAAATAAGCATATATATGTATGATATGTATATTAGTACTAATCTATGTGTAAAGGAAAAAGTAAGGAAGAATGGAAGAATAAGCATAATTATATTAAACTTATATTTATAATAATGTACATTAATACTTAAATTGTTTATATATTTGTATGTGACGACGTATATTCATACTGGAAATGGATAGAATGATATCTACATGAGAGAAAAATCAAGGACATAACATGGAAAATTATGTTTCATAATTCTTTAACAAGGATTTTTTCAATGTATTTTTGAATGACGATATGCTGGGAGCTTGCTTTAAATCCTTTTCAATAGCATTCCAAGTTTTCACACCAGCAAATTTCAGAGTAAATTTCATTCATAATTTCAGAGAATTTCAGAGATAAATTAGATAAAGCATTGTAGAATTCAGATTGTCTCTCTATCATAGGCGGCCAAAGGCTTTATGCGTGTAGCTGCAGTATTTTGATTTATTTAGCTCAAAAAAAACATCAAGTTGACAGCTAGTGACATAAGGTGTCGCTACTTATAACGCCCTTAGTTAAAAGTTACGTTCCAGCCAAACCACACTCAGGGTTTCATGTAACATTTCTTATTGTTAACTTGGGACTCATTGAGGCCCAAGTCAGTGGGACAGCAAAATCCTAACTGGTATAAAGCTCATCATGATTCTCAAGGGAATGACGCCCGGAGCCAGGGACGCCTATTTATTTTTATTGATTTCTGAAAATATAATGGTAAGAGACTGGTTTTTCTAAGGGATGGGAAAGTATATTAATTCTCATATTTGTTTTCAATTATTCCCAAAAGAATGAAACGTTTTGGTCATGTTGGTTCATGGTACAGCAATTGAGTATATTATAGACTAGTCATCACTAGAGTGCATGCAGTAAAACCATGAAATAAAAACAAAGTTGATACTGAAAAATATAGCTATTTATTGACTTATAGTAGCTATCCCTCAACCAGAACATTCATTCCACGAAGACAAATATACAAGAGACCATTTGTTTCTTTTGCTTAATGAATGTTCTGGTTTAGTGATAGCATGAAATATTGTAGTCACAAAATAGTAATATTTGTCAGTCAACTTGTATAGTTTTTATTTCATGGTTTTACTGCATGCTCTCTATATTCATACATTGGAAATTATTTCATAATTTACAGACTGTATACTATAATTATAAAATTCAGGGGCGGATCCAGGGGAGGGGTGCAGGGGGTGCGCACCCCTCCCTGGTAACACTTTGTGCTCCTACTTCGAAGATAACCAATTTTTTTTTGCCTTTGATTCTAAGGGGTGCACTCCTCCCTGGGTTAACATTGTGTGCAGCACCCCACCCTGAACAAAATCCTGGATCCGCCCCTGAAATTTGTACAACTTTTATAATTATAGTATACAAATATTATAAGTATTTGAAAATACGATAACTTAAAACCAAAGTACATGTATGAGGAATTTTATGATGGTTTTTTTTATTTAAAATACTCTTAAATATTTTATCAATACATAATCATTGTATGACTGTTCATATTCTTTTAAAAACAAATTATGTACAAAATATACACCTTTTATAATTTAACTTTAATTTATAACTAATAAAATACCTTTAATAGTGCACACGTACGATAAACCCAGAAAAGTACTTCAAGTTAAAGCACTAAAATAACACTGCAGAATCCTAGTTAGTTAATACTATTTTTTGGCTGTTGTAGAGTGATTTTCCTCAAACCCTGAAACGGTTTCTAGAGTTAGTATATAACGGTCTGAAGAAAATCACTCTAACATAATAATAGTGCTTTCTGTCTGACAACATTTACAGACACTGGATCTTGCACTAACATGTACATGTCACATGACCCTGCCCCCTTAAATAGGTCCTTTACAGTTCACGTGTCTGTACTGGTGAGCAAAAAAAATTATTTTATTTTAAATTGGTGATTCTTTTTAGCTACTTGTAAAAGACAGTGTATTTCACCCATGGTAATTGAGATGTTCATTTATTGCTCTCAGTGAATTAGTCTGCATTTGATTGCTGAGCTGCAAAGGGCCTATTAAGGAGTTAATTTCATAAATATAGACTTTTATATTCGTTTTGGTCTTTATTTTAATGATAACATTATTTTTCTCATGCCACATATTATTAGTCCAAACCTCACCTTTTTACATTTGCCGGGGTGCTTTTTTCATTTCTGATTTTCATTTTGACTGAACTCTTTGCTTTTACAGTGTGAATCAAAAAACCGTGGGCACCTAGAAATATTCCAGGAATGTTCTATTCTTCTTTGGCCAATAAGACTTGAATTTCTAACCACAAGATAACAATAATGCTTCTGATTGGCTATTAAACATTCTGGAAATATTTCTAGGTGCCCACGATTTTTGTAAGAGGGTTGGGTTTATATCACCTCTAAGTGCAAATCTGCAGTTGTCTTTAGAGTAATCCAGTACCACTCGAAAGCTGGATTTTCATTGCTCTTTAAGTACAGTACCGCTTTTGTAAGGTTAGGTTTAGTGCTATTGTTTGGATGACCAATCTATTGTTTTTAATCCAATATTGAACTCGTTCCGAGCAGTACAGGCTGGCTCTGTCTTTAGAAAAATCAGTAAACTGTCCACGAAACTTGTCTCATCTTGCCACCTCTTTCTATGACCTCATCCATCGCATACCTCAATCTCTCAGTAACCAGTGGACAACCATGAAATATTAATATGCATATCTTGGGGCACAGCATAAGTATAGCTTCTAATGAGTCGTCGGATATTTCTGTGCAATGTGCAACATGAAGTTCCTACAGGAAGGAGTAGTGTTAATTCTCTAAATGTTACTTGTTGAATAAAATAGCAACTACAAAATTAAGGTTCATTGGAGTTTTTAAACATGTGAACCTAATAGTTTGTAACTTTCATATTTTTGACTTGAAGCAGCAAAAAAAAAAAAAAAAAAAAAGAAAAATAAAGAATTCAGCATGCAGCTTTGCAGCTACTGAATTCGCATGTTTATAAAAATGGCAGTAATAATGCGACGATATACCTTTAGGGAAGCTGCACAACAACCATTTGCCAAGCTCATTACTCCATCATCAGTGATCTGTAAACACATATATATTCATCATTAACCATCACCATCATCACTAAGTACTATGGACCTTCATCATTATCATCACTACCATCAACATGGGTCATCCCATAGCAAATAAAATGTAAACAAAAAGTTCAAAGTAGCATTTATTTATCCATTAGATAAGACATCAACATCAAAACCATCAGATCATAGCCCCTCAGTCGGTTAAACGTACTGTAAATATCCTTCCAGTATTAATCATTCCCAGGATTTCACAGTATACTGGTATATCACATTATATATAGTATATTCATACTGTCATAGTCTCCAAAATTTACCTTGGTTCTGCACACATTCAAACTCTGAAGATATCTGCAATTATTAGCTAATGCCTTCAAAGACTCATCTGTGATATTACAAGCAGCTATATTGAGATGTTGTATGTAAGGGCAGTTGTGTGCTAATTCTTTGATGGCTATGTCAGTTATATTGACACAGCGACGAAGATATACTGTTTGGAGCTTGGTGCAACATTTCACAACATTGATAATACCTGGGGGGAAAAGTAATGAAATTTAACGATTTGAAGATAAATAAAATAACTAGTAAGGTTAGCCACGCATTTGCATCGAAGCAAGACAAATGGTGAGCTTGCAATAAGAAAGACATGAATAATTGTCCAAGGTGTTAAACAAAAGTCTCTATCATTGCAAGCTCACCGTTCGTCTTGCTTGGAGGAAAACGCAGGGCTACCTTCCAAGATGGCACAGGTACTGTTAAAGTGACTATTCACCGCTGAATTAGGGTTTATACCTTCAGAAGAAATATTCTCTCTTCTATCTTTAATCGCATTCAGATCGAGTTTCTTGAGTCCTTTACACTGTGATAATGTAGATAACCCAACATCTGTAGGCGAGGATTCACTCAAATCAAGCTCTCTTATGTGGGAAGTGACAACCTCAGGGGGGAAAAAAGAAAGAAAGAAAGAAAACAACGTTAAAGCCAAAATAAATTAAATATTAAGCTTATAAGAGAAATTTATTGTTCTCTTTATACTTTACAGTTTCAGAGTATTCACCAGATCTAGAGATTGTCATAAATATATCATGATTATTTTGTATAGTATTTTCTTTTCGTTATAGTCTTTTGAACTTGAAGATTCAGATCTTAAAAAAATATTTTAAAATCTCATTTACCTTTGGGAGTATTTCATCATTTAATAGTCCTCTTTTAGAAAACAGCTTTACTAGCTTATCCTTGACTTCATTAGGTAATAAATGCAATGATTCCTGGTGTTCTTGGATGTGATCTGCGACTGAACGAATACAAGAACTCTGTAAACTGCTGACATAAACTACAGCCAGTGCCGCCATTTTGTTTTGGTAACCACAATAAAAAGCCTCACCAGGGGAGAGAAGGGTAGGGGGAAAAGGAGACTAGTCCCCGTAGCAGCCAGCCTGCATTTCTCTTGGAAACTAGTTAGCTGAATGATTATTTGGTAGCAAATACGCAGTAGAATGAATTATTTAAAAAGAAAGTTTGTTTGTTAAGAAAGCTGGAAAATTTTGGACAATTGATTGTTTTTGATCGATCGTACAACAGTCCTCTTACCCCTCCCTGGTTAGAATTTGCGAGCCAGGCATCTCTCCCTGACGGGAACATTTTCCATTTCGCGGGCTATTTTGAGTGTAGTTTGTCTCGTTTGAGCATCAATGAAGGTTTTCTGATGGCGTCTTTGGGGAATTTCCAGAGTTATATGTAAACGGTAAGAGGAGAAGCTTAAATTATTAGACTAGGGGAAGCAGTTTGCGTTGGGATGATGAAAAATAAACCCTTTAGAGCGGGTGAGTTTTAAGAAATTACCGTAATATCAGGTCTTCTTGGTGCCGTATGATTTGCAGGGTATTGTTTAGCTCCAAATTTATTGTCTTTTGCTGTTGTTTCATTGTCTTCATCAGTGCTTCAGGTGCCTTGCAACACCGAAGAAAGAGCTTAAATATCGAAGTAACTCGCCGAAGTAAACCGAGTAGAGTTGAACGTTGCATTTGTATTCGGCAAGAAGACACAGAGAAAATTGAGAGGATGAAAGCGAAATCTAAAGTAAAGATATTTAAACTACAAAAAGGTGAGTTGCCATTGGTTGGATATAATATATGTAGGGTTCTGAAAACAAATTATTAAGCACAAAACTTCCAGTAAATGAATAATTTTTCAAAGAATCCGAATAATTAATATTCGAAATATGGGGTGCCTGTGGTATTAGTGACACAGGAATCCCAAAATCCAGGCCACAAGCAATACTTTTTGAATTGATTTTGAATTGTTCCACTGCTTTATTGTATTTTCTGATTGAAATATTGAAATAATGTTGAAAATTACATTAAGTTTACATTAACAATTTATATGAAAGAAATGAATAAATAAAGATTTCAATGATTTAGCAAGTACAGTCTCCGCTGGCAGACTGTTCCATATAAAGGTAATATCCTAGCAAAAAAAAAAAAAAAGTAAAAAAAAAAAAAAAAAAGAAAACTTATAGGCGTTTGAATGTGCATAAATATGTAAAGATTTTTAAGGATGATTCATATTGCTCTAGATTTGGATTCTGAAAATTGCACAGAGCTTGGAAGAGATAGATAAGATAGATAACTCCGTATAAGCCTTTTCATAGTTTAAGAATCGATTCCACTGCGCATGCGATTTTATCCCGAATTTCTCACCTTCTTTTGTCTAAACCTTCTTTGTTGTTAATTAAACAAAAGAAGATGAGAAATTCGGGATAAAATCGCATGCGCAGTGGAATCGATTGGTAGAGAAAAGGGGGGGATGGGCAAATTTTTATCAGAAAAATGGGGGGGGGGGGGGGGGGGGATGCACAGTTTTTGGAAGAAGCTTCAAGTCTTGCTTAGGGGGAGTTGTATTTTTTTGCATGACTTTAAAGGGGGAGGGGGGTGTTAAAGATTATTCTGGACACTTCAAATTTTCACCTGCCCCCCCCCCCCTCCCCTGCCATATATTATGAACACAGCCTTACATCGCTATACGATAATTAGGCTAAGCAGTCAAACACTTCAGCTTTTTAGTTTGGAAACGAACGAGGATAACTCGCTATTCGATAAAATTCAAAACGATTCGAAACGATTCTCAAATGGAGTTCCATCTCGACCTCTCGACACTCTCTCGACCATTAGCGATCCAAATACATATCAGCCAATTACAATACGTTAAAACGGAAGCCCATAGTTTTACAAATTACGTTTGAAAATGTGCAGTTCATTGATACCTCAAGCATCCTACTCAGCTAGCAAACAGCGCTCGTTTTAGCACGTCTACAGATTGACCTTTTCTTTTCTCCGCCAATCATTAGAATCTACTTATTATTATTACCAGGGCACCGAAAATCGCATAAACAAGAATTAACCGGACTAACCGGTTTTGAATAGAAATGCTGGCTTTTTTGCCGCCTTTTTCCTTCCTCTTTCCGCTTCCGTTTCCCTCTCTTAAGAGACCACCTTTTTATTTTTTATTTTTACATGTAGAAATACCTGGGTTTCTTGTCGATCGGGTTTTCGAGTGGGCAACCTTCCGGTAATAGTGTTTTAAGAACAATTTGAATCGGCAACTGATCAAATACCGTTTTCTTCCCTACTTCCTGAAATCCTTCCTCCTGGGTCCGGTTGTGCGAAGGGTGGATAGCGACAGATAAAACTTATCCACTGGATATACTTTTTGGACAACAGCATCGACTTACTCTTACCAACTGGACTATAAGGATTTATCCGTCGGATAGCGCTATCCACCCTTCGTACAACCGTGCCCAGAGATTATCGCACAAGTTATAATCCAATTTGGAAGAATTGAATTCAAAAAAATTCCTCTGACTGCCAAATTGGACTCGGCCTATCGGCCTCTTCCAATTTTGTCAGTCCTCGGAATTTTTTTCATCCAATTATTTCCAAATAATTGGACAGCATGTAGTCCTATTATCTAAACTAATCGGCGTAACTAACTTCCTCTAGTCGTCTACAAACTATTAACTAAGTACTAATTTTCATGGGGTTAAGTAGAACTGAATAGTATTCGATAGATCAACTTGGTTGAAATTTGAATAGATGTAACAGCTGTCTAGCTGTGTTCGAAGGCTCAGGTTACTGTCTATACCTCATGCAAACATGAATGATACAATGAAGGCGTGGCCGAGAAAAAACGATTCGAAGCTTTATATTCTTCATAACCGTTAATCACACTAGGCTATATCATGATATGTCGAAGTAAAACTACCGCATTTTTGCGTGCCGTTTTTTTAATACTTTCAACAGAATTTTCAAAATTTTCATGCATTTCCTGTTGACATTAAAGATTAGTTCAAGGTACATTATTAGATATCGCTCTTCTCAGCAGGATTGTTATTATCAATGCTGTATTGTTCTCATTTTGTTATGTAATCACTGCAGATAGCCTACGCTTCATGACATCTTGCATGTACCGAGAAAATTACTCTGTTCGCTTATTTGTTTTTTTTTCCTGAGACATTCTTTGCTGTTTCTATTTCGGTTTGGACGGATCTTACTCTGTCTTCTCGGGATCTAAACCCAACGAAACAAACACACACACGTAAAATTATTACTTTCGTAGAAAACGAGAAAATTCGAGAAATTGAAGAAAACTATATTTTAATACGAAAGCATAAGCTGTGATGGAGTGCTAAGTTGTAGAGGAGCAAATCTTAACAAATTATAGTGAAACTAATGATATGCAAGCTAAATCCTTTCGTTTCCTTTCGTTTCCTTTCGTTTCCTTTCCTTTCGTTTCCTTTCGTTTCCTTTCGTTTCCTTTCGTTTCCTTTCGTTTCCTTTCGTTTCCTTTCGTTTACTTTCCTTTCCTTTCCTTTCCTTTCGTTTCCTTTCCTTTCGTTTCCTTTCCTTTCGTTTCCTTTCGTTTCCTTTCCTTTCCTTTCCTTTCTCTTGCTTTGACTTGCATTTGCTTTCCTTTCCTTTTCGACCTTACCTTTTTCTCCCTCTTGGTGTCATTTTCGTTCGTTTTCTTTACATCCCCCATCCCTTTTTGCATTTTAAGAAGTTTCTCTCTTTCAACCTCAAAGTGACGACTAAGCAAGGTTTTCTTATTGCTGTAAAAGCATCTTATTTTTCGACTTTCGACATTCCATATCTCTCTGGCACGCATTCTATACAGTATTTCGATCAGATCTTAGAGCTGACTACCAAGCATAACTGTTGCGTAAAAAAAATATTGTCTGGAATTCATGGTCATTAGCTGCAAGCCAAACCATATGTTACACATACTTGCGCAAACTGGATCAAAGATAAGCTGGTTAGTTAGCTCAAAACGGCGCAAATTCCGGCCAGAGGCACTTTAGATTTTTAGTTACACACACCGTGGTTCTACTAGAACAAACCAAATATAACATTCATAGAAAATGCCGGCAGCCTGAAGGCAGCCAATGATGATTAGTTTGTAACTTGCGCGCTTTCAGAAAAAGAAAGCGCTAGGCTTGAAGTGATTTCGAAATAGCCGTAAGGCAGCTATGGTTGATGGCTTGTCATACGTAACGCTAGAAGGCAAAGTTCATTGAGAGAAAAGTGACCTGTCTTCCAAAGTAAGCATATCATTGAGCAAGACGGTAGAGCAAGCCCAGAGGGAAGGGAATGGCTAGTCAGAAGACTAGAGGACATTTGCCCTTAATGTCTCACGCGCTAACCACTTGTAATGTAAACAAGTCAAAGGTTTATCTAGTCTCGCCAAAACCATCTTTTGTGAGGTCTGAACCTTGAGCCAATCGCAACGTACACCGAAAGAGAAGGCTCGTTATCATAATGGATCGCATTATGCCTCAGGCTAAACAAACTATAAACACTTATTAGTCAATATTGTACTATTTTACTATCTTGTAACCCATCCACTATCAAAATAACAAAAAAATTCACAAATATTAAATATAATCTTAGCTTATTTTCGTTCGACATGTGAAAACTTGCCTCAGGATTTGACATGATTACAATAATGTGTAGTTAAGTGTGGATTTAAATATGTTGACGCTATGTCCTGAAAGAAAGCCGCGTTGCGCCCGAAGGGTGCACTTTGTCATGTCGCTTCTGGGGTATAGGACAACCCTTACTCCATTACTTGTCTTTTGGTAGAACTAGATTTCCCTTTTCCTTAATTCCGTAAAAATAGATGTTCATTGTTAACTGATTCTAATAGATAAGAGTTGAATCTAAGTCAAGCTGTTCATTCCGCTTGTTTACTAGATTCCATTTACCAACTATAAGGACTAAGCGATTTTAAAGTTGTTTCACATAAAAAACTAGATTTCTAAATTCCATAAGCCAGTAAAAATAAATATTTATTATCATTATTATCAATAGTCAGTTCAATCTAACTCTACAATTGTAGCTGTCCATCCCACTTGTTTACTAGATTCCTTTTGTCAACTCAGTCAGTGTCAGTTGTCAGTGTTTTTAAATTTGTCTCACAGATATAAAACTAGATTTCCACTTTCCTTAAAAATGTAAAATAGATATATAAAAATTATATTCATAATAATAAATATCAGTTAAATTTTCAACTCCATTTGTCCATTCCTCGCTTGTTTACTAGATTCCATTTCCAGTTAAGTGTTCTTAAAATGTCTCACAGATGTATTTAACTTAGCTTAACTTACTAAAATGCTCTCCTCACCAGGAGGCACATAATGTTTGTATTTCACAGAAATAGTAACTTAACTTTATTCCTTAGTTCTAATTCCTTCAGTTGAAGGAACTTTTTACTAATCCTAATATTAATATTCCCATCTAAAATTGAATACGGTGTTATTGCTTTCTAAAGGTTGTTAATCTATAGTACACTTATGATGATTAAGTGTAGTAAGTGTTGATTTATTAATGGTTCGTTTATAAGAAAACGCAACAGTTTGTACCGTGTATGGGCGTGTCCTGCATGTATGTTTTTTTAAAATAATTATTGGTGCTCACACAATTTTGCATTTTACTTCATTATTTCTCCACCCCCTTCTACTCCTCTCGGCCTGCGCGGCTCTTGCTTCTTCTTTTTCTTTTCTTGTCCTTGCGCGTAGTCGTTGTCGTTGTCGTTGTCCTTCTCCATTTAAATCTTGTTCTTCTCGTTCTTGTTCTTGTTCTTCTACTTCTTCTGCTTCTGCTTCTGCTTCTTGTTCTTGTTCTTGTTCTTCTACTTCTCTACTTCTTCTACTTCTTTCTTCTTCTTCTTCTTCTTCTGCTTCTGATTCTGCTCTTCTTCTCCTTCTTCTTCTTCTTCTTCTTCTTCTTCTTCTTCTTCTTCTCTCTTGCTTCTTGCTTCTACTGCTTCTGCTTCTGCGTCTTCTGCTGGTTATCTTTCTGTCTGCTTCTCTTCTCTCTTCTTTTTCTCTTTTTTGCTTCTTTATCTGTTCTTCTTTCTCTCCTCCTTTTCTTCTTCTCCTTTACCTTTCTTGTTTGTTTCTCTGGCTTCTGCTGCTCACGTGCGGGGGGGGGCGGGTGGGGGTTTTCTTCTTTTCTTCTTCTTTTCTCCTCTTTATTCCCCTCTTTCTTCTTTTCTTCCTCTTCTTCTTCTGTTCCTCTCTCTCGTCTTCTTTTTCGGCATTTCTCCCTCGTTTTTTTTTCCTCTTATATCTCTGTCTTCCTCTTCCTCCCCCCCCTTTTCTATTGGCCTTTCTTTCCTCTCCGTTCTTCCTTCCTCCTCACCAGCGTCAATACCACCTCCCCTCCTCTTCTCTTCCTTCTCCTCCTCCTGCCGGTCTCTCTTTCTTCCTCTCTCCTCTCCTCCTCCTCACGTCTTGACTTCAGTTCTCTTCGTCTTCTTCTTCTTTCTTCTGCTTTTCTTTCTCCTTCGCCTCCTCCTCCTCCTCCTCCTCCTCCTCCTCCTCCATTTAATTCTTCTTCTCCTTATCTAAAGAAGAGCTCAATGAATTTTTTTTTTTTACTATACCATACTGTTACAAATCGTGAATAATTTTTTCTCATAGTTTCTTAAGAATACGTAGCAACAGGTCGTGGTTCCCAGTCTATTTCTAGCTGCAATCTCTCACCTGCCTCCTCCGTCCACGTTACTATCCCGGATATCCCAAAGATAAAACGCTATGCACTCCTTTATAAAACACAAATTAGATTAATAACAAGACAAAAACTACTTTTAATTGGATTGCGATGAAGTTCAAAGATGTCACGAGCCTAAAGGCTTTATTTTGCTCCATATGTTGAACACATGTGGGATTGTGTCGATATAAAGAAATCTTACCAGGAATAATATTCCCAACAGCAATTCCTTACAGCATAAAACAACAACGAAGTATTAGTTGTATAGTCTTAATTCATTTGCTAGAAAAACGTTTTCCATTCCTGATGCAAATTCTTTGCAACTGCGGACTCTTCTTTCAAAGCCTTGGTTATATTTGAGAAATTCTTTACCAACTCCTAAATATCATCGTGCTCGTTCGATCGCTAACGCTAAAAAAAGGGTTTCCTTTGCAGGTGAATGTGCATATTAATGTTATGTGAAAAGGTTTGCCATGATTTATACATAAAGCTTACAAGTCCCCATACAAAACTTTACGGGGAATTTTAATATCTAATGCTTTTCTAAATGTCCTCGAGGTATTCACGTGTAACACTAACCAGCTATCCCAAGCTGATCTGGTTTTTCTATCTGATTAGAAATGCTCTCTTGAGTTGTCAAACATAAATAACTGAAACATCTTGCTCTCCTTGCTTGTCCAGTTAGAATTGTTTTGAAATTACCGTCTTTCTTTAGGCTAGTCTTTAAATGGAACTCTCGTCCTGTTGAATATGCTCTCGATTAGGTATATTTGTATATTTAGTCTATCTAGAGTATCATGCTTATGTTTGTTTTTTTTTTTTTTTTTTTTTTTAATTCTGTGATAATGTTTTTTTAATGAATTAATTGTAAACATTCTTGTGATGTTTTTCTATAATTGGCTTTTTAATATCAAGCAATATCGTTTGTACATTCAACATGCAACAAAACTTCATACTCTATTCAATTATTTGAAGGAAACTAATACGCTTCTTGCTTTGTTCTTATGGTAAATTGAAACCTGTTTTTGACGTCTAAGCTTTAATTGCAGCTTCTGGCAAATTGTCCTTCAAGTTTTATATCATGATAAGGGTCAAAAAGTTCTTTATTTTTCGGCGTTTTGCTCTAAAGTCGTTGCGATGAAGTCTCTGTGGAATCTTATTCTTTTTATCACCTTTATAAGGTGTATTTTTTCTATATGAAAGTTACATCAGTGTAAATTCAACGAGTGACTTAATCTGTCCTTACGACCAAAAACCTGTGAATTCAATCGCTTAAATAAAGTATAAATTTATTTATTACGATTTTTTCATTCCTCCCGTCCAGTCCAACACGAACAAACTCAGCAAAGACAAACCTGGGTACGACAAATTATCCTGAAACACAAGCATGCTTTTCATATTTTCCCTAATAAGGCTGCCAATAACTGCACACATCCTGAAACATTTCATCTCCTGATAAATCATACCTAAAAGGGATCTTAATATGTTTGGTAATCAAGGTCAAATGCCAACGGTTTGTAATATTTCAAGAAATAAGTTGGGATTAAAGCTGCATGGGATGGGGTAGGTATACCACTGGGAAGGTATTTTACCAGCTTAAGTTTACCTCAGCCTTGGGGTTTATGCTGGATATATGTTTTTGTATAGCAAATCTAATAAAATAATCTAATTAATATATCTTAAGTACACTCTTGGTGAGACGAGAGTGCTGTGTTAATTGCACAAAGCACCTTTCTGCGATTTGAACTCCTTTGTTTTGGTGCAAATTTGTACTAGTGTGACTCGTATGCTAGAGATTTTAGACTTTCTTCCGTTATATATTTTATATGTTATTTGGCGTTCTTTGAATTATTAACTGATAAAGTACTTTAAATTGTTAGCCTAAGATCTTTGCAACTTCACCCAGCACGCTTTCTGTGTCAACTGGCAAGTTTTTTCACTGGAGTAGTAATCCTACTCCGTTCTAAGGTTGTGGACTTTGGCACTTGGTTATAGATTATTATCCAAACATTTAACAAATGAAAATAACCTAAAAAAAAGTAATTAAGTAAGCTGAGAATTTGCAGGAGAAAACGCCTATGGTAGTTCGTCATATTATGCCATGTTATGTACACGTGTGTTGTTGTAGTTCGCTTTCTCATGAAGTGAAGTGTGGTATGTTTTAACGCAACGTTCCTTTTCCCCAAAAAGCTTCAGCTTTTGCGCTTAGTCTGGCTTGTTTAATTGATATGGAAGCAATTATCATCATCATTATCAAGTTAAGAACTGTTTAATTCGACATAAGCAGTTTTTATTCACACAAAAAAATCCATAAATTGGTATGTCAATTGGCAGCTACTTGGTGAACATGTCGCTACCACTTCACACAGCGTATCAACAGATATACAGAGCTGCACTGAAATCAAATAATAATTAGATTTGAATTAGATTATGGATAAGACTTAGTTCACACTATGGACCACTTTTTTCTACTGAGTGTATGGAAAAACTTAGAGGGGTAGGGTAGGGAGAGTAATTAGACAGTTGCTGACAGTTTAGGCGCCCGCTTCACAATAAGTTGGTGTTGTGTTTCTTATCGAAGTCTGTCTCGGATTATATGTATTTTGATTGTTTTACAAAATAACGATATCAGATGCCACCCATGCAATATATGTACTCGCTACAGGCTTTCTTCTGCGGTATTTGTACTCTTAACATAGTTACGGCAGTTAATTTTACAATAATGATAAACTTCAATTGCCTGGAAGTATACTCATCACTGGTTCTTTATGGGTCTATAAATAACTTCTAAAGCATGACTCAGTGCACAATGGTTAAAAGGGCAAGTAAAGCTGTCCCCGTGAGCTTGGAAAACGCAACGTAGCTTTATAATTTTGATGCACACAACACAATAACGTAATACATGTTCTGCTTTTCTTGGTTCAGCATGTCCATGCTCACGAGCTTATTAAGTTACTGGAATTTTCATAACATGCAAACTCTGTGTCTCCAAGTTGCACACTGAAATTTGGTTTTCGTTGCCGCCAGTCAAAAATATGAAGGTATTGACTGATTAGGTTGATTGACAGCAGCAATCCGTGCATTTTATGTGTAGACCATCTTCTTCACGCGCATACAACTATAAACAGCGAAAGAGGTATATTATATAGCTTTTTGCTTGCCATATTTTTGAAGTCAGGGTACAGCTTAACAGCCTCTTGTCATGTCTGAGCGACTTATCGAAGTTCACAAATAAACACGACCTTCTTCAAGTGCTGTTTAATCAAATATTATCTTTACGCATCTCGTTGTCCACTTCACACCCAATCATTTATAAACCCAAAACCTAAGTACTATTATTTTTCTATTTCTTTTTTCTATTATTTCTTTTGATTTTCAAAAGTTATTAATTTTCCTGCTGGTTGACGGCCAATTTCTCTGTTTTGTGTCTCTATCTTCGAGATCCTCAATCTCGAAGCGCGGTAATCTTTATTACATATTTTTCTACCATGATCCAAGGAGTTGTTCTAGTAGTGATTAATCGCACAAAGACTCTCGTAAGCCTACCCGTTTATTACCGATATAGCTACTTGTATCAATGCATATCGA
>WHPX01000677.1:0-37312 GCA_011057435.1 Actinia equina | reverse complement strand
TTTCTGGCACTGTATGATTGTCTGTTAACCATTGCTTTAATCGTGAAAGGGTGGTACCATTTGCCCTGATATTCTGTTTTACAATCCCAAGGAAGCTTTTGAGTCCTGTACAACATATGTCCCAGATATTTCAATCACTTCTCCAATATCCCGGGGGTTTCCGGAACATTGTTCAAGTAGACCTTGTTTTCCCCTTGAAGCTAATCTGGTAGAACATAGCTAGAGCAAGGTGTGTATAAACATCCAATGATGCATTAATTAAAAGATTGGAGGAAAATGTAACATGCTATGGAGATCTCTCTCTTTTGCTAACCTTCATCATTTAGTTTGAGCCCCCCACCAGTTGCCTGAAAGGGCAAGGTGAACCCACCCCCCCCCCGCCCCCTCTAAAAACTGGTGAAGGAATTGTTCCAAATCATAAAGATAACCTAATCCCCCAAGGGCATATATTTTTTACGATTCCCCTTGTAGTGGTTGCACTAGAGTTATCCGCCTATTTACAAACTTTACAAATTCTCGGACCGTATTGAATTAATTTTTCATCATCACTACTAGAGGACCATACAGACAAAGCGGACCTGTCATATATGGAGGCAACCGCGCGCTCTTTTTTTTCCGTTTAGCCGTTTTGATCGCTAAAAAACTGAAATGTTTTTATCGTTTTTTTGTTATGGCATAAATATAATCTTTATCATTGTGACATTAGTGACATCCGTTGCTTAGAACATTAAGAGGTCCGAGTTTTCCGGGGTCTCTTTTCTGGTGTCAAGGTTAAGTGTATGGGGTTAAGTTTTTGGTATTGCAGGGAGTTGTTAGCTCGCAACTTCTTTTAATTGTCTTCGTGGCTCACGTGTCCTCCACCACAAGAACGAGAAATCGATTAGGCATTGCGTATACGGTGGTAGTCCTGCGTTCCCCCCCCCCCCCCCCCTTGACTTCGGAAGCATTCTAAACATGATAATTAACCCATATATTGTCCTCTCTTGAGTTTGTTCTTAGTAGAAATGTTAGGTTCCATTTTCTTCATGGATGCATATTTTGATGTGGTGATCAGCGCCAAACGTTTTGACGCAGCACGATGTTGATGGGAGGATCCATGTTTGTGTCCATGTAGTGTAGGGGAAGTGTTCACGGTATGTTGTCGATTTTAATATGGGTGCTGGGTAAGATGTGATTTTGGTGGAAGTTGAAGTTAGAGTTTAAGTCGAGTGTCGATGTCGAATGGTCGAATGTCGATGTCGCTTTCGATTTCGATTGTCGATGTCATGGCGCATGCGATGTCGATGTCGATGTCGATGTCGATGTCGATGTCGATGTCGATGTCGATGTCGATGTCGATGTCATGTCGATGTCGATGTCGATGTCGATGTCGTGTCCGGATGTCGATGTCGATGTCGATGTCGATGTCGATGGTCGATGTCGATGTCGATGTCGATGGTCGATGTCGATGTCGATTGTCGATGTCTGATGTCGATGTCGATGTCGTCGATGTCGATGTCGATGTTTGAGTTTGACGTTGACGTTGACGTTGACGTGACGTTGACACGTTGACGTTGATGTTGATGTTGATGTGATGTTGATGTTGATGTTTGATGTTGATGTTGATGATGTTTGATGTTGATGTTGATGTTATGTTGAAGTTTGACGTGACGTTGACGTGACGTTGACGTGACGTTGACGTTGATGTTGATATAGTGTTGGTGTCAGTGTTGATTGTATCTACTGATCATAAATGTGTTTGTCGATGATGATGTCTCCAAATATATTAAAGGTATGGACCTACTTATACAAATAGTTGATGAAATTAACCCTATCTTGATTACCTCTCATTAATCATATCATTACCCTAAGAGTCTTGTATACTTTTGTTGCTTATTATGACTCAATCCTCATCTTCTGGCACCTTCGGTCCTCCGAAATTTCGCCTACCAAATTTGTTCCTTCTTCGTTGTGCTGCGTCTTTGGCTTGAATAAATGCATGGTTATGACTACTAACAATATTACGATGGCAGCTATCCCGAAGGTAAGGAAAGTACCTCTGCTCCCAATCCAGCCATACAATGCTCCACCAATCAGGGCTCCTGCACCATTGCCAATACCCCAGAACAGTGCATCAACAAAGCCTAAAATCCAAAAGTATGGACATGACGGTCTATCATTTTATAATATCATTATTGTTGTCTTAGATAAGTTTTCCCCCCTTCTAGCTTCAGTCGGCTCTATGAGGGATTTTGATTGGGTATAACCCTTAGCATATCATATTCACGTTTTCTCTTTTCTCTAGTATAAGTAAGTAAGTCAATTAAATCTACCGTCCAAACTACCGACCCATGCACACCACTGAACAGAACACACAACAGAACAAAACCAAAGGTGCATGATGTCGATGAGTTTTTTCGAGTTTAAAATTCGAAATTTCTTTGGAAACTTAAAAATGTACTACAATTTGTCGTCAAAAGTTCTTCAATAACCGAATACATTTTTTTGCTTTAAGTCTTTATTGATTTAATATCGAATATTATCATTTGCGTCCAAAGTAAAGAATGGGAAATAGCTATTTTGGAAGAAGTGAAATATAATTTCATTCGCTTTACTTTAAAATATACAAAAGTGATATAAATTGAATGATAATGGCACTGCACATAGTTTGATGTATATCTATGAAAATATATAACTTACCTTTTGCGATGCTTAGGACTTCGGGCGAAACGTTTAGGGATTTGATGTGTTTTTCACAGCTTCGCCACATCAGGCCAAACGCGGCTCCTTCGATAGCAACTACACCAACCACCACCCAAATTTTCTTAATGATCCAATAGCAGAAGAAACACATAGTGTAAGATATGAGTGAAAATATTATGACATTAATGCGGCCAATAATTGAAACAAAGGAATTGCCAAGGATGTAGGACATCAAGACCATGGCCTCTCTCGTTGCACAGGCTGTTGCTATAACTAGAGTGCTCCCACCTAGTTCATCTATGTACCAGTTGAGGAACGAGCCAAGAAACCTGAACATAAGCTGACGTACATCAAACCAATAAAGAAGGTAATTCCTTCGAGGTCGAACAGTGTCTTTAAGGCTTTTTTACAAGTGTCGGACCCCACTGTCAACTTTTTGGTCGTAAATATATTCAAACCACAAAGCATTGATGAATGCCATGCAAACGAAGCCGATACTAAAGTTGAAGGCCACTACATAGTATAGCCTAGGACTGCCACACAGCGCAAAAACTGATTTTGATACAATAGCACCAACGACTAAAACAGCAGTTATCCATCCTATAGATCCTGTTATTCGCATGTTGGAGGGATTCAATTGGTAGTGCTCACTTACGCGGCTGAGCACCGAACCATCGCCCAAGGTAAACGTAGGTGCTTGAAGAAAATCACAGATCACCACAAACATCAGAAAAATCAGAAAGAAATAGTGAAGTTCGTCCTTGTCCACAGTTATGACGTAGTGGACGGTTGCATTCAAACTTGGATCGAATTTACGGGTTTCTTTGGAAACCCTTCTTGATGCTACTTGCTTTTCTTGTATAAGAATCAAATCATATTTTTCAAGTGGTACTGCTGCTAATGGCTTGGAAGAAGGATGGGAGGCTTGGGGTTTCTTGCTATATCTGATTCATCTCTTTCGGGTAGCAGTCCTTTAGAACCCTGGGTATCTTTAGATCTCAATAACATCTCGTTACCTTTTCCTTCAATCCAATCGCTAAAAGGACTCCCATTCCTGGAGCCATTGTTTTTCGCCACAATATGGTTCAAAACAGCTGGGGTGGTTGGTGTTGCTATAGGTTTAATTGCTACTGGTTGGTTTGATAGGTATCTCTTTCCAATTATTTTTTTGCTCATCCTTTAGTACGTCAGACAATGACACAGACCTGATGTAGGAAAGGTTGGTGGTGGAGTTAACATAACTTTGTAAGCAGTACTGTTTACGGGGCTGAAACAGCAAGAATCAGCAACAGCTTAACCACGAATGACAAACACCAGTCAAAAATACCAATTTCTGTACGTGCCATTTATTTGCAACTACGGCCCAGATTGGAGATACTAGACACTGGATGATGGGTGCTAAACCTAGAATAACACCAACATGATAAGGCTTTAAACCAAACTGCTTGAAGTAGAGAGGTAAATACGGTGCAATAGCGCCACACGACGCGTAAAGAAACAGACAAAACGCTTGAGAAGCAAGTAAGTCTGGATCCAGAAGACAAGTGGAAATTTTTCTTAACAAAGCGATACTTGCTTTGCCTTAGACTGACTCAGTTTTTTCAGAATGGGGTCATTTTCGATGGCTTCGTCTTCTTCTGTTGCTTTCATAATGATGGGGAAATTTTCACATAGCTAAACGTCTCAGGTTAACTGAAGCAGTCAGATGTGAGTCAGAACAAAATGCAAATAGCTAAAGCGATAAAGGATTAGCATACGAGCGAGCCATTTCTGTTTCAGTCTCTAACAAGTGTCACTCATGCATGCATAACTGCTCTTTTGTTTCTTCACTTGGAAACCGTTCGTCCAAAACCGAAAAATAATAAATTTGCCATAAACGTTTAATGAATCTTTAACATCAACTGAATAAATTCAAAATTATTGGTCATATCTAAACTTAGAAATCCTTTTTGACCAAGTTTAATCCAGAAAAACTCGAGTAATTTTTCTAATATGACCAAGGAGGATATATTGATAAATGCATGCAGCTAATGTTTTGAATATTGTTTTCTGAATACTAAATGTTAAGCCAAGGGGGCAGATGTGGGTGAGAATGACACATAAGGAATCCTTTTGTCTCGTCCTCAATAGTTTTCTGGCCAACTATGGTCACCTCAAACTGGTGGGCAGGGGGGGATAATTTTAAAAGGGTCTTCGTGCAGTGCCGGAAATTTTATAAAATTTTTAAACCTTCATAAGTCGAAGACGCATCACTCAAATCAAGAAATATTCCGCCATTCGACTTTTTACTTCATGTAGAATCAGTATTGAAAGTATTGTCGGAGGAGTTAGTTGCACTTGAACCATGGTTACGGCAGTCCCGAGAAGACCTTTTCACAGAAATATTTGCCGATAATCAAAAGGGAAAAAGCTTTGACTCCGACGAAGGACTAACGTCCGAAACGTCAGTTTCTATTTTCACTACGGTGTTCAACTTATGATTCTACGATAACTTGGAAAAAGCTTCATTTAGTACAATTTTATGCCTTTCCTTTCGTAGTCCTTTTCCTTCATTCCATTTCTCTCTCTTTTTTATTTTTTGCTTTGTTCCATCTTTTTGTTTCGTTTTAATTTTCAGTTTTGTTTCATTATATAATTTTATTTCATTTCAATTTTTTTGTTTTCATTTCATCGTATTGTTTTGCTTCATTTTTTGTTTCGTTATATAATTTCGTTTCATTTTAATTTTTCAGTTATGTTTCATTATATAATTTCATTTCAATTTTTTTGTTTTCATTTCATCGTATTGTTTTGCTTCAATTTTTTGTTTCGTTATATAATTTCGTTTCATTCCAAAAAAATGTTTGTCGTTACATTCCTCGATTTCATAATCTGGTTTTGTTTCATTTCAGCATTTTTTTTTTCATTTTATAACTTTGTTTCATTAATTCCTTTGCGTATTAATTTCAAGTTTGGAGCTTGCGTCAGTTGCAAAATATTTCAGATTAAATAAAAGTAGAAAATGGCAGTATACGTATTAAAGAATTAAATTGGTCTTGATAATACTTATTCAATTGTTGCGGTGTTTTTACGAAGCTACGAAATATTCCACCTTGTCTGTCTCAGCAAAGGTTTGTTTCGTTCCCCCTCATCTTTTTACCAATTCAAAAAGCATTGTGTGAAAATCATTTTTATTTCAATAACCGGGTTATTATATCTTTGAACTTTTCACATGGCAAATGGCTCACTTGTTATGCTACTGACAAACTAATAACATAAATAATGATACTTACAACTAAAGTTTGATTGAAAAGGCCATTTACTTCCTTTTTTTATCTACGACAATTTAACAAAGCCTGCATGCTTTCGCTAATCAAGGCGTATATAACTGCGTCGTAAAGGCAACTGCCGCGATTCAATGGCTAGCCTGGATGCGGCCCAACTTTACTTCTGGTTAACCAGAGTTAAAGTTGGGATGCAATCTGATCACTTGCGCTTCCACCTGCATCGCAAACGTTAAACTGGGATTACGTTATCAATAGTTACGATAAACTAAGCATGTCTAAGTCTTAGTTCTGAGTCAATTTTATGTCAAATCACTTGTAGTGGGACAGGGTTCTTGCGGAAGGATCTGTAGCTTCGGTCCATCGAGGCATCCACAAATATGGAATCAGATTCTCGTGTCCTGAAAAGGACTCTTCAAATATTTGCCGATAATAAAAGGCTTCTTTGGTTTTGGGTGTATTGAATGGGTACAGTTCCTCTGCCTTGGAGAGAGCTTCATCTGGGACTTGTGTTGAAACATGCTTTTGAAGAATCTCAAACCACGACTTGCCAGGTTCTGTGCCAGAAACTCCATCACTAAAAGCCTCTTTTGGCCTCCAAAGAATGTCTTTGGGCAACAGATTAGTGCTGTCAAAAGCACTTCGTAACAACCATTTCTCCATCCCATCGTGTGGCTGTCGTAGCTCCGCTGGTATGGAAAGAAAGTAGGATGTAAAGTCAACATCAAGAAAAGGCACTCGTATTTCCAATCCATGCACCGCTGTGGAACGGTCACTTCTGAGCACGTCAAAAGCATAGAGGTCTTCAAGAAGACGTCTACTCTCTTTATCTGCTTGTTCGGCAGATGGAGCTTTGTGGAAGTAGATGTAGCCTTGGCAAAGCTCGTCTGATCCCTCCCCAGAATACACCACCACTGTGTCTGTCTTCTCTTTTATGTATTTTGCAACCAAGTACATCCCAACAGAAGCACGAATGGTGGTTATGTCGTACGATTCCAAGGCATATATCACTTCTCTCAACGCATCAATTCCTTCCTGGGCGCTGAAAGTAACTTCATGATGCTCGCTACCAATGTGGGCAGCTACCTTGCGTGCAGCTAAAACATCGGTGCTTCCTTCCATTCCTATTGAGAAGGTCTGGATTGGATAGTCAATACCAGATTCTTTCGCCAGTTTTGTGAGTAGTGAAGCAACTAAACTGGAGTCCAGTCCACCTGATAGAAGACACCCAATACGCCGGTCAGCCATCAAACGCTTCCTTACTGCCTCTGTAAACAACTCGCGTATATTTTCCTGGGCGTCACTTGAGGTGGGTGTTACACTGGTATCAAATACCGGTCTTTTTCCAACGAAAGTGTATGGGCCTTTTTCTGTCAGGGTCACCGATCCATTGGGGCTTAGATCATACGAAGCATAATGACCTGGTGGGAACACGTCCAACACCATCTTGTGTCCGTTACTCGCAATGTGCCTCTCGACAGGAACCAGTGACTTGATCTCAGAGCACAGAGCTAAGACACCTTTCTTGTTTGCTTTTCCTTCCAACGTGAACATGGGACGAACGCCAAACGTGTCTCTTCCAAGATGAATTTGTTTTTTCTTGGTGTCAATGATGCAGAAAGCAAACACCCCATCGAGCATTTGGGCAGTCTTTTCTGCACCAAACTTGTCGTACAGATGAAGGATTACCTCACCATCACACTTGGTCATAACGTCGAAGCCATACTTCTCTTCAGTGGCTTTGTGGTTGTAGATTTCTCCGTTATAGATAAGGTACAAGTGAGGCAACTTCTTGACTCTCATTGGCTGCATCCCATATAGATCATCAACTACAGCTAGACGGTGGAACGCAAGACAACAGTCTTGGAAATGTGGGATGGTCTCCATACGAAAACAGTCAGGTCCACGGCCAGAGATGTTCATAGCAAACGATGCATACTTGGGGTAGTCAGGAATACCAAAAATGGCCCAGATCCCACACATGATGGCTTATGGCTGTTGGGATTAAAGAATTGTATCTGTAAATACACGTGTGAAAGAAAGGACATTTTAATTTAGGGGTGGGGTGGGTAAAATAGGGGACATAAAAGAACCTGTTGAATTATTCGTGTAAGAGTAGGGGATTGTCTCCCAGTTTAACAGCCTATCCCAACCTGGAGGCATAACACTAATGTACTAATTTCACTCATGATTGTAAGCGTCACCTGTGCTAATAATGCCTTAATATGTAGCCTGTAAAGTCCTCCACTGGTCATAAAAATGTAAAGCACATTGATACATTGTATAATCGGCTATATAAGAACTTCCCATAATAATAATAATAATAATTATTATTATTATTATTATTATTATTATTATTATTATTATTATGCAGTGCTAAAATGTATAGATGCATAAAATCTATGACCTGTATAGGACGCACAGCGTAACCTATACAGTCTAAAAGGAAACTAACTACATTAAATTTAAATAGATGTCCCTTTAAAATCATATATACATATGACATAAATATATATATATATATACAATCAGCTAAATTTCTAGCAACAAAAACTCCCTCTAATTATTATTGCCTTAAAAACACCATAGAGGTTTATGTTACTTTGTCTTAACAGCAAATCAATCTCTGGTTGGCAAATTAATGGCAATTCCTTATTTTTCAGCAACTAGTGCTACACTAAGCAAAACCTGTTTTGGATCTTTTTCAGACCACTCATGTCTATCCTCCACATTATATATCAAAAATACATTCCAACAAAAATACAAAATCAAGGATAAAACAATCAATTGAACCTTCTTGAAACCTCCTGACCCTTCCCCCTGGATCTACCACTATGCAATCCTGAGCCTGGCTAATGGGATGGCTTATGCACCTATCAAATTTGGCGTGAATAACGAAACAGAATGTAGATCAAGAATTCAACTATGACAAATGTGGCGTACTGTTCGAAATCCTGCTGCTGGCTTGATGGAAGGCTGTTATCCAAGGAAAAAAAGATTTCCGCAACCTGCCAGAGTTTTTGCAGCAATTTATTTCAACAATATATATCAAGGAGAATAGCAGACTTTTCGATTTCCCGCCAAACTGTGATTATGTCCTAGTCAGGCACAACATAGTCAAGGCATTTTGATGATTTGGATGCTGTAAGACACAGCACAAAGGCCTGATAAATGCTCATGTCTAAATCTATAAGTTACTTTAGGTAGAACAACCCAGAGGTAAGTTTCTAATTCGCGGTTCTCATGACTTTAAAGGTCAAATTTGATTTTATTCAGCACTAAATTTACTTTAGCATACATCTGTGCCTGAGTGTTTAGGGTATATTGAACGTAACTGTTCTGTATGCTTAGCTGGTTCACCCAGTATGAAATCCTGGTCAACTTATTTGATGATTTGTCAGAGACTGAGTGCTTCGAGTATATTGAACTTAACTGTTCTCTATGCTTAGCTGGTTCATCCAGCGTGAAGTCCTGGTCAACTTTGAATTTTCAGAGCCCGAGTGCTTTGGGTATATTGAACTTATATTTATATATTATCCCTCAGGAAAATACCTCGAATATGATCTGGCCATGAGGACGGCTGGGGTCAAACGTTCGGTCACGACATTATTGTAGTGTTATAGTATTCGAATAATAGTGCATTACAGCTATCTAAAATTTGGACCTATCTATTATAAAGATGTTTTATAATGCCATGAATTAGAAAAATAGGAAGAAATCTTGAAGTAGTACTATTCTTTTAACATTGGGTCACCATAAGCATTTAAAAAATCTGTCATCGGAGTATCACTTATTCAAGCAGGAATGTAGAAAGACCCCAACTGATGGGTAGTCGAAACATACCCATCAGTTGGGGGTCTTTTGGTTGCTAAGAGTGTGTGGCTCATTATTTAAGTCGTTCAATAGCAGGCCCCTAGTTAACATGTTCATTGTATTTTTTGTTTCAAGATGGCAAACACATACAATTTCCTACTGTGGGGGCTTTGAATAATGTCAATTTAACCCTGTGGGTAGCCCGCTCCATCCCACCCCATAGGTGCCTATAATATATATTAAAGATATTCACAACTCTTAAACAATATGTGCACATTTAGATTGAGTCATCAAGATGCGTCTATTATTAAAACCCACAGGGCTTTGAATTCAAAATGGCAGCCAAGCGGTGAAAAGACCCAGGACCTTATTTTTTTTATTCAAGTTTTATATTTTTATTTGTAAAATGATTTGAGAATACTACATGCAAGTTTAGCGGGGGGAAAGAACTACATCCGTGGCATAAAACATAAGCATTTGGGCGAATTTGAATATGGTGATTTTATATGTTAAAACTACCAGTATTTATGTGATTTATATTTCCTATTTTATGCCCTGCTTGGCCACCATTTTGAATAGATTACTCAAGTGTGACGTCATGAAAAAATAAACTTTAATTATTTTCGATGTTTAATTTCTATAAGGCCAGTTTAGACGATATGATTTTCACCTACACCTATCTTATACAACATGCTTGTGCCATCCTAAAACTCGAGTCGTAGGGTGTAAATCAAACCTAAATACAACTCGCCTACAACAGACATGACCATGTTGTATACAACAGTTTTAGGAGAAAATCCTACCGTCGAAACCGGCCTATAGAAAATCAAGAAAGATGTTTATACACCAAATATGATGCGAATCGGACAAATATCAGCTGACACATGACCATTTGAATATATAATTACTCCATAAAAACCACTGTATTTTCAGCTCGGTTCCAAACGTTTGTCTATGAATTTGTTAACCAAAAATATGATCAAGCGAAAATTATTTTTGTGAAGTCATCACTTGAGAACTCTGTTCGAAGCCTGCGGGCGTAGCCTCGTTTTCATGAATCCAATTAAATATTCGCATATATTCAAGAGTCGTGAATACGGTATTTCACCCTCACTGCTACAAATCGACACAGACATTTTAGGAGAATTTTTGTAGTAAAAAAATAATTCTTCTCAATAATCTTCATTAAATTTTACTTCTTTAATCTTAATAAAACACATTTAAAGATTAGGGCTTTATTAAGTCTTTATCATCGTCTTTATGAATAATAACGTTTGTATATGTACTATGGAAACAACCTTCTCACATTTTTCTATATAAAACAAAATTAAACCAGATAGTATTACGAACTGCTATTACTTTAACTGTCAATAACAAAACATAGAACATATCCAAAAAATAATTTGTAAAGAGTACATAGACATGTATGATGAAGAAAGCCCGTTTGTCCTTAGTTTAAGAGCAAAAGTTTTCTTAAATTTTGTACGTAGCTAAAATGTTCGATCGAAATATTAACCTTAGGTGACTAATGCTTCAATATAAGAATACGATATACAGTAAATTAAGATCAAATTGGGATCAAAACTTACCACAAAATTTGGTATTTTTGTCCTCTTCTAGCGATCACTACTCACACAGGAAAAGTTGTTTCTGATGCAATAAACGAGAGCGAAACCAATCAGGGTACACGTGCAAAACATTTCCATCCGAACAAAACACGGCGCGTTTTCATTGGATAGTTCGGTCGTCTATTGTATGCAAATATTTACATATGTTAATCACAGTGAATTTTCTGCTCTCATTTTCAATATTTAAGTGCTTTTAAATAAGCTATTACAAGTCATTAGTAAGATTTTTCAAACAAATAATAAATCACTAAGAGAACCCTAACACTACTATGCCAACTAGTATTTATGATAGCCTTTGTACATTTCTTTCTTCTGATTATTTTGAAGGCAGGACATGTTTCATTTCTTTCTTCTGATTATTTTGAAGGCAGGACATGTTTCATTTCTTTCTTCTGATTATTTTGAAGACAGGACATGTTTCATTTCTTTCTTCTGATTATTTTGAAGACAGGACATGTTTAATTTCTTTCTTCTGATTATTTT
This sequence comes from Actinia equina, assembly GCA_011057435.1. Classification (NCBI taxonomy): domain Eukaryota; kingdom Metazoa; phylum Cnidaria; class Anthozoa; order Actiniaria; family Actiniidae; genus Actinia; species Actinia equina. The sequence continues at coordinate 25,443 of WHPX01000677.1, read as the reverse complement.
GAAGACAGGACATGTTTCATTTCTTTCTTCTGATTATTTTGAAGGCAGGACATGTTTCATTTCTTTCTTCTGATTATTTTGAAGACAGGACATTTTTCATAAGAACTGTTAACAATGAAAGTTTTAAGTTCTTAGTGTCTGTGCGACGCCTTTATTCATTAAGGGTTCGGGAAGATCACTGCCATGCAGATATAAATAATTGTTTTTAAGGGTGAAAAAATCTAGGTGAAGGCCTACTGAAGAGAGGGTCCTCATTTTCGATTAATCCTAGAGACTGAAAGAATGAGTATGAATATTTCTCCCCCACCGCAAAAGGAATGCCAAAGATGTTTCCTAACCTTTTGGAAAAAAGCGAGATAATGGTTTTAAAACATTGCAAGAAACCCAAACAGCATATTGTATGTAATAATTTAATTCTCAGAAAAAATATGGGCTATGACATCCATTCCGTAGTACAAATGGCGTATCAGGCGACCAAAAATGTCTCACTGTACAACACTTTTAAGGATCTCTACAGCCACACCATGCTATTTCTAGTAAAAGTACTACATAAAAGCTGTTTGCGTAATGATCTTGTGGTGATTGCCGGATTACAAACAAGTGAAGAGACGCATATTTGCCGAGGATGGCGTGAGCCCGAAAACTAAATAACAAAACAAATATTGAATAATGGTGTAGATAGATACAAGAAACTAAAATGTTGTTGAATAAAGGGTTTGAGACCAATTCACAGAGCCAACATGCTGTTCCACTTGTAATCATGGAATAAAAAGATACAAACCATAGTGCTTTGTGCACATGTAAAACGCCATGCATGAAACTAATAATATATCTATTAGAAAAGAAAAATATAATTCAATACTGTTGGCTTTTACTAAGTCCGTAAGGGTCATGTTTTGGTTACTGAAGAAAGGGAAAGAAGCATGGGATATAACATACATTGAAAATAGCTCCCTTTTTGCCATGGAAACCTGATACCAACTCTAGCCACCATGGCAACACGAGCAGAACTTCATACAGAACCCGTAACTCCTTAAGTTTCAGAATTATCTAGGTTAAGATAATTTGTCAATATTTCCTTTTCAACAGCCATAATCGTTTGCCGTCTACGTTTTTGCGCAGGAAACTAGGGTGCAGTGTATTCAGAAATTGCTGAATACATGGAGCACCGTCCCAGGGTCGGACGGGTCGGACGGGTCGGACGGGTCGGACGGGTCGAACTCGGCGACTATTCATTCATCCCCCTTTTAGCTAAGTTACAATTGCATCTAGTAATCCAAAAGTCAGAAATAGTAAGCTAACTTTAACAACTGAAATTAAATCGAAATAACAATTCAATTGAAAATATTGTTGAGCCTACAAACTATACGTCCAGCATGCATTAAGAAAGGCCTCGATGGATCGAGCGGCATTACACTATTGAGACCAATTTTGATCTCTACCAATATATAGTCATCACATAAGATGAAATATGCGACCCTTTAGATGATGAGCGTTTAAAGTGTCAGGGGAAGAAACCTGGTCTTGGGATGCCAACACTAGACAAACGATGAGAAGCTTTGCACACAAAGTCTCGTTTGTTTGCTCCATGGAAATATGACATTCGCTGCAATATCGACACATGCTACGACCGAATGTACAACAAAGTTCTCACTTTAGCCGAGTGAGTCGGTGGGGTCTGAGTAACAGCGTTCACGCATCAATCCTAGACAGACACATAGGGAGAACATTCAGCAGAAACGATCAAAGTTTACTGGAAGCGAACAATCGCAATACCTTTTGGATGTTATATCTTCTGAGTTGGAGTCCCGTTTTAGCAAATAAAAGAGGGCACATTACGAACTTTGCGCACTAGTGCCCGCCGTTATCCACCAAAAGATTGCCAATGACACAACAAATCTGATGGAAGTGAATGAGGAAAAGTGGGAGCATCTACTTCCAAATCCTTCTGCTTTTGAAAGTGAGCTATTAAGATGGGCCAGTTACTGGAAAAGGCGAGAAGAAACTGATGAATCGATTACAACCATCATAGCAAAGCATGCAGATGACAAATTTTTCCCTAATATAAGTGAGCTGCTGAAGATGCTGTGTGTCTCATACCCATTGGTTGTACTGAAGCGGAACTCCACACATGGCTGAGGTCTAATATGACTACAGACAGACTATCTGATTTGGCTGTCATTGCAATGAACAGTTATTGGGTCAACATTGATACCGAGCGAAATTGCCATGCATTTATGAAAATGCATCCAAGGAGGATGACACAATCATCAATTTTAAGTAAATAAAGTAAGTAGACAAGCATGAACGTTTTTAGAACTTCTGATTACTTTTATAATTCAGCAATTTATTAAAAATAGTTACAATTTGTTTATTAATGAAGGTATTACTGACATATAACACGCGTTGTTAATGTAGTGTAAGTATGTCTAATATTCGGGCCCTTAAAGATCTTGGAATTTGCTTTCTCTAAGAATTAAAATTCTCACCCCCACATAAAATTTCTGGATCCGCCCCTGCGTCCCCAGGAAAAAACATAATTTCAAATTGCGCGTGCTGCAATTTAAAAAAAAAACTTGTTGTCAAAAATACAGACAGAGTTTTACTCCTAACCCCTTTTTCGATATTTTTTTAACGTGACATTATTTCTTAAGGATAAACATTCAAAATGATTCAAAAAAACGTTATGTAAATGAAGAAAACGATGATAGCTTGTAATGAAACTTTAACCTAAAACTACGCGCCAAACCATTGCCATTCAGATGACATACTTGGTCAGTAGTGGGATAGGTTTCTTGCGGAAGGATCTGTAGCTTAGGTCCATCGAGGCATCCACAAATATGGAATCAGATTCTCGTGTCCTGAAAAGAACTCTTCAAATATTTGTCGGCAATAAAAGGCTTCTTTGGTTTTGGGTGTATTGAATGGGTACAGTTCCTCTGCCTTGGAGAGAGCTTCATCTGGGACTTGTGTTGAAGCATGCTCTTGAAGAATCTCAAACCACGACTTGCCAGTTTCTGTACCAGAAACTCCATCACTGAAAGGCACTTTTGTTCTCCAAAGAATTTCTTTGGGCAACAGATTAGTGCTGTCAAACGCACTTCGTAACAACCATTTCTCCATCCCATCGCGTGGCTCTCGTAGCTCCGCTGGTATGGAAAGAAAGTAGGATGTAAAGTCAACATCAAGAAAAGGCACTCGTATTTCCAATCCATGCACCGCTGTGGAACGGTCACTTCTGAGCACGCTATAAGCATAGAGGTCTTCAAGAAGACGTCTACTCTCTTTATCTGCTTGTTCGGCAGATGGAGCTTTGTGGAAGTAGATGTAGCCTTGGCAAAGCTCGTCTGATCCCTCTCCAGAATACACCACCACTGTGTCTGTTTTCTCTCTTATATATTTAGTAACCAAGTAATTCGCAACAGAAGAAGAAATGGTGGCTGTGTCGTACGATTCCAAGGTATATATCACATCTCGCAACACATCGATTCCTTCTTGGGCGCTGAAAGTAACTTCATGATGCTCGCTACCAATGTGGGCCGCTACCTTGCGTGCTGCTAATATATCGACACTTCCTTCCATTCCTATTGAGAAGGTCTGGATTGGATAGTCAATACCAGATTCTTTCGCCAGTTTTGTGAGTAGTGATGCAACTAAACTGGAGTCCAGTCCACCTGATAGAAGACATCCAATACGCCGGTCAGCCATCAAACGCTTCCTTACTGCCTCTGTAAACAACTCGCGTATATTTTCCTGGGCGTCACTTGAGGTGGGTGTTACACTGGTATCAAATACCGGTCTTTTTCCAACGAAAGTATATGGGCCATTTTCTGTCAGGGTTTAGATCATACGAAGCATAATGACCTGGTGGGAACACGTCCAACACCATCTTGTGTCCGTTACTCGCAATGTGCCTCTCGACAGGAACCAGTGACTTGATCTCAGAGCACAGAGCTAAGACACCTTTCTTGTTTGCTTTTCCTTCCAACGTGAACATGGGACGAACGCCAAACGTGTCTCTTCCAAGATGAATTTGTTTTTTCTTGGTGTCAATGATGCAGAACGCAAACACCCCATCGAGCATTTGGGCAGTCTTTTCTGCACCAAACTTGTCGTACAGATGAAGGATTATCTCACCATCACACTTGGTCATAACGTCGAAGCCATACTTCTCTTTAGTGGCGTTGTGGTTGTAGATTTCTCCGTTATAGATAAGGTACAAGTGAGGCAAATTTGTGACTCTCATTGGCTGCATCCCAAATAGATCATCAACAATAGCTAGACGATGGAACGCAAGACAACAGTCTTGGAAATGTGGGATGGTTTCCATACGAAAACAGTCAGGACCACGGCCAGAGATGTTCATGGCAAACGATGCATACTTGGGGTAGTCAGGAATACCAAAAATGGCCCAGATCCCACACATGATGGCTGTTAAGAATAAAGAATTATATGTAAATACATGAAAAAAGAAACATTTTAATTTAGAGGAGGGGTGGGATTGATTGCAAAGAAATGAGGCTGAGGCTGAGGCTGAGGCTGAGGCTGAGGCTGAGGCTGAGGCTGAGGCTGAGGCTGAGGCTGAGGCTGAGGCTGAGGCTGAGGCTGAGGATGAGGATGAGGATGAGGATGAGGATGAGGATGAGGATGAGGATGAGGATGAGGATGAGGATGAGGATGAGGATGAGGATGAGGATTTTTACGGAGTAAGGATACTAGTGAACCCGGAGTAAACCCTCGTGGCACGGGAGATAACCCTCGTGGCACGGGAGATAACCACATATCATTGCTCCGTTGCCTATGAATCTCTATCATTGCTAATTCAGTATTTCTAACTAATGGCCTCCCTGTCCTTTAGCATTCCAAATTCATAGCAAGCGTAAAACCACTTACGCGCAAAAAAAATAAGAATATAAATAAAAAACTCCCCCCCCCCCCCCCCTCCGAAAATGATGTTTGTGCTTGATATGCTTGATATCCGCGGTCCCTGCCCCACTGGCGCTTAAAAGGCAATGTCCACAAGAATCGAACAAATTCAAAAATTCGTGACAAGGGGCCACAGAAGAAGCACGACCGAAGCCTAAGCAAGTGGCAAATGCATGAATTAATGTTTTTTGTTGTCGCAGTGGATAGGTATTTTCTGATTTTAGCAATATTGCGGAGGTGTTGTCAACGCTGTTGACACGAGGACCCAAAGACATTGTGGAATCGAAGATGAACGACTGTTCTTTTGATGGATTTGAGAGGAAGAATCGGGGTTTGGGGTTCCTGTTTCGACCAGAGGCCCGTGAGAAAAATAGGACCTAGCAAAAAATGGGAACGTGGGGAGAGGGGGAGGGGAAAGAAGGTTCCCTTCTTCCCTTTCCCGTCCCCTCCCCCTTCGCTTCTTTTTTCTCGGTTTCAATTCTCGCTCGTATGTTCCAAAGTTCCCCCAAAACCGCAAGAACGCCTGCTTTGCAGGCTAATGAACGACCAATGTTTCTTGCTTTCGTAGAAAGCTTAAGAACATCATTAGCAAATTGTACGGTTGGTATAGATTTTAGAGTAATGGTTTTGGAATGAAGGAAGAGTAACTCTGTTTTATCTGTGTTCAATTTTAGTTCATTGATCACCATTACCAATTAGCAATATCGTTAAGGTAGTTTTCGATCCTGGTAGTAGTTTCAGTGATTGCAACGTCATCATTGTCTAGAAAAAGGTATGTACAGGTGTGTTATCTGCATAGAGATGATATGACATATTATGATGTCGCAGTATATCAGCAACTGGTGAAGTGTAGAGAAGGTGTATAAATAATTGGTCCAAGAACAGAACCTGAGGAACACCGCAACTTAAATCCAGAGAATTAGAATATCAGAATCAGAAGATTATCCAGCAAAACGAACTGTGAGCGATTGGAAAGGTACGACTTAAACCTTAGTTAAGAGCACTACCAAGAATACCAAATCTTGTTTGAAGACGGTTTAGAAGTATGACATGATCTACAGTATCAAAAGCAGCAGACAAATGAAGCAAGAGCAGTACAACACATTTACGTTTATCAATTGATTGTAGGATGTCATTATGAACGCGAACAATGGGTGTTTCACAGCTATGACGATATTTGTAGGCAGATTGGAAGGGTTCATGGAGATTGTTCATGGTTAGGTGACTAATAAGGCGTTCAGCAACGATTTTTTCAATAATTTTAGAGATCAACATACATATACGTTTAGAAGTTTGATTACTGTAAAGTTCACGCTCAAAATTACGATAGAAAAGTTCTTTAAATAGATTTATAATCTTATTTTAGTCAAATAAGCTTTGGGTCGATAAAGAAGCAGTTTCAACAGTTAGTTTATATATGCATGCATAAATCACGTCGCCGAATGATTACGTGCACCCAAGGTCAATGATTTTTAGAACGACTGATTGCAAATGTTGTTGAGTTTGGTTGTGTACACACTAAAACTGTAGCGTCTGCTCACGGTGACTGTACAAACAAATTATAACGATTAAACTAAGTGTACTTACATATCGGTTCCCGTTTGCCTTAAATAGCCAAAGGTATTTCAAACAAATGCACTCACGACACTAACTAAAGAACTAAATAGGGATTATATTACAAAGTACATATATTCAACGAATCAGAAAACGAGGTCATCAAAGGAATACATTAATCACTAAAATCACTAAAAATAGAGAGCCTCGTTCTGCAGGTGTCCTGTACAAAATGTTACATGATGTTTAAAGACGAACATGCAAGAGATTATTATATAGGTTTTCATAAGGCGTATTTTAGTTGGTAGAGAGAAAACGAAGTGCATTCGTAAAGTAATATCGAATTTCGAAAGTTAGAATAGCAAAGGACAATAAGGGGAGATGTTTCTGGGTAATGAAACATGTAAGCGAATTGCAGGTGCCAAGATTCTTTAGGGGCGAGGTCAAAACAATCGTCCAAAATAGGGACCCCATTTTATGAATTAAGGTGGTGGGTACTGGTACATACCCCACCCCACTCAGAGACCTGTTCAAATTGGTACTGGGGGTAGGTAGTGGCAATTTCTATAATCAAATATGTTTTTGAGCATACATGCAGACAGACAGTCCATTCATTTCTGTGATTTAGCTTTTAGGTTTGGTGATATTTGGGAACAAAATCTCACTTCCTGAGGTGGTGGGTACCGGGTCACACTAACCCTCCCCCCCTAAATCAGTTACAGTGAGATGACAATTATTGTTTTGCCCTCATCCCTAATTCAATACACTACAAAAAAATCATTGGGTGAAGAAAACACAACAGAGCCGGGCTCCAAACAAAGTGCCTCCTATAAATTAATATAAATAAAAAATATCAAATGATAAAAAGTACATTGTGGAATATGATACATAATAAAAATGTAAAAATATAATAAATTTATTTATCATATAATTATCCATAAAATACCTATATTTCTTCTTTTCGAAATTCCGATATTTTCACACATAAAATAATATATTATTTTCACATGTGAAAATATTGTATGCGTATCTAAGTTATTAGTTTATAAATAAAAACTTTTTATAATAATAAGAAGCTTATTAAGTTGATTTTATGGATAATTATATAATAAACAGAATAATACATGGTGCTTGGAGATATGAATTTTATCTTCTCATGTTGAAAACCTTCTCGTGTTGAGATCTTTTCAACACTCAAAGATAAATTTCGAGTATCTCTGCATGCCACATATTTCCTCTATATCTGCAGACAATAATGTGATCTAAATAATAACAATATAAAATAACAATATTATTAAATCACTCAGTAACAGCAAGCATTGCAAGTTAATGGGTTATGAGAAGAGCAGCATTTAAGGCATATAGATTTCCAGGTGTTAAATCAATTTAAGCAGCAGTAAGGCGGAGTTGACAAACGCCGGCATTGCTAAAAATCACATATTGAAAAACACCAGCCCCCCCTGGGGTTTTGGAGGTAGGTTAAATGCCCTACAGGGGTTCAACTGCGATCCGCCGGCATCGGCAATAAGTGTCCTTACTGCTGCTGTGTTTGGGTACCGCAAACGGAGGTTAAGATATTCCTTGGATATAGATGGACGCCATCACAAGCATTCAAAACAAAACTGTGCGTAAGCTCAGAACTCAGGTGTTGGATCGCCTGGACGCCGACTTCGCCTTCACAACATTTATGGAGGGAGATACAGATGAGACTATGACAGCAGAAAGAGCAGAAAGGATAATCGATTTGATGCCCGAAGGTGATTACCGTTTGGAGTTGACATTTATAAAGTACTTAGACGGCGAGTGGATGATAGAAAAGGGCCGCAATCCCATACGGGCGTCTGGTAAGCAAAGCTTGTTCGTTCTGAATAAGAATACCAGACCTGGAGCACTTGAAGGAATAGACATGCTGTTCTACGAAGTCGCTTACCCGGTCACCGTAGTTATTTACGGCGCGTATGAGATCAAAAAGCCTGACGTCAAGAAGTTGAAACCAATGCGACATCCTGGTAACTGCGTCGGTAAGTTGGTAAGAGAGTTCTTTGAAGATTCCTCCCGCAGAGGTAATCTCACAGTAAAGAGAAGAGAAGCCATCAGAAAATGGGAAAAAGATACTAATAGGACCGGAGGGACCATTAAAAACATCAAGAAGTTGGAAACAGCCTTAGGAAGGCGAATCCATGTGAAAGATATTACAGACGGTGATATCTATCCTGGAACGGATAAATATGCCGGCAAAGGTGCACCTATAATCATTTACCAGCATAATGGACACGCCTGGCGAGAACTTAGGTTCCCAAGAAAGAAAGAAACGAAAGTCTATAAGTCTTCTCCGTTGGCAGAATTAATCCACGAGAACTCCATTTGGTTGATGGATTCAGAAGGAAGTCAGTTTATGACGCAAGATGGTACTTTATACCGTCCGGAGATTGAACATAAGCGCATCCAGAGCGCCTGTGAATCCCTCGGCGAGGACTTCTCAGATGAGGTCCTTAGCAGTCGCAGTTTGGACTTTCTGGCCGCAAAGAAGAGAAATGGATGGAAATCCACCCCAAAGGACTTCGGAGACATAGCCAAAGCCTGCGTAGAACATGGTCACGGTGGTCTTTGGAACATGGAGTACGACAAAGATGAGTATGTGTCGCTGGATATGAAACACTGTTACCCTGCAAGTTTTAAAGGTCTAGGGGATTGTAAGGAATATTACGACCGTTATGGACATCCAGACTCCCAATTCTTCCGTGTTGCGTTGGATGGTCACTACGACGCCCCAGCTACGGGATTTGTTAGACTGACCACCTGGAAATTTACAAAAGACTTACATCCAATAATTTACGCGTGGTACGGGAAGCACTTACAGGAAAAGGAATGGATTCCCATACCCCTTTTGAAATTCCTCGAAGAGCGCAAACTTTTAAAATACACAGCGCATGAAGCCATACTTTGTCACTCCTCCTTTACTCAATGGTTACCGGAGCATAACCCCACAGCGCGGGTTGTCATAGGAAAGTTCACACAGGGCGCAAAAGAAGGTGAAAAACATATGCAGCGACGCCTGATAACAGACGAAGGAGAGCTAAGTTTCCTTATCGAACGCGCCCACGAAAAAGGAACGATGGTGTCTGTGGAAAAGTGGGACTATTTCATAGAAGGCCAGAAAGAACAGAAATGGAATGCGCTGTGCTATTACCAAGACCACAGACCACAGTATTATCATCTGCGTGCCAGCATGCTAGCATATGCGCACATTAACCTATTAGCAATGTTGCTTAGGTTTGACAAAGAGGACATTCCACGCGTAGCTACGGATTCCCTGTATGTAAAGCCAGAGGTGTTGGAGAAGATGCGAGAATTCTACACCGAAGACGAACTCGCAGAAAGTGGTCAATGGCGCGTCAAAGACGAAGAAATAAAGTCTTGGAGAGAACGCGTAGAATATCGCGGCGAACATCTTTCAGGTTCCGTTATGCCCACGAAAGATCCATTGCCATCGGTTGCAGACCCCATATCCTACCAACGTCTCTCTTATCTTTACGGCACCGGAGGCAGTGGTAAGACAACGCGCGTCTTAAAGCTCTTTCCAAAGATAAAGGTGTTAACGCCAACGCATCGTTTAGAAAGGGAATTAACGGAGATGGGTTACGACGCACAGACCTACCATAGCTTCTTTCGCTGGAATGGTCAAAAGTGGGTACCAGAAGCCATTCATGACATACCGCCGGTTATACTTTGGGATGAGATTTGCACCGTGCCATTAGAAATCTTACAGGAGTTTGTAGAATTCCTCCGCGGAAAGTGCCAAGTGATATTTGCCGGGGATCCATGTCAACCGCCTCCAATAGCCGGAGAGATGCCCCACGAATGGTTAAAAGAAATGACCAGTTACTGCGAAGAAATTAACACCGACTACCGCAGCAAGGATCAAATAAGAAACCTGAAAGCGGAATTAAGGGGCCTTAGTGATGCCGACCAATGTAAGACATTGCGTAAGAGAGTACGAGCGAAATCCTACGAGGACTTCCTATACGCATGGCATCCTGAGGATTTGGTGCTGAGTAGCAAACGCGCAGCGCAGTCCCGCATACAGAAAGACTTACTCAAAATACACCAGGAGCGCTTCCCTGGGCATCTGGTGCCCATTTGTTACAAACCCCACGACACCCGAATGCAGAAAAGAGACGTCTGGGTGCCAGGAACTAAGACCCGGTTAGAAAACGCAGTAACGCATGATAAGGTTTGGGTGCCCATGAAAATGGTGGAAAGAATTACCTCCCATCCAGACTGGCGCTTGGGTTATTGCATGACAGTCCACAGCGCGCAGGGGATTACCATAACAGAAACCTTGTGGATCATAGATCAGCGACTGTGTTGGAGCAATTTGATATACACCGCCGTAAGTCGTGTGGAGTATGCCAAACAGTTAAAAAGAGCCTTAGGTCCACAATTGCGGTACGATGAGACCCCGGAAGAAGTAGCAGAGGAGAACATCGCTAAGAAACTCCTTCGCTACAAGCGCCACGACAAAGAAAAAAATATGACGTTCGACCTATGCGTGGACGACGTCTATAAGAAAGGTGCGCGGTGTGCCAAATGTAACATACCGCTACTGTGGAGCTTCGATGCGAATGACGATCAGCAGTTCTCCGTGGATCGCATAAATAACAAACGCGGGCATTGCAGAGGCAACGTAAGACTGACATGCCTAGAGTGTAATCGGGCGCGTGGTGCTGCACTACTTTGAAGGGCAGCTAGCACTACTTTGAATCTTTAGGAACTATGAGCAGCTCTTCCTTAACAAATCCGCGACTTGGGCCATTTAGGTAATACAACACAGGTTGCCCTTCCTTGGTGACGGACTTTGAAATCTCATACGTTTTCAGAGACCAGTTAGGATCCGTGGCTCTCTTACTGCCACCTTCGAGTTCCCCCGGCTGATAGAGGTACCTGACCACTATGTCGCGGGGGAGCTTTTTTTCCTTTAGTCCGACTGCCCTTGAACTTCTGACGTAGGACTTGTGTTCCACGTGTTTCTTCTTCATAGCGTCCTTGGGTTTTATTCCCGTAGCCCTGGCCGCCTCGTTATTCAAAGCCGCGATGACCTGGGGAAGCCTCTGTGTCCATTCCTTGTTTCGTTTAGAGGGATCTTCCAACTCTTTCCAATACTGGTATCCAAAGAGACGCTCAGCCAAAGTTTTATTGAATCTTTCGACAATGCTCTGACCTCTGTGGTACTCTGCTTCGGCTCTCCTAATTTTGGTGTCGTGATCTTTCAGGGTCTTGGTAACCACGCCCATGAACTCCGTCCCCGCATCCACTTGCAGCAGCTTAGGCCATTTCAAAACGCGCTTATAAATTCTACCTAGGGCTTCTGCGACTTCCCCAGAATCCTTGCTGGTTATGGGTTCGGCGTCCTTGTATCTGCTTGCGATATCAACCACGGTCAAAGCGTATCTATAGGTCTTTCTTCTCACCGTGTCATGTGGTAAGAAAAGCAAATCCGCCTGATGAACTTCATTAGGGGTATTTACGGTAAAGCTGGGTCTGGGAATGTACTTAGGCACGGGAAGATAAACCTGCCAGATAGTTTGTTTCTTTAACCAGTTCTTAGCCGTTTCGTCGGATACCCTGGCTGCGGTAGCGAGTTTCTTGATAGCCGACGCTCCTTTCCAATAGCCTTCGGGACCGTAGTAAATCCTTTTGAGTTTGTCCTCAGTTCGACCCATTATATGAATTCCAAGACGAGATTAATCTTGCGCTCGTTGAAGTCCACCGTCTTTCCGTCCACTTTAATGGTGATGTTTATGCTTTCCACCAAATCACAAGGCAAGTCATAGTTTAAAGAAATGGGAGTGTATTCTACCAGGTCAAATGGATTACCTTTGGGTGAAAACTTAGACATAAGATGGGAGGGATTTCCGTTGCTGTAACTGCAGACCAAATCGCAATAGACTTCGTAAGAGGATGCGACTTTCCAATTCACAGGTATGGCCGTGGTGGTAATCGTCTTACCTGTGATACCTAGTAAGGATCCCAATGGAGAACCCTTAAGCATGGTTGATGAGAAGCTTGACATACCATGCTTGATAGTCATTTCATGCGGCAATCCTGTGGTGAGAGTATAACCGCGCTTGGCTAGCTCCTTAGCCAGCGTTATAGGGGTGTAATGCCCATCTGGGAGCATTACGGTAGTAAAATTGCCAGACGTCTTTTCCTCAGTGACCATACCATCGATCAAATTATACCAAGAATTGTACAAAGAGCAACTGACCAGCCGAACCGTATGGGCTCTGATGGGAGGATTCAGATAAGTAGTAAAGTTATTCTTATCGCTTTCCAAAAAGACGATCATTATATATTAGACGCTCATGCTTCGCGTCACTCAAACTAAATACGCCAAGGCGGCACCTCCTGCCAGCCCTGCAACTCCTACAAAGACCAACTCATTGTCTTTTTGTTTCTTCGACGGCTGGTAGTAATTCTTAAATTGTGGCTTGCTAATCCTAAAGTCGGGGTGTGTTTGTGCATAAAGTTTAAAGGCGTAGTCTGTGTTTTCGAAGTTCTTGTCCGCTTGCATCTTGTCTTGGTAGTTCTTATCCAACCAATCCCTGTAAGCTTGTCTTTTTTCATTCCAAGCCGCCACGTCCCTTTGATATTTCTCCAACGCCAAATCATGCCTTTTCCTCTCGGCATCGCCTTTGTTGCCTCTGACTAATCTATCCAAATATTGACCACCATAACTAGCTCCCGTGAATGCTAACGCTGCAATGACACCACCTACCAATACGCTTGCCATATATAAGGGCCTCACGGCCTAGGCAGGTACTTTTCCTTCTGTAGGTAGTCCTTAAGGGCAATGCTACCTGCTACTGCAGCAGTCATCTTAGCAAAGCCCGTAATGCTCTTGCTTGGGTCTTCAGTAAAGTCTTCTTTGAGCACTTTCTTACCTACCCAACCAATACCTGCGATAATAGAAGTAATAATAGCTGCATCTTCGACGGTTTTCATAAACGACATTATATTACAAGGACAGGAGGTTTTATTCCAAATGGAATGACCTTGCTATTCCATCTCGGGTATTTTACTTCTCTTAGGAGGCTCCACATACCTTATTTCCACTTTTGGCTTAGCAGCCCGCCATTGTAAGTAGAGGCTGCCTGCTGCTATAGCAATTCCTAATGCTCCGATAACGTAGCCTGGATTCCAAAAGGATTCCTCTTCTTTTTCCTCTTCCCTCTCTTCTTTTTTGGCTTTGTTCTTTCTATTCATTTCCGCGAGCTTCTTCCCTGCAGCGACTCTGCCCGGAGATTTAGGCTTGGTGATCTTTTGCTCTCGAGGGGGTTCCTCCGCCTTTGTTTCGGTGTCACTCATCTTATATCTAAGGACTTGAAGGACTTGATAATGACTTGACGATGACTTACAGACGACTTGACTAAGTACTTGATGACGACTTGACGATGACTTGACTAAGTACTTGATGACGACTTGACGATGACTTGACTAAGTACTTGATGACGACTTGACTAAGTCCCGTGGATGACTTGAGCATCACTTGGTGTGACTTGACTAGGTACCTCGGCAAGTGCTGCCTTGAAGATCTCCTCAACTTGCTTATCTTTTTTGTAGTCCTTCCAAGACACCAGTACCTCCTTCAAGTCGACATGCTGAGCTACGTGAAGTCCCAAAGATGCGACTGCCATTAACTTACCGCACTTCAAAGACAACCAGCCGCAGGTTATCTTAAGTTCTTGGGATATGACATAGTCCTCGCTTATGTCCTTCCGCAGCGCCTCCACGTCGTCTATGGGCAGCGCAAGTCCCAGAAGTTTGGTGGCCAGCTTAATAGCGGAGTCTGCTACGGCATTCGTGGTCTTACTTGCAAGGGCGGCTTCGTATCTCTTATGGAACTTCTTAACCTCCTCTTCTGACAACTTATTAACCTGCTCATGTGTCATCTCCTTGCCTATCATTTCTTTACATTTTCCCGATGACACCAGGACGTTAAGTTGTTCTTTAAGGTTACTTTCATCTACGGGGACTTCGTCTAACAACTGCTCAATATCCATATACATTAGGAATCATAGATTCCAACCGTGTAGGGAAACCTCAAAGAGAAGATCATTTTGGAATGTTGGTGCGTTTTTAAATGCCGCATGTATTCGTGTAACTGTTCCTTAGATATCTCGCCTCCGTAGTCGGAGAGAATGGTTTCCAAATCACTCCGACTGGGAGTATAAAATACGACCAGGGAGCCTATGTTTTCCCTAAAAGGCTTAGAGACACTGGTAAGCTGCTGCGAGAGCAACCAAACGCTGATATTGTCATGCCTACCGCTGAAGGCGAGCTTCACTAATTCGGATGTGCGTCTTTTTACGTCGTCCCCGCAGGCAATGTCATCCAGTATGAGGAGTGTTTGTGTATCCTTGGGGAATTGTTTATGCCAAAACTTCAAATGGCTGGATAACTCATTAGGGTCCAAAATATCCACAAAGAAGTCATCATCTTTCACTCCTATGCCTGTCCAGGTGCGGTTATTCACATAGGTAGGGCATAATAACACTATGTAGTCGAAGCGGTATCTAAAGGGTCCGAGGAGTTGCTCTACAACGAACTGCGTTTTGCCGCAGCCGGTTGGTCCTACTATCAGAGCATTGCAGGGAATATGTTCTGGGGTCATTATATATACGATGGACCCAGTGGAAGCAGTAAGAAGGATTGCCGGCGACATGAAAGATAAAAGGAACACCATCGAAATGCAAAGAGAAGAGATAGACCGTTTGAAAGAGCGCGTGCAGGAATTGTATGATGAAATGTGTGGTCTGAAGCGCGCGGAAAGGTTTGGTGCGCTGATAACGATGGCAACGTGGGCAAAAGAGTCTGTTGTGGATTTCATGCGATATCCATTGTAAAAGGGGTCTGATATTTATTGTTGATTTGTTAAATCCTGCAGACAGATCTTAAAGAGGGGTCTGATATTTATTGTTGATTTGTTAACAAAACAACAAGAAAAATAAGATAGAGATTTAGGACTCTTTGCGCAGGATCTCATATGAGGCTTAAATAACACTTAGTTATAATGAGGTGTAAGAATTGTGGTAGGGAGTTCAGCAGCAAACAAAGATTACAATACCACGTTGAAAAACGTGTATGCAGTAAGGAAGTAAACAACGTCACCGTTTGCGAGGGCTGTGATAAACAGTTCAGCAGTGCGCAGGCGCTGGAGTACCACCGTAGTAAAAGAGTTTGTTTAAAGAACATATGCGTGCGCTGCGACGAGGATGTTACCGACGCTTGGCACCAACATAGATGCCGTGGTAATTACGATCTGCTGGGCGTAGCATGTTTGAAACATGGTGACGTCGCCGCACGATGTTGCCCAGTCGACACCATAAAGGAGTTAACGCGCCGGAAGAAGGAAATAGACCAGCGCTTTGCGGAGTTTGACCGCGTCGAAGGCGTAAGGTGGGAAAACAGAGGCCATTGGGAGGCAACTTGTGAGCGCTGCGGCTGTCAAAGAAGTGACCAACATATTTGGCAGTGCCTTTACGACGGCCAAGGCGGCTTTAAAGAGTACTTAGATCGCTTCGATGCTTGGCATGCCAGTAACGAGGTGGTTAAGAAAGTACGCAAGGGATAAAAAAGAGAGTTAGGATGGGGTTTGCGCAAAGAGTCTCAAACCTTGTCCTTATTTTTATTGTTGTTTTGTTAACATCATTTAACAAATCAACAATAAATATCAGACCCCTCTTTAAGATCTGTCTGCAAAGTCAAAGGAGATCTTGGTTTGTGCAAAGAGTCTCAAAATACGACTTTATTTTTATTGTTGTTTGTTAAAAGCATTAATAACATCATTTAACAAAACAACAATAATATTAAGGACCCCTTTAAGATCTGTCTGCAATATAGTGATAAAGTAAGGTCTGCGCAAAGAGTCTCAAAATACGATCTTATTTTTATTGTTGTTTGTTAAGTATCATCATCATTTAACAAAACAACAATGATATTAAGGACCTGTTTGAAACCAGTCTGCAGGATTTAACAAATCAACAATAAATATCAGACCCCCTTTTAAAGAGGGTTTGCAAAGTATATGATATATGGACTGTATTACATGCGAACTATCAGCCGACTGCATTGCCTCTCGTGAGCCGAAGCCAAGAAAAAAATACACCTGCCTTCATTGCGGCAAGGTATTTCCTGAAGAATCCTTCGTGGGTCATTGGTGCTTTGCCGACCCAAAGGCGCAACGTACGATGGTAGACGCACTTAAGAGTGAAGAGGACTCTCAGGCTCCCAATTGACCACATCAAATTCCCATCTACCATCCTTCTTACCATGACTCATAACATGTGTGACCTGCTGCCCCTCGATGGCGTACCTTATCCTATCGGGCGCCCAAAGGGTATATGTTCTTTTTTTATTCTTTAAGACCAAACGCAGGCGGTCCAAGTCTTCGAAGACCACGTAATTCTTTATCTCATAGATTTCCCCTATCTGCAAATCCCTCCAGTGCGTCTGGATGAACTTTAGCTCATTGAATTTATCCTTGTCCATATATTCTATGAAATATCTTTAAATGCGTCCCCAGAGTCTGCGCATTCCTAAACTTCTTACAACAATATGCACAAGGTAGACGAATTCCTCGTGCATACTCCGCTATTGCGCGGCAGATGTCGTCGTAGTCGTTGCTGATCAGCACCTTATAACCATTCTGCTCATACCTTTCCAATAGCAGGCGTTGACTGTCGGATAATACCCCGTTGCCTTTTGGAGTCTTCAGCTCGACGCAGAAACCACGGTACCACACGTGTGCATTCAAGATAAGCAGATCAGGCTGTCCTCGTTGATATCCTTTCTGCCAGCACTTTATGCGCTTGCTGTCGGAGTCCTGCAATTCTCCTAAGCCTGGTGCTATGAGCATTTGGGGGTAAAACTTGCGGATGTAGTCAACCACCTTTTTATGTAAGTCGAATTCGTTTTCTATCTTAAACACCAATTTGTTGGGGCTGTCAAATTTCCGCTCTATTTGATACTTGCCTGTCTTCCTTAGCGCGGGAAGGACTTCCTCAAAGACCCAATCACTGAACTCCTCTGCCTTTGGCATCTTAGAGCTAAATATTAACTGATACAACCCAGGCTCGGAGATAAACACGGAATGTGGGTGAATGGTAGAAGAGGAACGAATCGCTCCCCTTAATTCAGACCATCTTTTCTGGTGCTTCTCCGAAACGTGGTCTCTAATGGCCTTTTTTGTGTTTTCATAGTCCAATGCAGCTGCCACTTCCTTTGCTTTAAAGTACAGTTTGTCGCCTTGCATTATGCATTGCAGTTTGGTATCGTTGTTTTCAAATACGCGAAGCATCGTATATCTGAGAAATATTTTAACTTTTTAATAGGCAACACTTTTTAGTTGGTTCATTTCTACGCTTAGTTGCGCGTCTGACACCACAAAGATGTAGCAGTTTATCTTATCTGCGTCTTGCGCATCACCATTCTTAGTGCGTTTGATCTCCAATGTTATGCCATCCTGCGTGTTTACCAGCCGCAGACCCTGCCCATGCATACTTTCGTCGTTCGTCGTGCGCATGTCAATCCACAGCGCGTACTTGTCTTTGAAGAATTCCTCAGGAGACACCTGGTCGCCAAACTTACGCATTGCCTCCCTGTACGTATCTGCGGGCTTTATCCCCTGCGAGTAGACTTTGTTTGGTACTCCGTTGATATTTACGCCCACGTTAGTAATGTTGGGGTTGTGAAAGGCCTCGGAGTCGCGCTTACCTGCTTCGTAGGGTTTGGCAAACACCAACATCAACCCCGTGAGACTTCTTCGGGGGAGGTTAATACTTTGATTGATAACCTCGTCCGTTTTGTCCAGGAAGCTGAACGTCTTGTACATCACTACGTGGTCGTAAAGGAATGCCTTGCCTGAGCTGTATTCCATACCCGCACTTCGGGCCAACTCCTCAGAATATACCGTCTCGTACTGTAATTCTAAATTGGTGATAGAATAAGGATGGATACTACCAGTAAGTGCCGCCTGTGCTGTGTCCATTTCTAGGATGTTGGTAGTGTCTGCTAGAGTTACTTCAAACTGCAGTTCGGACAATTGCCTGGGGTAATACACGCCGTGGTTAGAAATAACTTCAAAGTCTAAGGGAATGACGTACTTGCTGCCATAAGCCGTTTTTACTCTGGTAGCGTCTGCTACTGCGGTTGCTGCCCCGGAGTCCGTAGGTGCTGTCTTAGTATCACTTCGCAATTTCCTTAAGATAACGCCTCCGATTCCTTGTTCTATCCTTTGTGCACGGTCGAACGCGGTCAACCATACGTCTTTGTACGTGGTATACAGGTCGTACCTATTTAAGTCCAAAAGGGATTCCCCTGCAAACTTGATCCTCATCTTAGACACCAAGTTGCGACCTACGTTGTTCACTGTGTAAGTTTCTATTTTCGTACTTGGTTGTATTGCTAGGTCAAACCTTAACGCTAACGTTCCCGGCACCAATACTAAGTTATCCGTTAGACGGGGTACGCCTACATACAGCGTCTCCCCTGGTTTGGCGCTAGAAGGAGTAAAGGTGACCCGGTGAAAGGTGCGTTCTGCTTTCAGTCCGCCAACCTGCTTAGGTAATACGTTGGGATTTAACTTTGAGCTTATCATATATAATGGATGGGGAAGAAATACCACTGATAGATAGGGATGGGGGTGCTGCAGGAGAAGACAATGGCACCGAAGAAACATCCTTTACGAACTTAGACGAACGTCTTTGGGATGAATTCCAAGAAAACGCCGCGTCAGGTGAGTACAATAGGTTCACCGGTAATAGTGAAGAATACGAAACGGCGAGGACACGATACTTACGAGATCACCCGGACGAGACGATTCCCAGTTACGAAGAACTGGATACGACCACACAAGAGACCGTAGAGTGGGCAGCGCAAGAGCTAAGGCAGCGCTATTCCCGCTTTGATACCGACGAAATAAAGCTCACAGAACGCGGAAACAAAGTCCTCATAAGCGTCCAAGACCTGAGATTTCCCGACAAAAACCGCTGGACCAAACCACAGGCCCTCTTTGATGCAGATGGCGAAGTTAGGGGTGACGTGGCGAGATTAAGGGGCTTCCAGAATGCCACTAGGAGCCTATTAGACCGGCTGGAAACGTTAAACGAGAAGACTGCGTTAGGAAAACACGTTAAGGAACTACAAGAAACGTTAAAAGAAAGGGAGGAAGAATATGCAAAGCAAGGTCAGCTACTTGCCGATGCTGAAACGAAGTCCACCCATCAAGATGAAAGAATAAAAGAAATAGGAAATCAGGTGGATCAGGCCCTGCGCGAATTAGACAAAGCACGGGAGGACTTAGGAGAAGCCCAAAGCTCTGGCGCCTCAGTGGAAGCACTGCGGGAAACGTTGGAAGAAAGGGAGGAGGAATACATGAAGCAAAACCAACGGCTTGCCGACGCACATAGGAGGGAAGTCGAATTTAAAAATCAAGAAATAAGGGAGCTGGTAGACCAAAGAACCCAAATTCGACGTGAAAGAAATCAAACTCAAAGGGCTCTTAACCTCGCCCTGCAGGAGTTGGATCTAATTAAAGACGATACCGATAACCTGCAAACCACCATAGCCGGATCTTTGGAGGAACGGCGACGGTTAATGGCTGAAATCAATACTAAGGAGGAGCAAATCCGGCATAGAGATCAGGCTATTGAAGACCTGGAGGGGCAAATAGAGCGGCAGCGAGAAGTAGTTGCGGACCAAACTCGTACCGAAGAGGAAAGGGAGGCTGCTCAAAGGGAAACGGAAACACTTGAAATACGCCTTGCGGAATTACGGGCACAAAAGGAAAAGCTGGAAAAAGAATTGGGGCTTACCACCAAGGAAAAGATAAAAAGAGCTTTGGTGAAATATGGTATTCCGCTGGCATTTGCAGTCGCCATTTCCTCCGTAGTAGGTGTGATCCTTAGCTCCGTTAAAGCTACGAGCGCGGGTGTAAAGGCAGTAGGTAAAGGGCTGGCGGACTTAGGAAAAAAGATGGCAGCCTCTTTACCGGGGCTGCTGGGTAGTGTCCTCTCTTTGGTACTAAGGACCGGTGGAGAACTATTAAAGTTCGTGGGAAATAACATTTGGATCTTAGTCGTAGCTATCGGCGTGGTATTCTTGAAGAAGATGAAGGTGTAGGCTTATCCTTATGTATTACTGGAGGCTTATCATCGTCGGACATCCGAGGCATCCTCGACTGGGGATAAGTAAAGATAGTATTCGCACCGCCTTGATAATTTGGTGCTAGGGGCAGGACGCTCATAGTGCTAATGGGCTTGTGATTCCAAGCAGCATCCGTCGGGGAACCTTTTGACGGCGCGGCATTTATCCGAAGGTAGGCAACGTCGTTGGGAAGGACCTGAAGCTTCGCATATTGGCAATTGGCTATCATGTGAAAAGTTATCGGCGTTAAGTCTTCTGTGCTTAACGGTGGGGGCTCACACGAGAAATGGGTTGGGTTCCTAGTATCATTTTTTGTCCTGTAGGGTAGTAATGGGTGGTCATTCTCATCAACGATCCTAAACCCGACATTACACGAATACCCCGTCGAAATGCAAATGGTACACATGATCAATCCCAGGCCCCCAACCTTCACCCACAAACCCGTGTCATGCCAATGCTGTTCTAAGTAGTCCTTCTCCTCTAAGTAATGAAGAAACCGATCTTCCTTTACGTGTGGGTTCATATATTTCAGCAAACATAGTTTTGCTTCTAAAGACTGAGCACCGTAAGAGTGCTGATGGTTGAGTGATTATAAGGTCGATCTCTTTGATCGTGTACGCTATTTACCGTTACTACACCCGTATCGTCTACGCGTATTTGCAGCTTTACTTTTCCATGGCAATCGGCAACCATGTGGAAAGTCCAAACCGATAGATTTTCGACACTGCCGGGATTGGGCTCTACGGAGAAATGCGCAGGCTCCCTGTTGTTCGTTTTCGTGCGCATGGGCTGTAGTATGCCATTCTCATCCAGGAACTGAAAGCCGACGTTGGCGTGACTACTCGTGCCAATGCAAATACTACAGAGGATTAACTTCTTTCCTGAGTAGTTCAAGTCCACAGACATACCAGTGACATCAACCCAAGATGCTTGGGTGTATTTTTTCTCGCCTGTGTAAGTCGTGTAAACACAATCCATTCCGGATACGTAGGGGTTGTTCATCGCCATATATAATAACTCAGACCAATGCTTGCGGCTGTTAAGCCGGCTTTTAGTAAGTTATGGTCATATTCCTCAGGTATCGTGGGCATAACGTGAGCCTTTTTTGATGGTTTCTCTACATACTCTTTTTTTGATGGTACGGGCGGCTTCGTTTCGTGCTCCTTCTTTGGCTTCTCTACGAAGTGGGGGATGTTCCTTAAAGTGTCAGAGTTCACGTCATTCACTCCAAACTTCATGTCTTTGGTTGCTCGTTGTAGTTTGTTGTTGTAACCCACAACGGAATCGGCGTTGATGACTAAATTACTTGGCATTAACCAACAACCGGGTGACAAGGCATAATCCAGTCTAACTTTTGATTGCTGCACCGCGAGTTGGTACCGCTGAACTGACTTAGAGATCTCATTCTCAATAACAGCGCTTTCAAAGAGAACAAGGAATACTTGTTGTGTTTCCTGTGACGCACCACTGGCATCTACGATGGGGCTGCGAGTGCTAACCTGGGCTCCTAGGACGCAGTAAACAAAGGCTTCGATGCTTCGATTAATCCTTGCTAGATTCTTTAACCCAATACCCTTTGCTGCAAAGAATGGCGCCCAAGGATACTTCTCCTTGCTCTCTATGAAATAAATCAGATTTCCTTTTGTTCCACTGCCTCCTAAGTCCGAGAATTCGAAGGAGCTGGGATATCCCATGCCGGGACTTTCTATGCTGGCTCCAACGTACGAAGCATAAGTGTAAGTCTCTCCTAGACCGTGGGCGGCACCTTCATGGTTGCGAAAGTCAGGGTTGGTAAGCTTAAATTCATTTCTTAATCGCTCCCATGCGACTTTGTCATATTTGTTATCCTTTGGGTTAAAGACAGTATCACCCGGTAAAGGCGCGCCTAGCTCATACAATATTCTTCGAATAGTAAAAGCAACATGAAACCTCAGGAAAGGAATATGAAGCATGTCCGCGGCTATACCACATCCTTTAGTTGCAGCCCAGACAGCAAAGTTTAACTGCTGCGGCCAATATCGCATGCTGGGGCCTGATAACCATTCTCTGGATTCTTTCCCCGACGTGTGCTTCATCCGGGTTTCTCTAAAGATGTCTCTGACCGTCACTGCAAAGGTCGTAGAATTCGTCACGGGTATTTTCAAAGAAGTAACCATCTTAGCAAAGTCATCCGCTCCGCCTTTGTTATAGTAAAATGGATAATTCTCTGTTGCCGGTAATAGATTCTTTGGGAAGTTAGGCTTAGGTTTCTGCTGCACAGGCGTTGGTTTTACCTCAACAGGCTTAGACTTAATGACGTCTGTATGCCTTGGTGCAACGCGGGGTAAATGTCCCATATGATTCCCAAATGCGTCGTGGGGATAACGCCTTGACCTGCGGTATGAGCTTCCCATATCGTTTCCAAAAGCGTCGTACATTAGTATATATAATGGATGTTATACCAACAGCACCTCCACTTTATCCTGAACTTCCCAAAGGGGGCCCTAACGAATTAAACGCTGAAAACTTCCGCTTGAATAAAGCGAATTTAATTCTGGCTTACTTGGAAGGGCAGGCAAAACATTACGAAAACGTCAGAAAGAAATACGTCAGAGCCCGAAGTACGCTACATAAAATTGCGATAACTACAGGATCCATGTCCGTAGCATTAACAGGCACTGGCGTTGCTACTTCACTTACAGGGCCGGGAATAGTCGTTGGAGTTCCTTTAGCCGGCGTTGGGGCAGCCTGTGGTATCATTTCGGCTGTTGCTACGGGTATTATGAAACAGTTGTCAAGCAAAATATCCAAGCATGACACGACAATAGCTCTGTCAAGGGCTAAAGTAAATACGATCACTGACCTTGTCTCAAAGGCTTTGCGTGACAGAAAGATAGACGATGTAGAATTCTCGCTTATTCTGGCCGAAGAGGAAAAATACGAGAAATTAAAGATGGACATCAGAAATAAAAAAACAGTCGTCAAAGATTTAACCGAGGAATCTCGCAAAAAGATCTACCAGGAGGCAAAAGAAGAGCTTCAAAGAAAACTCGCTTAGACATCAGTTTTGAAAAGAGCGTGACAGGATTCTATTTGCATATCGAACGACAGTACGCGTAATCTTATGCCATAAGATTTATGCTAATTTCTCATCTTATGGCATAAGATCCACTATCTTCTTGGAATCCATCCTAACAGGGGGTGGTTGGGGTCTATTTTGTAAAATATTTCGTAAATTACGTCGGGATAATAAGGAATATCCTTATCCAGCCGACAAAACATCCACTCGGCTCTGCTCATATCAGAAACTTCGGGAATAGAATTACCGGTAATTTCAGACAAAAGATAGGGAATAGCTTTGTAATATTTCCCTAGCTTTAATTTTTTCAGTGTTTTCCGTAGGCTTTGCGGTGTTGGCTCTTCTAAGTGGTCTATAATCCTTTCCATTACTTCGTCGTCCAAATATACCGGATGTAAACCTTGGATATGACTCATCCAGTCTCGGAAGTATTTTATTCTTTTGTATGGAGTCTTTTTACGGCCTCCGTTAGAGTAATATGTTCCCTGGTAGCACAAGGTACGGCATTACGAATATTCTTACCACACTCGTAACACTGTGCTGACGTGTCATCTTCTATTTGCATTTTTTTACCACAACACCGGAGATTTCTGGGTTTGGGTATGTTAACTTTGGGTCTTAGGCAAATCACACAGAAGTCATTAGCGAACTTTTTACATTCGTGCATCGTATATCTAACATATTTTTCAACCTCCGTTTGCGGTACCCAAACACAGCAGCAGTAAGGACACTTATTGCCGATGCCGGCGGATCGCAGTTGAACCCCTGTAGGGCATTTAACCTACCTCCAAAACCCCAGGGGGGGCTGGTGTTTTTCAATATGTGATTTTTAGCAATGCCGGCGTTTGTCAACTCCGCCTTACTGCTGCTATTTACATCACAAAAGTTAGCAAGAGCATTAAAGTAGTGGTTAGTAAGATGGAATCTAAAGTTCCTAATTACAGTTAATGTTAACGAAGGCTTAACCGATCACACATTTTTAAGCCGTGTCAATGTTAACTCGATCTAAGCAACATTTGAAGTAGAAAAATTATGTCTTTGATTTCATGATGGTAAAATATATATTTCGTAATCTATCTCTGTAGGATAATGGGTCATCATATTTTGAATTTAATATATATATATTGTTGCCCTTCTCTGTATGGAATCTACTTTAGAAATATTTTCAATTGACGTGTCGAATCTTTTATATCCATTTCAGTTGCGAGATGAACTGAAAATCAGCCGCCAAATAGACAAAGATGAACAGCGTGGATTCACATTTTTTACTGAAATTTTGTTGAGTGAACTATAAACAAGTGCAATTTCCTATACTAATAGAGTACTGAAGTGATGATTGTGTCACTGTATCATAATTTCGTTCCTTGATTTCAATAGGAAATCAAGAAAGACACTAACATGCCAAATATCAGGAGAACTGGTCAAACAGCAACAGAGATAGGGCCATTTAAATATATAATTTCCCCATACAAATCTCTGCATTTTTGCCCTGGTTCATTACGTAATGAACCAGGGCGAAAATACAGTGATTTGTATGGGGAAATTATATATTCAAATGGCCTTATCTCCGTTACTTTTTAACCGATATTCTTAAAATGTGGCATGTTCACGTCTTCCTTGATGTTCTATCGAAATTGAAGATCGAAAATTGTCAAAAGCAAAATTTTATTTCGTGACGCAGTCACATCTTCGTTTTCCTC
>WHPX01000676.1:0-71534 GCA_011057435.1 Actinia equina | reverse complement strand
GAACTTTTCACAAGTCACAGGTATTTCGGTCATTAGTTTAATGAGTCGAGGGGGGTTTTTCACGCAGGCCAGTGCTTGCCCAATTCTACAAACCATCAATGAAAGTTGGTGAATATCGAGAGGCTTCCCTTTGGTGCGCCACCGTAAAGCCAACCCTTTATCATTTCGAAATCAGAGAAAACCCAGGCGCCCTTTTTTCAAGTGTTCCGAAAGGTTGATGAGAACCTGCCGAATATTTCAGTGGGGGAACGCCCCACCAATCAAGAAAAACCATTGAATTCTGGAAGTCTCCACTGCCGACAAGTCGACCTAGACTGACTCCCACCGAAGACAAAGGAGAAAGTCGTAGTCAACGATGATCTACGCCCATATCGTTATCACATTCTTTTTTGATCTCTAGCTTTCCTGACGGAACTCTAGGGAAAACGGTTGTTATAAGACTGACACGAATATTCTTTTTGTGAAGTGACGTTAAGTTGTATATGGTTCAAGAAACCTATTTAACCAGATTCTTGTTTCTCAACTTTTGATTAAAGGGATTCATTTCAGGACCGAAAATTTTCGATTTTCAGGAAGTTGGTTTTTTTCTCGAGTAAGAAACTGCTCGAATGGGTATAAAGGCATGGTGGAAGAAGTACATGAAATTTTTACCTCCGCGCCTTAGCATTGGATTAATGCTTGCCAGAGGCAGAGTCAACATGTTTCTAGTTGCTGACCCAACCCATGCCCGCGTGTCCGGCCTCTATGTAATGATTATCTGCACAATAGACCCATGTCTTCGACCAATTTTGATTTTTAGCGTGGCTGAAAATATATAAAATCTTATACTTAGAGGTGTCTTGGCAACTGCATGGGCCGAGAACAATTGTCAAGAAAAGAAGCACGAGATACTTCTAGAAGAGATTATGGCGAAATTCTAGACTGCGTAAAGCAAATAACCTTTGAGAGACGGAGAGAATGAGAAAGACTTCTCAGATCGACCAATTCAAGACTCAGCAGAAAGCACGAAACTTTGCAAAAGGGCTTGCGACATCAAATCGATGACCCGAGACCGATCAGGGGGGGGCGAGCCCCGGAATGATAACATTTGTAACTTGACCGTAGCCCCTTACTCTTCACGTTACCCTTATACTTTAGAAAAGATTTTCTGAACACTCTGTTAAAAATTTCAATTGCCATTTGTGCAATAAAGCGAAGGTGGTCTTCAGCAGGAACGACCATACGGATCGAGATGTATGGTTAGTTTAGAAACTTATTTTCAGATGTAATAGCTGGCTGTTTCACGAAGAATGTATTTAGATACCCCTATCAGGGTAAGTCGTGTCTTGTAACATCACATCATTTTCAACAAGCGCTAGCACACGATCGTCTCTGAATAACAATCGCCGTTGGAACTCTCGGAATTTCCAAAGTTCTCCAAGCGATGAAGAATTTTCACTAATTCTTCATTTGGCGGTGACGTTGTGGCCGTTTAAAATCTCCTGCGTAGCGGATTTACAAAGTTTCTACCTTACTTCCAGCATACCAATAAAAACCGATGGATGATAGATCAAAATTGTTTCGGATGATCTTTGTTGTGCAAGGGCGTTGGTCACCGGGAGGGAGATTGCTTTGAAGGGCCCAAGAATTGAACCACCTTAAGAAAGGTAGGACCGGTTTAAAGAGGCTGGCGTTAGAATTGCACAGGAAAGCCGGAGGAATTTAGGCAAATGCGATTTAACCGACATCGATAAGTTCAAGACGCTATGCCATTATGCCAATTATTGTCTACAGCTTTGATTCGAATAATAGCATCATTTATGAAGGTCCGCAAAGAGAGAACAAAGTGATCAATATCACCACGAGGGGCATTTCGATGTTATCAATCCAACATGGTGACGGCTGTATTCGGAAAGCGTTTTCACTGTTAAGAAATGTAAGGAAATATTATAACGATACACAGCCCATCCCTGTAATCATGTGTGTAAGGTGTGTTGCCGTAAGAATTGCATAAGGAAGGTCAATTTATTGAGTGTCCGGACTGCATAAGTTTTGTCGATCTGATTCTTGTTTTGCACATCATTAAAAAGACCAAACTAAGAGCGGTAGGAAATACAAATCTAAGTGCGAAAGGACATATCGCTGTACGAGTTGCAGTACGATAGTCGATTCAGTTCGGAAATCGCAGCACGTTTGTGGAGAAAAACGCTGTTGGATCTGCAAAGATGTAGTGGAACCCAATCACCTTTGCTATGTGCAAAGTGAAAAGCCTCATTTGTCGTCTGAAATCTGATCTTTTTTGACTTTGAAACAGACCAAAGTAGCGGTGAAACACGTGCCTAATTATTGCATTGCCCAGGATTTCGACGGTAAGGAAACTATTTTTAAAGGAAGCGACGCATTGGATAAGTTTTGCACTTTTCTTTTTGATGAATCTCATAAGGATTATACGGCAATTGCTCACAATGCCAAAGCGTTCGACAGCTTGTTTCTTATGCAATGGCTGTTCAAAAAAATGCCTACCGCTAATATTCGTGTCATCAGGTGTGGACAAAAAATTATGCAATTACAACTTCGGGACTATCGTATTCGAGTTATTGACTCTTTGAACTTCTTTCAAATGAGACTAGCCGCTTTACCCAAGGCGTTAGGTCTAAGCACTTCCCTCATAAAGGGAACATTTCCCCACCTTTTTAACAGGGAAGAGCATTGGGAGTATGTCGGTCCTTTACCAGATATAGAGTTTTACGATCCTGATAGTATGAATGCAGATCAAAGAACCGAATTTCTTGCGTGGCATGCATCCTGAGAAGGGAAAACTATGTTTTTGATTTCCAGAACGAAATTCGGAACTACTGTTCGAATGATGTTACGATTTTGAGGGAAAGTTGCTTACAGTTTCGTGAGTTATTTATCGAACAAACAAATGTTGATCCACTCCAGTACATTACTATTGCTTCAGCTGTCATGGCTGTGTTTCGAAGCAATTTTTTGACTCCAAATACGATTGCTATCGTACCCAAAGACATGTACCGCGGACTGCAAAAAATTCACTCTCAAAGTAGCATTCGGTGGCTAGATTTTGTGAGCTACGTAACCAACAAAAATATCCAACATGCTGGTAACAAAGGGGAATACAAAATTTACGACCAAGAATCGAATAAAACGTATTTCGTTGACGGATATTGTGCAGACACTCAGGAAATGTTCGAATTTTACGGTTGTATCTGGCACGGGTGCAATAGATGCACCGGTGGTGAGTCGCAAAATGTCGTTAGGAACAATGTGAAAAACGGAGAAATTTATCAAGGTACGCTTCAAAGAGAAAAACGGCTTAGAGAGCTTGGATATGATGTGTATTTTATGTGGGAATGTGACTTTAAAGTTCTTAGTCAGACTACGGAATTTAAGACCTTCATCAATTCTCATGAAATACCGGACCATTAAATCCAAGGGATGCATTTTTCGGAGGTCGAACCAATGCTACTAAACTATTCTACTCGTGTAAACCCGGCGAAAGATCCATTACTACGATTTTTGCTCGCTTTATCCTTATATAAACAAGGTAAAAACTTATCCGTGTGGCCACCCTAGACTCGTTACAGAAAATTTCGGCGAGTTAAGCCAGTATTTTGGATTAATAAAATGTAAAATATTGCCTCCATCCAACTTATATTTTCCTGTGCTTCCAGTTAAGATAAGAAACAAATTATTTTTTCCATTGTGCAAACAATGCGCAATCGATGAGACGGATATATGTTTACATTCTGTGGGCGAGCGTAGCTTCTGGGGTACTTGGACGACATGCGAAGTAAGTAAAGCTATCGAATTGGGCTATCGAATCATCGAGACAAAAGAAGTATGGCATTTTGACAAGTCGTCTTGTGACTTATTTAAGGGATATGTCAACACGCTCCTCAAATTAAAACAACAAAAGCAGCGGATTTCCGGCATAGGTTCAGTCTGACATCGATAAGAAAAGTATGCTCGCGAGTATTTAGGACATGAGGGTATTCAGTTAAACCTAGATGACATCGAGAAGAATCCGCCTCTTCGTCAAATTTCGAAACTTGCCCTAAACTCGCTTTGGGGGAAATTTGGAATGATCACAGGCAGAGCCGAGTCAGAATTCGTGTCTAAGCCTAAGCAGTTTTTTGAACTTTGTAATACTAGTGAGTACACTATTGAAGACCTATATGTCATTAGCGAAGATATGTTAGAAGTCGTTTACAAGAAAAGGAAAGAATATGTAAAAGAGAATAAGGTTACAAACATCTTCATAGCTGTGTTTACGACTGCATACGCTCGGCTCGAATTGTACAATATCCTAGAAAAAATAGGCCCTAGAGTGTTTTATTTTGACACGGATTCTCTTATTTACTTATCTCGCAATGATGTTGATGACTATGAACCTGAGCTCTCAGACTACCTAGGGGGACTAACGGACGAAATAGCTAAAGACCATGGGCCAGGTCATTATATCAAGCAGTTTGTTAGTACTGGACCCAAATCATACAGTTACGCTGTTACCGATGGTAGCTGTAAGGTTAAGATCAACGGGTTCTCTCTAAATTATAAGAACAGCCAATCATTGAACATGAAGAGCATGAAAAAGATGGTCGAGAAAATGGGAGAAAACAAGACCATGACAGTAAGCGAGAACAAGATTACCAGGGAACCTGTTACCAGGAGAGTCGTTAACCGAGAACAGAAAAAATCGTATCAACTCGTCTATGATAAAAGAATTATCATTAATCAGGGTGAAGATACTTTGCCTTACGGATACACTTGGAAACCCCCTCATGATGATAATAACGACATAATAATGGAGGAAGAAGATAAAGTAATGCAATCAAGTCATCACGCAACTGACTTGAAGATATACTCTGAACACTACCTTCCTAATACTAAGGATACTCTTGGTGAACTATTTCCTTATGGCAACGAAAGTGAGGTAGCATGCGAAGAAGAGGGTGAAATTGATTTGATGGCTACATCAGAATCAGAAGAAAGTGATAATGAACTTACCAATGAAGATATAGCTTTCCTTGATGACGATGATGAAGACTTAGAGGAAGGTCCTTCCTTCTACAGAGCACTAGAAAACCAAATATGAATTTTATTGACATCCATTTACTTATTTTAATATTGATTACATATGTAAACTAAGTGACCTAGAGTAAGGTGTCTCATTCAAAGGTATGGATAGTATCATAATTATCATATATTTTAGTATGGTAAACATAGTATAGTATAGTTTATCACGGTTTGTACAATATACTGAAATACATCGTTGGAAGATCCTTTAAAGATAACATTAATAATCCCATTTTCTTAATCTTAGTTACTTGAAGATTTTTAAAGTTAATTACAACAATAAAACGCGAATGAATGATAAGGAAATAAGAAATAGTCACTGATTCAATGCTCATCAAGGTTCCTCCTATTCCTAACGAGCGCACTGTGGGTATATATAGCGACCTCATCATCGCTGTTATCCTCATTGTCATGATCAGCAATGGGATCAAGCTCTATTTCCTCGATACCTCTATTCCTTTGTCGCTTAATAATTTTTCGGGCAATGATATAGCACAGCATAAGGACTAATATTATGCCTACTGATGGGATTATGATGATTTCATAGCTCAAATCAAGGCCTTTGGTCATTAGGGGTACGATGGTCGAATTCATAGTAGTGGTAGGGGCTATTCTTTCTCCACCGTTGTTCATAGTCACAGTCTTATTAGGAGATGCTGACGGCTTTCCGTGTGTAACTTTCTCAATACTATTAATTGTGACATGATGCACATTTTCACTTGACGCCAAAGACTTTCCTTTGGTTTTTCGAGTAGAAATAGATCCAGCTTTCATGTACACGTGGGTTGTCGGCTGGATAGCTGATGACTTTTGGGAAGTTTCAGTCAAATGTTTAGCTTTACATTTCCAGTTGGACAAAATATGACTTCTGATGTGTGACATAATGACTTCGTACAAGGTATAGGATTATCCCGTACATCAATGTATCTTATCAACGGTAAATCATGCTGTATTCCTGTGACGTTTATCACACGAATGTTGTTCCCTCGAAGAGATAATGACAAGTAACGTTTTGCTTCGATTTCGTAAAACCTTGGAACGAAACCGAGCCCTATTGACAAACAGTCGATAAGGAGGAATTGTTGTACATATAAGCAAATGGAACTTGCACTCACTGAACAAACCACTAATAACAACGGGACAAATAAACTCACATACGATGCCATGTTGGCATCGGTCGAAATAAGAGCGATTGTTAACTCTAGACATGGATTGTAGATTTCAAACTTACTTGTTTACAGTTGTAACATTAACAACTTCGTTTAGGCACAAATAAAACCAAGTTTCTACTCTCTGGAAAAAAAGGAAAGAAACCAGAGCAGCTGAAAACTGTTAGGAAGAATCGAAACAACATAATAATAATAATAATAACAGTAATGCTGAGTTCCTAGAGAGAGAGAGAGAGAGAGAGAGGAGAGAGAGAGAGAGAGAGAGAGAGAGAGGACAGAGAGAGAGAGAGAGAGACAGAGTTTAATGTAAACAATCACGATACTTATCTTGGTTAATATCTTGCACCATGTAGAATGATTCAATCTCAATATTTGTGGATCGAAAAATAACATCCATAGAATTAGGTCTGGTTGATGATAATTAAAAACTATGGTCATTATCGATAGCATAAGAAAACCATTTCATTTAAGAACCTTTGCTCAGCAGACGACAAACATGTTGGTGTGTTTTCGCTTCGTAAACATCATAACTAATTACGACAGTCTCCATAGCAACATAAATACGATAAAGGCTAAGATTTATTGCAACCGACTCATTCTTACCAAGAAATCGAGAGAATGGGGTGTCTTTCATCGCTCCCATCCTTTAAAATAAGGCACTTTCTGAAGCAAATCAGATGCGTACTTGGATGCTGCTCAAGTACGATTATTATACGTTCTGTGGATGGCGAAAAACAGCATTCAAAAATAACTAGAGAAACTGTACTACGATCCAAAACAACCAGCAAGTTTCACTGCGCCCGAAATTTTTTATCGTGCTGTCAGAGAAAAAGCGGATACAAAATATCGAGGAAACAAGTGTATGATTGGCTTACTTCCCAGGAAACGTACACCTTGCACCGAAGAACACGCAAAAAGTTCAAAAGGAATCGAATCATTGTGGGGCGAGTCGATGAACAGTGGCAAGCCGACCTTATTGATATTCAGAAAATCAAAAAACATAATGGTGGGAACAGATACATATTAGTTGCCATTGATGTCCTATCGAAATTTTCATGGGGGGAACCTCTGAAGGCGAAGACAGGCGAATGTATCATTCAAGGGTTTGAAAAAATATTCAAGAATGGAAGGAAGCCAGAAAAACTACAGACTGACCATGGAAAAGAATTCTTAAACAAACGCTTTCAGAACTTCTTAGAAAAAAATGACATTCACTTTTTTACTACCGGTAACGAGACGAAAAGTGCTATCGCGGAGCGCGTGATCGAAACTGTGAAAGCAAAATTGTACAAGTATTTCACTCATAAGAATACTTTAAAGTACACTGATGTCTTGCAGGACATTTTTAATAGCTACAACAACACTTATCACACTTCCATTAAGACTAAGCCCAGTCTGGTCTCTCAAGAGAACGAAGATCATATCTGGCACATTCTCTATGATAAGGATCTCATTGATGGTCCAATTAAGTTTAAGTTTCATGTCGGAGATAAGGTTCGGCTTTCTAAACTGAAAGGAACCTTTGAAAAAGGGTACACTACCACATTTACAAAAGAAATCTTTGTCATTTCAAATCGTATCGCGAGAAAACCCCCCGTTTACAAAATCAAAGATTTAAACGGGGAAGAAATCGAAGGTACTGTGTATGGTAATAAACTTCAACTTATAAAAGATCAATAACATTATTTGTGTTTCAAACTTGTTGTCATTTTACTTTACATCGTTAACATGGATGAACCTCAGTTTTTCTTGCTCTTGCCCTCTAATGCTTCCCTTGATCTCTATAGCGATAATACTTTGACTAGCTATACCGTTCATCTTCCAGAACCTATCATCTTGGAAGGTGATTACGAAGTTGGTTTACAAAGTATCATTTGGCCAAGAACGTTCTACAATATTACAGAAAGTTCGCAGCGTTTATATTACCAGTTACCAACAGGGATAGCAGACACCGTAATTCTTTCCAAGGGATATTATGAAACAATAACTAGCCTAATTGATCATATCAACAATCAATTACAAGCAGATGTAAAGATAATATTCACTTGAAATTCGAACCTCGGTCAGAAAAAGTATTCGTGACCCTTAAAAACAGATATAAGTTGTTGCTATCAAGCAATTTATCCCAAATCCTGGGTTTCGGGAATGAAGAAAATTTAATCTCTCATTCTCAATACGGTGATTTCATTGGAGATCTCAGCGGAGGCGTGCAGTGTTTGTATGTCTATTCTGATATCGTGAGCTATCAAATCGTGGGAGATACGAAAGCAAGGTTGCTGAAAGTCCTTCCTGTAGAAGGAAAGTATGGAGACACCATTTACAAATCCTTTGATGTTCCAACTTACTACCCGGTTGGAACTAAAGAATTCCAAGACATCAAGATCGATATAAGGGATAGATCAGGTCGCAAGATTCAGTTTCAGAGAGGACGCGTAGTCGTGAACTTGCATTTTAGGAAAAGGCAACTATCATACCTCATATAACAAGAAGAAAATGAATCGGAAACACATTTCACCCCCTGAACTCTACAAAAATTACTATTTGAACCAAGCACAACAAAAAGGGCGCGGTGGATCCTTTTTCGCGGGAAAACTTTTTCAACGCGGATATGGTCAACGAGGAGGAGGTATTGGAAATTTTTTCGGAAGCCTGTTTCGAAAAGCTTTACCTTTATTAGCAAGCGCATCCAAACAGGCTGGCAAGGTTGCGCTAAAAACTGGTGCCAATGTCCTAGCGGATGCAGCTGCGGGTCAGCGCTTTCAAGACTCTCTCCGAAATCGATTGAAAGAATCGGGAATGGAATTAAAACGTGACGTCACAACACAAGTAAAAAATGCAATAAATGGCCAAACTGGTACCGGTAAAAAGCGGAAGCAAGGTCAACAGGAAAGGAGTCCAGTCCCACCGAAAAAGCGGAAACAAACGAAAGCCAAACCGAAACGCATAAAACGCAAGACCAAGTCAAAGAGTCTCACAACTTCGAAAGCTACTAAGCCGAGAACATTTCAAGATATCTTTGGATAAGTCACCACAACATGGCCTTGATTCATCCTCGCTCACAAGAATGCATGGTGGAAGAACTCGATTTATTTTCTGTTAATCCAACTCAAAATAGTGTGATGAAAAAGACAGATATTGAATATCAACCCATTTCAGCCCTTAGTAGTTCTTCACCTGTTGAATTTAACATCCCTGGTACTGAAGACTATGTTCATCTCCCCTACACTCAACTCTACGTGTCCGCTCGCATCAAACATAAAGATGGTACTGATCTTGATGCGGACGAAAAAATAGGACCCGTGAACAACCTACTGCACAGTCTTTGGCGGCAGGTAGATGTCTATTTTGGCTCGACACTGGTATCAAGTTCAACCAACACTTACAGTCCCGAAAGCTATAGTAAGACCCTCCTAAACTTTGGAATTGGTGCTAAAAAGTCTCAACTACAAGCTGCCATGTGGTATGGAGATACGTCTGGTGCATTCGAAGATGCTAGGGTTGGCGCTACAGGAAAAAATGCAGGTTTCAAAAGTCGAAATGCACTCGTCAAGGAGTCCACCGAGTTTGAGTTGATTGGACCTTTGTACTGTGACGTATTCATGATTCAAAAGTATCTCTTGAGCTACGTAGACCTAAAGATCAAACTCGTTCCAAAGGAACCTGAGTATTTCCTGATGTCTGCAGAAGCAGGAAAAGAATATAAGATAAGTTTTACTTCCATCAAACTCAAGGTCAGAAAAGTCAAGATTGCTAACCATGTAATCATGGCTCACGAATCAGCTTTGAGTAAAGCTCCTGCTGTTTACGGCGTCCCAAGAACCATGTGCAAGTCCTTTACCGTACCAGGAACAACACCCTCCCTCGTGAAAGATAATGTGTTTAACGGACAAATCCCCAAGCGACTCATTGTATTCAGGAACAAGTCTGCCGCTACTAACGGAAGTTACATAACAAATCCCTTCAACATGGATTTATTTTCCATATCGTCCATTGGCGTATATGTTGATGGTGAACAAACTCCATCTAAACCGCTGAAATTGAATTTGACAGGGAGTGACAAAAAGTACCTAGAAAGTTTCCAGACGTTGTTCACAGGGACGGGGAAGTACCATGATGATGCAGGGAACCATATCACCCGTGATGATTACCACAAAGGATACGGATTTTTCGTATTCGATCTACGACCTGATGGATGTGATGCGTCCGAATACTTAGGCCTCAAACAAAGAGGCAATCTCTCACTAGAGATCATCTTCAGTCAGGCTTTGGCAGAAGCTATAAATTTGTTTTGCATTGGGGAATTCGATAACATTGTCGAGATCGATCGAGAGCGAAACGTCCTGTACGATCACACATCATGAACTCTTCACAGTTAACACAAGTAATGGAAAAAGATCCCAAAAGTCGCAATAAGTTTTGTGGAGTGTATGCCTCTGACACACTACCTATCACCATTGAACACTTTCCCTGTGGACTTATCGTCAATACTGACCCTCAAGAAGAAAAAGGATCACACTAGCTGGCAATGTACTTT
Organism: Actinia equina; assembly: GCA_011057435.1. Taxonomy (NCBI): domain Eukaryota; kingdom Metazoa; phylum Cnidaria; class Anthozoa; order Actiniaria; family Actiniidae; genus Actinia; species Actinia equina. The sequence goes on along the minus strand of WHPX01000676.1, from coordinate 60,755 downwards.
CCATCTAAAGAATAGGGCAGAATTTTTCGACTCCTACGGAAATCCACGAGACTTTTATCGTGAAAATTTTGAAACTTTTCTAGATAAACAGTCCAAAAGTTGGAAATATAATCATCGTTCTTTACAAAGTTATAATTCAAGTACATGTGGACAATTTTGTCTTTATTTTATCATGAACAGAAACCGTGGAAAATCATTATCTATGATTGTTAACTCGTTTAGTAAAAACACGTCGATTAATGATCATCGCGTAAGTGAATTTACTCGTAGGTATCTTAGTTCCTTAGGAGCAAGATTCAAACAAACAACACATCAGTTAGCGTTGACTCGTATGCAAAATAGAATCAATAAAAGACGATAGACGTATCATTGTGTAACGCGGTTATTCAATCATTTCACTCTCGTACAAATATTTATCTCCTAATACGTAATCCAATTATCGGAAAAGCGCTTGGTCTTGCGTTGTCTGAAAACGGGACTCTTGATCCCCCTTGGCGTAGATGGTGGGGTGGGTGGAAATTGATAATCATCATTGGTCGTAGCTGAAACTGGAGTTTGTTTTCCCTGAAGCTGAGCAATATGGCTTCGACGTCTCTCGTTTCGCATAAGATACTTAGGCATATTTATCTTGTCCAACGATTGTGTAAACAGTTCCCAACCCTTGGGATCAAAATCTTTCCTAGACCTCAGCTGATCGTTCACCAAGTCAATGATATTTGAACCGGGTATCGGATGGTCATTAATAGAAATTTCGCCTTTTTCGTTCCACGATATGTGTTCCCTGTTAGCTTTCAAACGGTTGATCATTGATCGGGCTAAGGTGCGCGAGTTCTTTGGAACAGATTCCAATATGTCGTTGTCTGATAAATGTCTTTCTCCTACGACTCCTGGTTGATGGGATTCGTCCTTGCTTGCTTCATCTTCTTGAGGGGTGGTTCTAGACGTGTTTTCTTGGTGAATCTTAACAGTAGGAATAAATTGCTTTTTTTTCTCTTGTATGTCAAGAAATCGTTGAAGGTCTTGATGATATTGAGCTATTTTATCGCCTGTGGTCTTTTTTTCCATCTTCTAGTATACCATCCATTTCTTTGTCTAATCGAATCAAGGATTTTGTCATGGGTGCAGTCTGAATGTTCTCTTTGCGTTCCAACATGTCCATGAATTCTTCAGGTACTAAAACCATTCGTTTAGAGTACTTCATTTCTTTCGAAAAAAACAACTCCTTTAGAACTGAAATGACCGGGGGTAAAAGTGACAACAACAATGATCCTCCAGTCTGTACCATGTAGCGCTTCTTATGCTTCAGTGAAACTTGACGGTCTGCGATCGTTCTGAGCTGTTTCCTAAATCTCCCCAGTTTCTTCTGAGCCGGTGACAGTCTTACGATTCCCTTTAATACGTTGATTGCAATTTCAGAAATCGTCAACAACAAGTCCTTATCGCAATGTTCAAGTAAAGCCTTTCGCTGCTTCTTATTACACTTTGCTAAAACTGTGAGAAAATCTAGGTTACGTCTTACACGATCCGACATTCTAAATGAAATGAGACAATGGTAATATGTTCACCTTTTTTAAGTTCGCCTTACGTAGGATACGTGCCGTTCGTTGGGGAAAATATTAGTGCGAAGCCTAAAGCTACTGGGCGTGGTTGGATGCATGTCAAATAACAAATAGCCATACAACTTATCGGTTGCATCTTGGAAACTTTCTAATGCATAGAGACGATCCTGCTTCCCATGAAATGCCTGCTGAATCAAGTTAGAAATACCCAAAGAGTCACGACAATTCTTAAAAGCAAAAATGTAATGGCAGTTGAGGGAAATAGTGCGAGAAAACTTGCCGGGTGGAAACAGATTCTGCAGAATGTAAATCACGGTGATGTTTCTGTGGTGAGAATGTTTCGTCATAAGGTCAGCCATACGCTGATCATTAGAACATGAAGCCATCAGGTCGTCCACGATCAAAATACCCGGTTGGTTTTCAAACAGATCAAGCACATTCTCAGGAAATCCTTCCACGAACACAATACCAGGTACTTGCTCCCTAAATTCCGTAAAACTAGGTTGATAAGCTCCGTAACAATATATTATTTTGGACATTTCGCCTACAAAACTTTCATCTAAATTCTTCAACAATTTCAAAGTTAAGGCGGTTTTTCCACATTGAGAAGGACCTGAGATCATGATACTAGAGGGGGTCTTAATCCGAATGTCTGTCATGGTTCAAAGCAGTAACGAAATAAAAAGAACACAAGAATTTACAAGACTTTATATCTTTATTTTCCTCATCGTACAATATCAAACATTCAATCTGAATATTCTCTAAGATCGTCTATGAGAATGTCTTCAAGCTCTTCCCTCCTGCTAGATACGATATCTTCCCTGCTATCTTTACACTGATATTTTAAAAAGCTCTAGCGCATTAAGTGGAGGATACGATTTAAAGTTTCAATGTTTTTCATAAAAATCTTCATCACCTTGTCGTCATCCACATCTTTCAAGGCTTCAAAAAAATAACGATACACCTTGATTTCTCTCGAAAGCATTAAACAGTCGTGATGGTCTTGTGACGGGTCATCAATTTCGCAGGCTTCACAATTCTTGTTCACAAGGTGGCATATGTCTCTTTGCAGGACATCAGCATAAGCTCTCAGTAGAATATCTTCGATTTGTTGATTCCTCCCCGTCTTTGGGGGAGGATCTTCAGGTACGTAGGGGCACTCAGCAATGTTGAGGTTTAAAGGCAAGACCTCTTCGTGAAAAACGTCTGAGGGATCAACGTTGGCAAGCATGTCATCCAGCTCTCTTTGCCTCACATGGTCATAGAAGGCTGTATAGGCGTCGTGTAAAAAACTTTCAAATCATTCTCCTGTCTCAACCAACTCGTAGGTCCAAATCCGTGAATTATCTTCCACGATGGTGGTATAAAATTTCTTCACGATCGTAACAGTGTCCATTTTTGGTTTTCGCTACTCCTTTTTTCAACGTCTGCTTAAACTGATTAATGATAATGCATGGTAACATGCCTTATGCATTTGCGAAAAGGGATCTGGTACCGTACACGTGACACAAATGTATGCTGATGTCATACACGTACAGAAAACATATACGTATAGCCATCAACTCTCCATCATTCTTACACAAGCCTCCGTATCGTGACCTAAGAAAAGAACCATGAAGCTGAGAAGTGGGCGAGTTCTCAACCCTGTAGCCACCAAACGCAAAACAGATAGGAAGACAATGAATGATCTCAAGAAGATCATAGAAACCTTCAAGTTCCAGTTAAAACTTCGAAGTGAAGAGTGCAAGATCCTGAAGGAAGCAAAAGCATTCTTTCGCTTTTTATTTTATAACTCTTGCAAGTACTTTGGTAACAAAGTAAAATTGGAAGATATCAAAAAATCCCAAGGACGAAGACCATATCTTGACGAACTCTTGAATTGGAAACCAGATTAATCTTTCTGGAGGGAAAATTTTCAAAAAGCTTGGATTCGCATGCGTAGCGAACCTGCTTCCTCAACACTCTTACAAGCCTCTTACTACTTCATGAAGCATGAGCACCCCCCTTCAGCTAAAAGAACCTGGCGTATTCGCGAGAATAAAATCTGAGATGGTGAGATATCTCGAAGAGCTTTATCATAAAAACAACAGTGCAAGAATGGTGGAACTGATGCGCCAGCAAGAACAAGTCAAGACCCGCGCGTTTCCTATTCCAGACAAGAAAGTTTACTTCATCGAGCTAACTGACGACTTGGCGTGCCAAATCGTGAATCCTATAGCGAGAGAAGCTCATCCCAACGTCGTACCATGGAACCAGCTCTTCCAATATTCAAAGGCTAGATGCTGTTACATCCCTGAAGTTGATGGAGGACGTACCGTAGTAAAACTCCCTTACAGCAATTTTTCCATGTTTCCGAGGTATCATTTCAAGATCCTCGAGACGAAGGAAACCTTTGATAGCCCTGAAAAAGATATACATAAAGCGCTCTTGCTCCACAAGAAGTTTACCGAAAAAACATCACCGTCTTGCAAATTGCAGTTCATCCAAGAATGCAAAGACTATACAAACTTTTAAAACTTTGACTAAGAACTCTAGTCTCGTTCCCTCCTACTTTTTTTTTCTTTAAAAAAGAATCAAATAAAGCATTCTCAAATTAAACCTGTGCACTGATAAACGTAACTTGTATTAAAGCCCTAAGAAATGAAAACGTCTTCTAAATAAAACTCTTTCAAAATATCTCATTGTCTCCTTTATTCTGCAGTGTCTTGGTAAAGGGAGGGAAAAAACATCAAACCTATATCTTTTTCAAGAGCGATAAAACGAAGAGAGAAAAATATTCTTTTTGCGCGGGTAAAAAAAAATATGAATAAATTATCGTTTTCGATAACTTATACAGAAATTAAAAATTCAAACCCAACCATCTACCGCTGACCGCATGAAATCGCGGGACCAAAATGTCCGTCAAAGTGCAGGTATAGTAGTTGTGTGGTTCAGGAAACAATCGTTTATTATTTTTTGACAAGCATTTAATTTTTTCTCGAAGAATCGACAAATCAAACACTTTCCCTCAAAACTTTTATTATTTCTGTAGATAAGCTTAATTTTTTTAAATGTTGGAGTAACTCAGCGTCATTAAGGCATGGCTCTCAGATGAAAAACTGTTTGGCTATATCATAGCCAGTTTTCTACGAATCTTCCCCAAACTTGGCAAGTTAATGTCTTTTGTGAAAAGAAGGAACCTTAAAGCCTTGGTTACCATGGAAACTAAGTCACGTGACCACAAGGCCGCCATCTTGGATTTTTAAACAAATCGTTTGTAGTCGTATTGAAACTACTTCAAAAGTCCTGAAAATCCATATTCCTTTTTATATTTGCAATACCTATATGGATCTAATTGGATATCTTGGAAATTATATTAAGTTTAATTTTTAGAATATTTTCTGTATTTTCCAAAAAATTAAAAATATTCTAAAAATTAAACTTAATATAATTTCCAAGATATCCAATTAGATCCATATAGATATTGCAAATATAAAAAGGAATATGGATTTTCAGGACTTTTGAGGTAGTTTCAATACGACTACAAACGATTTGTTTAAAAAATCCAAGATGGCGGCCTTGTGGTCACGTGACCTAGTTTCCATGGTAACAGATATGCGGTAATTGCTTGCCTTGAAGAATTACTACTACGAGCCAAATTTGGGAAAGATTCATAGTAAACTGTCAAAGATATGAATAAATAACTGATTTTCCATCACTTCCTCAAAAGAGCCATGCAATAATGGTGCTGAGAAATATAACATGAAGAGCATATTACAACAAATATTTGTCCTTTATTTAGCTTTGTAAATCTTTAGCAATTCGGTTAACGTTGTAAAACGTTGTTTTAAGCCAACTATCGTATGTTTTTCGTTCAAGAAAGATTCGCCTCCTATCGCGGGGTCCCATCTTCAAAACAACGAAGACTTTCATTTAATAATTTTATTTCTACAGCTAATTTATTTAAGTATGTAAAAAACGAATAGCATTTGTCCATTATTAAAATATGAATATGTTAATATATAATATTTACAAAGAGGAAGGAATTATAAGATGAAAGACTGACTGATAAGGAAAATTGAATATATATTAAATATTATAACTATTTATCTTAATCTAAAAATCTACGTTAATAAGCTAAAAATCTAAATTTTAAATACACAACACTCGTTGGGGTTACTCGGGTCATTTATTGTGCGAGACCAATAGCAATATCCCCCGGGGGGTTACAGAGAGTAATAACATTAAAAAAAACTGATTTCTTGAACGCTAGCTTGCTGACAACATGAACAACTGGCTGCCAACTATGAAGCCCTTGCTTTCTATGCTCACCGCACATCCTGCCTCGCCTAGTTATTTAATCATGATAAACACATGTCTATCACTCACTAAATACACAACACTCGTTGGGGTTACTCGGGTCATTTATTGTGCGAGACCAATAGCAATATCCCCCAATCCCAAGACCCCCCAATGAGTATGTGTAGTTAGTGAGTAATAGCTGTGCCCATCTTGTTTGCTACTTGTAGCTTGTATTTTAAAGAGCTATCTAAATACCGTTCATATGCGTTTGAGAGCCAATCCCCCTGGAGTTTTATGTAATGCGCAGGGACACCACATTGTAATGCAAAGGTTGCCCCTCCTCTACGGAAGGAGTGTCCTGAGTATAACTGGCTATCGAGTCCGCAATGAGCAATAATTGTCTTAAGCCTTTGAGTAAATGTTGCGTAAGTTAGTGGTTTGAGTTGGCCATTTTGTTTGTAAATGAAAGCAGGTATATTGTTTTGTAGTGAGACACTGTCTCTGATACCAGCTAGTTCGAAAGCGTTGATAATCGCAGCACGCGGGCAAAGTGTTGAGCCATCGATTCTTGGAACGGGCACAAGTAGGATTCTATTTCGATATTGAATGGTCTTAGACCAACGTACAATCAGCATCAGGCCCCATTCATATATGCGGATATCACCAGCCCGTAAATGTTTTTGGGGATCGAAGGCGTTCCCAGAAGGAATCAACAGGTTAGATTTTCGAAAAAATGAAAAGAAGGCGACAAGGCATGCCGCCCAGAAAGTCGCATCCATTGAGTTGCCTATGTCCAGATGGCCATAGAGTTGTTTTAAAATAGTCGGCGTGATGGGCAGCTTTTGCTGGGCCGGGTTACTGTTAAGACGCTTTATACCTCGCATTAACAATTCTTTTTGGTACTTAAATAGCGGTTCTTGTAATGGGTTAGGGAAACCGTATTGTAGATGCAGTATTCTTATCACATTGAGATAACAAGGAATACTATTTGGTGATAAAGTTCTGGTAAGAAATACAATGTAGCGAAGCAAGTGAAGGGCCTTGCATGGAACAGGCGCGTAACCAAAGTACACGCAGAAACGGATGTAGCATCGTAGTTGTGACTTGTAGGTCGCCGCGGTTGATTGAGCGAACGCATGGCCACGGAACTTTCTTATTTCGAGGTCAAGTTGCTGCTCCTGAGCATGAATTGGACCTGCGGGGGTAGAGAGGCAAATGCATTACGCGAGAAATGTGGTTTACTTGGTGCTTTTGATTGTTGTTGCAGTAATAATAAACGTTTGGTGAACAGTTCGCACTGAGAAGGCACGTGTATGCGTGATATTGCGTCGGCCATGGTGTTTGAAGTTGTTGATATGTAACGGGCAGTTATTCGAAAATTGTGCGTAGCCGAGAGCCAGAAAACTTTCCGCAGCCATCGCATGACTGTTTGATCGCGTGACGTGCCCTTGTTGATTACGCTAATCGTGGTTGTGTTATCAGAATACACAACTATCCATTTGTTTCTGAGGTTATCTTTCCATCTTTCTAGCGCAGCTAATACTGTGAATGTTTCTTGCAAATTGATGTGTGCCGCGGATAACTCGGGATGGTCAGTGTTCCAGTTAATGTAAAACCAATCACCACCAAAGAAACCTCCGCCACCGACTGGGCATGCGTCAGTGGAGAACTCTTCTTTCTCTACTGGTTCAGATTCAACGAAAAACATTTTCCCGTTAAAAACGCCAAGGAATTTCGACCACCATGCCAAGTCGGCTCTTAGGTGGAGGTTGGGACGGATGTGGTGATGTGGACGTCGCATTTTATTTACTGTGTCAATTATTCGCCGCAAGAATGTTCGACCGCCAAATACTACTCGGGTCGCAAAATTGAGTTTGCCAACAAGGGACTGCAAGTCCCGTTTCGTGACTGATCGCTTCGCCATAGTTTTGCTTAATAAAATTCTTAGTTCGCATATTTTGCGTTCGGGCAAAGTTAGTTGCCTATGCACAGTGTCAATTTCTATTCCGAGGAAAGTCAGTTTTTGACAAGGGCTAACAGCCTTGTCCCAGTTTATTTGTAGTCCAAGTTCTCCTAGCAAAGTTATGAGTCGCTGATATGCTGTCTGACATTCAAATTCAGTGTCGCTTATTATTAGGAAGTCATCAAGATAGGCAAGTACATTGTGACATCCCCTGTTTTTCATCATTCGCGTTATTGCTTGAGTGAGCCTATGGAAGACTTCAGGGCTCTTTGCTGCTCCAAACGGCAGTTTGCAGTCGTAAAGATATGTTAGATGATCGTCACCATGAAAACGCCATGCTAATCCTGTCGCGTTGTAGTTCGATGGATGGATAGGCACGTGGCGATAAGCACTTTTGAGGTCAATCTTAGCGAGATAAGCATTAGATTTGATGAGCGACACTGCTTTGGCAATGGTCACGTATGAGAAATGTTGTGAGTCACTGTATGTATTTACCCCGCCGTCTACGGGTCTACTGCAGTCATGTATTAAACGTAGTTTGTCACTGTCAGGCTTAGGTACTGCCCCTAAGGCACTCACAATTGTAGGTTTTGTTTTTGTGATAATGTAGTTTCCTAGTCGTATCTCGTCTCGAATCGTTTGTTCAACTTTGTCGCGTACGTCATGTGCGGTAGCGGATTTGTAGTTCGTGACCTCTGCCGGTCGTAGTATGCTGTCCTGTGCTACGATTCGGAAACCGTTAGAAATACCGTCAAGTAAGAAGTCTTGGTCACAGTCGTTTGTCAGGTTTTCTTTCCATGCTTCTACGTTTAGAGGACACGGGTGTAGTTCTGTCGTGTCGAGTCATGCGTTATGTTTCGGTGACGGATGTTGGTGTTGCGGATGAGGTTGATTGCAGTTAGCCACGAAACAAGTGTGTTGAAAGCGGCAATTAGGCCAATGACAGCCCGACAGGGAGTTAAATTGGCGGCAAACAGGTTGCGGTTGGCTATTAATAGTTGGGCGTGAATTAGAGGCTGTGTGTTTTGTTAGATTAGAAGTATTAGGATGATTAACAGCGCGTCGCTTTATTAAAAAGCGAGTATGAAGATGTTGCGAATCGCTGCCCCATTGAAACCCATACATATGCTGCAACTTGCGATACTCGTTATCATAAAGCAAAACAGAGGCAAGTGTGTGTGATTCGAGCAGTTCCGCTATTTTAACATTATAGGCCAAGTAGTCCGAGATTTGACTTGTTCCCGTGAGCTTCCCTTTTTGGGCAAGTTCGTGCATTATTCTTGCGTTTGCTGCGACCCACATTGAGAGGGAGATACTTTCTAATTTAGGCTTGCCCAATTTCGCAGCGCGAAACACGATTTTAGCGCCAAACGGTCCACCGAGGTCCTGCTCTTCCTCGCCTGAGTCATACGATGTATTTGACACAAAGTCAGGAATTAACAAAGGCTTCTCACCTCCTTTCTTTTGCTATTGGCCAAGGAAGACCTGTGGGTTGTTATCCACACGTTGAATAGGATCGTTGCTTTGCAGGCTTTGTTCTGTTACTCCCAGCGTAAAAAGAGGGTCGTCCAGTGTTCCAACACCTTCGATTTTCTTGAGGAGTTCCTCAAGACCGCCGTCCTGCGCCAATGATTTTGTTGTCACTGGTTTCTCCTCGTTCTTTACGGCACTTATTGTAGGTGTTAGGTCATTGATGGCCTTCGTGATGAGTTTAGCTTGTCCCATCGTCAGCTTTAACGCTTTTATATCATTTGTAGCTAGGAGCTTTAAAGCCTCCTCGTTGTCTAAGTCGTTCTTTTCTAATTGCGCCACAGTGGCCTCTTTGAGACCTGACTTCTCGGCCCAGGATGCGAAATCGAAAGACATTTTCAATAAAATTTTCAAAACTGATTTCTTGAACGCTAGCTTGCTGACAACATGAACAACTGGCTGCCAACTATGAAGCCCTTGCTTTCTATGCTCACCGCACATCCTGCCTCGCCTAGTTATTTAATCATGATAAACACATGTCTATCACTCACATAAAATGGCGCTTTCAGCAACCTGAATGTCTAAGTCTATGTTATTTATGTAATTATAAGTTCTCTTTATAGTCCTTGAGCCTCGTAGACATACAAGTGCAGATCTTAACAGAGAGAAACAAGTCTTGGCCCTAATCCAAGCCATTGTTTTGTGGTACTCTTCACCTTTCTTTCGGGCTATCAGTTCAGCAAGCCTGCTGTGATATGTTTTGCATTCTTTACTCATACCTCCTGTTGTACAAAAGACAAGGGGAGTAAATGTTCCATGTTCGATTTCGTTTACTCTTTCGGTGTATTTCCGCTTCTTGTCATTTTCATGTAACTTGTAAATTTTGGGTAGATCTAGATCTTTGTACGTATCTGCATTTGGGTGACAAACCAGAACGTTGCTTCTCCCAGAAACCACGTGCATGGATGTCAAGTCTTGCGTCTGCAGCTTTGTTTGCTCCTTTGCTTAGTTTCTCATCTGAGATTGATTGTAACAAGGGCTCTATCTCTACGTCGTTGCATACTGTGCTAAGAAGCTCAGCCTCCAGATTGCGTAATTCGTTGTGACGTTGAATTACGAATCCACCACGTTTACATATCATTGCGTGATCGACCGAAAAATCTTCACCACATACACACTTTGATGGAATGTCTCTGAAAGACCAATTATAACGGAGACGTAAAGCGTCTCTAAATTCTCTCTTGTTCAAGTCGAATCCCATTTCCTTAAGAGGAATTACAGTTAACCAGATTGATGCTCCTTTCTCTGCGGCTAAGTCCAAGGATCTGGCTGTAATCTTTGGTAGACTTTCCTTCAGGCTTTCAAACGCATCTTTGGATACTTTTTCTTTCTCAGTGTGACATTTCTGCTTTGCTGTTTTCACTTCAATTTCATCTGGCAACTCGTGAGACTGGGAGATAATTTTCTTCGAGCTTAAATTTGTGTTGTTGAGAGATGTTGTTGTAGAAAAACATAGACTTTCACTTTACAAAACCGTAAAAAATATTCAAAAACATTTGCAAACACCAATTTACTGACAAACAAAATTCGTCATTTTGCATTGCCTTTTTGCATTGCCTTTATTTCCTATTTTGTCTCAGTTGTTCTTGTCAAGTTTAACTGAATGTAAAACGTCTCGTTCTGTAAAAGACGTAATTGTTAAAGTAAGCTCACCCTTAACCAGTTTTCATGTCTGTTTTTTGGTCTTGATTTCAATTTCAATGAAAGATATCCGAGGTAAGTTTCACTAAACTTGATATTGTATTGGATTATCTGTAGTTATCTTTCGTTTTTTTTTAAGTAAAAGAGATTCAAAGCCTAAAAATGTCGGTTTTTTTTGGAAAAAATTGTCAAAAAATCTTCCAAGAGCCAAACTAGCCCCTGGGAGTGGTGGTGAGATGTGTACAAAATTCCTAAGTGGGAGAGTATGTACTCACGGGAAAAAAAATGTAGTGCATTTTCATTCGATTTCACTGCATGGTTTTTATTATGGAAGAAATTATCTTCATCTCGAATAAAAAATTATTGAATATTTTTTCCCTATCTTATTTTTAACTTTCAGTTTCATTCAAATTGTTCTCCCTGTGACTTCCGTATCGGGAGCCCCGCTTTTAGGCAGTGCCTAAATATATATATATTTTTTTTTTATTATACCTTAGGTGTCTTAGGTGTGTTAGTAGAGGAATTTCCCTCAGCTAATTATTTTCTTGACACGTTAATAAAGTATCTATCTGTCTATATCTATCTATATGAATAGCAAGGCAAACAAAGTATAAAGAGAAACACTGATAACTTTAGACGTGAACGAGTAATTGTTAAGCGTTGTGATAACGTCGTGAAACCTATCTTAAACAAGTGTGACACAGTAAATATATTAAAAAGGTAAAGCAAAGCGACTGCTGTTGAGTAAAGTAGGAGAAACGTTACGAATGAGTCAAGAACGAGCGTGTCTAAAAAACAATTTCTTTGCTAATCTTTCCATTCAGTTTTGAACATTCAGCATTGAGGGGCAATAGTTGAAGCAGCATTCATTCGCACTCGGCCGGGGTTTCCACCGCTGGCATCGCTGGGGCGAACTTGAAGCTTTGCATATTGGCAATTGGCTATCATGTGAAAAGTTACTGGCGTTAAGTCTTCTCCGCCTACTGGATTGGGCTCCGACGAGAAATGAACTGGGCTCCTATTATTATCTTTCTTTCTGTAAGGTAGTAATGGGTGGTTATTCTCATCAACAATTCTAAACCCAACATTATACGAATACCCCGTTGAAAAACTAATAGTGCACATAAATAATCCCAGACCTCCGACCTCCACCCACAATCCGGCGTCATGCCATTCATCATCTACGTAAATTTCCTCATCAACATGGTGGAGGAACCCAGTTTCCTTTGCGTGTGGATTCATATATTTCAGCAAACATAGTTTTCTTCTAGAGGCTAAGCACCGTGAGAGTGCTAATGGTCGCATGGTTATGGATAGTATCTCTTTGATTCTCAATGCTATTTACCGTAACCTTTCCCGTATCGTCTACTCTCATTTGCAGCTTTACTTTTCCATGGCAATCGGCAACCATATGAAAAGTCCAAACTGAAAGATTCTCGACGCTACCGGGGTTGGGCTCTACGGAGAAATGCGCAGTCTCCCTGTAGTTTGTCTCATCCAGGAACCGGAAGCCGACGTTGGCGTGACTATCCGTACCAATGCATAAGCTGCTTATTATCAGCTTCTTCCTGGAGTAGTTCAAGTCCACAGACATCCCAGTGACATCAACCCAAGATGCTTGGGAGTATTTTTTCTCACCTGCGTAAGTCGTGTAAACACAATCCATTCCGGATACGTAGGGGTTATCCATATAACTAAGGAAACAACTTGGCTATGGCTAACTTCTTTATCTTAAGGTTGCCTTGAATGTTGTAACTAACCGTCTCCCGGAGGCTTTTAATGTAAGAGCTAGATAGTGGATACCAGCTTACGCCAGTACCTTGAACAATTGGCATATGCGTAGTTAGGTTCCCATACCTTGAATCTCCATGTACTTCTACATATACAACAAAGGTGTCAAATCTCGAGTAGGATAAGGAAGACTCACAAAGTCGCTAGCCGTCACATCCGCCACTATCCACCGCAACCTCGTCGTAGTTCCTGTGTCCTGTGTTAAAACCCATTACGCTTGTACGCCTTATATTTCCGACTGTAGTAACTGTGTCGAAAGTAATCAATAGATCTCTAGAGCTATTAGAAAGCTTAAATCTAATTTGGTATCCGTGATAAGGCTGAATAAAGATCCAACCATTCGGATCTGCCCTAAAAGTGTACTCGAGGGTATAGTTATTTGGGTTGTCATCCAAAATAAGCTTAAATATGAAAAACTCGTAATCATTCATATTAAATCCTCTGGCCATTGCCCTTCCTACGGATGCATTAACGTTACCACCGGACGGCTCTGATATCCTAACCCAGCTACTATGCTGCGCTGAGCCTAATAGGTCATCAACGAATAACTTCGTAGTTAGGCCCTCGGCATTTGTTGGTCTGTGGGTGCTGATTATTTTGTTGGCTCCCATGTCTATATTACCCATCATAGTACCTCCTGTTAATAGTAGGCTGCCGGTACTAGCGTGTGGGTTGCTTATTTCCATATATATAGGCTCAAACCAACTGACGCCTTAACAAATCCGGCTTTTAGTAAGTCATGGTCACATACATACATACATACATACATAATTTATTTGTTAATGCAGGTTGAACTAAAGGCAGCTAAAGCTGATGTGGATCTGCCAAATCTACTATTTCAAGCTACTAAATTAGATAAAAAAAGAGTAATTAGAATGAGTTAAATAAGCTAAAATATTTTAAAATACGTACATAAATCAAAATCAGTACAATCCTAAGAGAGATAAAATGATATTACATTTAGAAATATTCATATTCTGGATTCTTATTAGTGACAATCGATGTCTCTTTGTGGAAATTAATATTGTTCAGCAAAGTTCTATTTTTCTTAAGAAATGCTTTAAAAGCATTTAAATTTTGAGCTTGCTTAACATTATCTGGGATAAAATTCCAAGAAAGAGCCCCCCTATATGTCAGTGAAGTTCTACCTACATCTAGATTAAATCGGGGGACATTGAGCTTAATGCTATTACGTAAATTATATCCATGGCTACTGGTACTATCAAAAAGCTTAATTATGTTATCTGGTAACTCAGATTTGTGTACCTTGTACATAAGCGTTAATAGCTTTCTCTTATATATGGAATTAATTGGTTCCCATCTAGCTAGGGTCAAGGCTTCATGATCGCTGACATCAGGTAGTCTATGAATAATCTTAGCTGCCCTGGCATGAATGTGTTCCGCTTCTTTCAATAATGAGGGCAAACAGGTGCCCCAAACTAAGTTACAATAAGTAACAGTAGGAATAATGCTAGTAAAATAAATAGATTGTAAAGTATCCTTAGTTAAGTACTTGAGCCTTTTTAGTTGATTTACCTTCTGGCCATAAGATTTACAGACTGATTCAATTTGGCTTTGCCAGAATAACTGATTGTCAATAATGACACCTAAACACTTACTTTCAGTTACAAAATTTAAAGCCTTATTCCCTAGCATAACAGGTTTAAGAGGACCACAAAAAAATTTGTGGGTCATTATCATAACTTCTGATTTAACCATATGTATGGTCAGTTTATTGTTCCTGCACCATAGGTTGATATCTGAAAGAGCTTTGTTTAGATTGTCAATAACCACTTCCACGTTATCACCAACCGCAAAAAGTATTGTGTCATCAGCATACATAGCCAGTTCACCTTCAGTAACTTCATCTGGAAGATTGTTCACATAATAAGAGAAGAATCTTGGTCCAAGTAAGGAGCCTTGTGGCACTCCGCAACTGACTGTCTTTATCTTTGAGGTGCAACCATTTACAATGGCAAACTGCTTTCTATTCGTTAAATAACTGTCCATCCAATTCAGAAGGTCTCCTGTTATGCCGATAGCTTGTAATTTGTATCTCAGAATGGAATGAGATACTGTGTCAAAAGCCTTCTGAAAGTCAATATACACAACTCCAACTACTTGTCTGTTGACTAGTGCTCGCTTCCAGGTTTCAGTAAGATATATCAGAAGACCCTCTGTTGATCTACCAGGTCGAAAGCCCCATTGGTTATTACTTAGGAGTCCTGTGTCTAAGATGAAATCGTCCAGGCCTTCACATATTGTAGCTTCTAGAAGCTTACTGGGAACACTTAGCATCTGGAGAGGACGGTAGTTTCCCCGATCTGAGGCATCTCCTTTCTTATAGATGGTATGCATTCTTGATATCTTCCATTGTGTATCGACAGTAGATTCCTCCAAGCTGCATTTGCACACGGTGTACAGTCCTTTTATCGTTTCTTTGCCTAAAAGGCGAAGATCCCTAGGTGAGATTGAGTCAGGACCTGAAGCCTTGCTTGGGTTAATAGTGCTAAGGCGCTTTTGTAGTTTGTCTTGATCAAGTGGCACTTGTGAAATTGTGGGAGAGACTTTGTATAGATGTGTCATATCAATAAATTTCCCTACAGAGTTAGTTTTGGAGGCAAGGGCTGGTCCTACTGCTATGAAATAATCATTCATGGCCTCAGCTTTGATAGAATCATCAAGGATAATATTATTGTTGTCATCCCTGATAGGGCCAATTAAGGATTGCTTCTTCTTATTTGTTAATTTTCCAACTAGCTTCTAAAAGTCTTTACTAGATTTGGTATTTGTAAACTTTTCTTTCCAATAATTTGCTTCAGCATTCCTCAGGATCTTAGTGACTTCATTCCTTAGCTTTTTATATTCTTCCCATGATGTCTTTGACCCTGTTTGCTTTGCATGCTTGAGGACTTTAAATCGCTTATTCATAGTTTTTCTTATGTGAGAATTCATCCATGGCAGACTATTAGAACGGACTTTGACTTTTCTTTCTGTCAAATGTTCATTCAGTATGTTCTTATAAAGAGTTTCCCAAGCCCATGTCATGTCGTCAATATCATCAAAGGTTTCAATCGCTGACCAAGGGCCACTTTCCATATCATGCTGTAAGTTCTTAGTATTTACATGCTTATAATTTTTAGCAGTAAAATACCTCGGTGGAGTCTTGTCTTTATGGAAATGTAATAAACCATAGATAAGGCAGTGATCAGAAAGTCCAGGATCAAAAGTTCCTGAAGCAATTATTTTGGAGGTATCACTCGTGATAAGGAGATCAATAATAGTGGAAGATGTTTCAGTTACTCTTGTTGGTTCCTTAATGACATTGTGTAAATCCAAGCTGCCAGGAATTCTTGAGAGTCTTCTACCTTCATAGTCCTTTTCAAGTAAGTCAGAATTTAAATCACCCAGGATCACAACATTCTTTCTTTTCTTCGTCACCTTTTCCAGACAGTTATAGAATTTGTTGTAGAAACTATAGTCGTCAGGGGGCCTATACACACATCCAAGGAGCACTTTTTGTGATCTAATTGTCGTGTCAATCCAGACTGCTTCGATATCTGATATAAGATCTTCTCTTTCATAAATATGAAGCTTCTCAGAATAGTATATAAGGCATCCACCGCCTTCTTTGTATTTCCTATCTAGTCTGGCCATCTTGAATCCATTAATAGCTAAAGATCCAGAGGAAATTTTCTCATCCAGATGGGTCTCTGTAATGGCTAATATGTCAATTCTGCTTATCTGTAGAAGTAGTTTAATCTCGCTTAACTTATGAAGTAGGCTTCGTATGTTCAAGTGAGCGATTCGGAGTCCTTTTTTTTGTAGCGAATTTAGATTCTAGATCTTTATAGAAACTAGGTATAAAGCTTTCATCATAAGTTCCGCTCAAAGTGCTAATAACAGTGTTCATACTAGAGTTTCGAAGACAGCCAGGACATGTCCATTGTAAATTCCCGCTTTCAATCATCCGGTAGTATGTCCTAGGTGTAATGCCACAGGTGTAATGTGTGTGCTGAGTTTGCATACCTCACATGGAACGGCTCTGTGATTTACGGCGATAGTTCTTAAACACGCCAAGCACTTTGGTTTTGTGCCATTACTATGGCGTACGAAACCGTTCAAACTTCATCCGGGCTATTATCGATATCGGTTATTCAATTGTCGATGTCGGGTATTGCATTATCGGAGTCTGACTCTATTATCGATATCGGGTATTCCGTTCGCGTGGTCTGAACTTTATTATCCATATCCGGTTTTCCATTCTCGGGGTCTGAACTTTATTATCCAAGTCCGGTATTCCATTCTCGTGGTCTGACTAATTCTCGGGGTCTGACATTTAATAATAACCATGTCGGATATCGAATTGCATAAATAAAAGAGATTGTGTTATGTAAAGTAAATGAAGGGATTTTTTGTTGCGTAAAGTATAATTGAAAAGGATTTTTTGTTGCGTATTAAGTGTTTGAGGGATTTTTTGTTGCGTTAAGTATAATTGAAAGGGATATTTGATGCATATTAAGTGTTTGAGGGATTTTTTGTTGCGTTTAGTATAATTGAAAGAGATTTTTTGATGCGTTAAGTATATTTGAAAGGGATTTTTTATGGAAAGGAAATGAAAGGGATTTTCAAGCGCGCGCAATATCTATTTTTTTCGCTGCGCTCTATGCACTTTAGTTTGGATTATTTGCCGACGCCATTCTTCAATAGGAGGACCGACCGTAGAAAAGACACTTCGATTCGTTAAACACGTCCTGCTACCTTGTCCATCTTAAGGATAAGGGTACTGAGTTGACTTTCGCCATTTCTTATCTAAAAATAAATTTGAGCCAGTACTAAAGAGAGGGTCGATTTAACAATTGCTTAGCAAATTTATTTCGTAATAAGTTTCCCACATTTCCACTTATTAATAAAACAAAGGTATGGTGGAATTCTTTTTTTTAATTAAATACAAAAATCTCATTCGTTCTTCTTTCTTTTAATAAAACTTAAAACTTTGCAGCGGCCATATACTCCAAGAGTTCAAAAACTCATTCAAAATATGAAAGCTTGTATAAAGTACACTGCAAGTTATTAACAGCAACATTAAAAACAATATGAATGAAGGAATAAATGAAAATCAATCAACGAGCGCCGACCATTTTTTTTTTCTCGGTGAAATTAATACTCTTATCATTTCATATGACATATATCATGTCATATGATTGATTCATCCATAAAATATCTATATTTCTTAGCACCCTTAACAATGCTTTTGTTTCTTATTCTTCTTAACGCGCATTCTTCTTCTCTTTCTTTTTTCCCTCTTTAATTGCTCTTTCTCGTTCTGCCTATGTTCTTCCCCATGCTGCCCTTGCTCTTGCCCATTCTGCCCTCGTTTCTCTTGCCCATTCTGCCCTTGCTCTTGCCCATTCTGCCCTTGCTCTTGCCCATTCTGCCCTTGTTTCTCTTGCTGCTCCCTTTCTTTTCCGTGTATTCCTACGAACAAAGAAATTCGGGTCCTTAAAACGAAAACATTTTACATAAAATTCGAAAAAAGCGATTTCATCCTCAAAAAAAAAACAAAAAAACAAACAAAACAAACCAAAACAACATCAACAAGCAAACAAATAAAACCACACGTACACAAGATGAATAGGAAAATCCACTCGAAACTTCTCACGTTGCTTCCTTTCACATCAGTATTTTTTCTATTTATTGATGTGCTTTCTAAAGAACTAATAGTACAAAGAATAAATCAATTAAGTACCTTCTTCGACGAGAGTCGAATCCTCGCCAGTACTAGTGTGGGGAATTGTGCCGTTGAAGAATACCTAAAAAGAAAGTGGGCGGGTAGTATCATTGGTAAGCAAGAAACAAATTGGATAAGAAACAAAGGCTATTTTTATAGAGGTCCTAGTGGAGATCGGGACACTCTCCCCTTCAGGCCGCAAAAGTATTAACATTTCGAGGCCATCCACGCCAAATGCCCGTCTCACTTCTAGCAGCTCAAGGTTCCTAGTGGTGATCGGAACATTCTCCCCTTCAGGCCGCAAAAGTATTAACACTTCGAGGCCATCCACGCCAAATGCCCGTCTCACTTCTAGTAGCTCAAGGTTCCTAGTGGTGATCGGAACATTCTCCCCATCAGGCCGCAAAGGTAATAACACTTCGAGGCCATCCACGCCAAATGCCCGTCTCACTTCTAGTAGCCCAAGGTTCCTAGTGGTGATCGGGACATTCTCCCCTTCAGGCCGCAAAGGTAATAACACTTCGAGGCAATCCACGCCAAATGCCCGTCTCACTTCTAGTAGCCCAAGGTTCCTAGTGGTGATCGGGACATTCTCCCCTTCAGGCCGCAAAGGTAATAACACTTCGAAGCCATCCACGCCAAATGCCCGTCTCACTTCTAGTAGCCCAAGGTTCCCAGTGGTGATTGGGACAGTCTCTCCCCTTCAGGCCGCAAAGGTATTAACACAGTAATTAACAATTGTTTTTGTTCACCTCCACCACGTAAGTTGTTATTTACTTACCGATTCCTCCTCGAACTTGTCCTTTAGTTCTCTTCCATATTTAATATGTGTTACGATCATTTTGGCGTCAAGATTTTCTCCAATGCGATGGAGAGCATGGTTCCCAGTGCTGCCGGATTTGTAGAACACAGTCCTATAAAAAAAATGGAATATAAAAAACACGTGTGGCAAGCTTTTAACAAGACATGGTTCAAATTATGAACTCTACTAAGGGGTATCCAAAAGTTTGAAAAATTAGCAAAATGCTGGAAAGTGAGGGTGCGTTTTCGTACGATTTTGTTGTTGTAAATTTTGACATCAAAATGCCTGAAAAATCATTGAAAAAGCGGAAACGATAGATGTGAGTTCTTAACCAATGATAGAGAAGAACAAATGAGCTGTGAAAATGTCGTCCTTAAAGGACATGCTTCTTCTACTTCCATTCATTGCGCATATATTAGTTGTAATGGATTTCGACTATTCCTGGCAGTCGTTGCTCATATTATATATAACCTTTACTAAGAAACTTTATCCGGCCATTTTCTATTTACACATAAGCGATGGAAAAGTGCCACGAGAATTCGAGAAACGCTTCTCCCGCCATTTTCGAGCTTGTTATTATCATATTGATAGTAAGCGCGGAGTAACATTTAATTTGTGAAAACGCTTTCATTTTTAAGCTTACTTTTTAGGTTAACTATCCTGCGAGTAAACTACCCTCAAAGAATGTGATCTGCATCAATTCACAGACATTGTTGATGCATAAATGTATGATTACATGAGCATATCGAGAACATATACAAGTTTTGAATATAAAAAATTACTTGCCTTGGAGAAGTTCCCATAGCTGTAAATTGCCTCTTTAAAAGGACCATCATTTCTTCATGCGTATACGATGAAGGGAATTTAATTTTTTTCGACGGACAATCAGAAGTCCCTACATCATTTGGGTTCCTTGATCCCAAAAAGACAAAGATCCTAGAAGGATGATTGCCTCTTCGTTGGTTTCTTCGTGGTCCACTCGATACACCACGGTTTGGTGGGCTGAAAAGTGCCCCTATGTTGCCAATTTGACCGGCATATTCTTCTTCCTCTAACTCTCTACTCATATCCTCTAAAGTCATTCGTAGACCGTTGAACGTGTCTTCTGCGTCGTCCATGCTGCTTTCCAACCGAACAAAGCGTTAATATAACCGCATGAGTTTGCGATGTAAAGAGCCGCAGTGGTTTCCTGGTTTATTTCAAAATATCGTATATCACGCTCTACAAACAAAAAACAACCTACCGGAAATAAAGGTATTGTGCGATTCATCGGTTTTGGATTTCAAAAACAATTGTATTCTGACTTATGATAGACAGCGTCAATCAATTTTTAATATAATGTCAATGCTGACTCATATTATTTCCAAGAGGTAAAGCAGTGCATGAATTTCTGACGCAAGGTATCCATTGCACAAAATGAAAAACATTTATCTACTTTCCGCCTTCTTTTTGTTTTACATGATCTTGATATCAAACAAAGGTAACAAAATTTGTTTTAACAAAATTTTTGGCATAGGATAATGCTAAAATTGGAACTGACTGATTTATTACTATCATAGGTTCCTGCTACGATGTAACAACTATCGAAGCTTTCGTACGCGAAGTGCATCGACGATATTTAGGCCGCAACAGACATAGGAAATCCTAACGTACAACCAGAGCAGTTATCGCGGTACAGCATCGGCCTTGATGCAGCAGTTTTGCATCTAAAGAAGATACAGTGGTTTTTAGTGACGCAACAGGCATGTTCCGATCAACTTTTGACTACTGTTATCGACATTCGGCCTCGAAGAAAAGGTTGGAGTTATGGTACATCGGCTTACGAGCGTTGCCACATTCTTGATGGAAGAGCAATCGTATCGAGCCCCAACACGAGAAAGCGGTGTAGTTGGAAGGCCTGCCTATTTGATAAGTAAAGAGCAGCTCGTTCCGCTGAAAGTGATAAATTGACGAAGAAAATGAACAAAAGTGAAAAGTCGCCATTTGTAGAATCGGTGTATGGCTTCAACGACATTTTCGAAAAAAAAAAGAAGCTAATAAGAACTCAAACGAGCAAATTTCTTTTTCTTTCTTTTCATTTTTCTTTATATATTTAGTTTTATAAATATGCAAGAACATATTCAAGCAAAAAATGTACAAGGATGAAGGGAGGGTTGTTAGGGAGGTGTACTTTTTTAACGACTACATAATGAAAGACGTAACTACATAAAGAACTGAGAATATAAAAGAATTGTAGCCAAGGCAACGTTTCGAAGCATAGGCTCATACATTCATTCCATAATATCTTTAAAGAAAAAGTCCTTTCCACCAAAAAATCCCTTTCAACTATACTTTATGCAACAAAAAATCCCTTCATTTACTTTACATAACACAATCTCTTTCATTTACTTTACATAAAATTGGCTTATTTTGAGCCACGTCAAAATATTTATTTCTATCCAGCCCGATGGATTCGTCATTTCCGGTCTTAAGTAAATTTGGTTTGTATAGGGTTACAAAGGAGTGCGGTGTCATTGTTTCATATTCGTTTTGTTTATTGGGGTTATATGAGTAGAATAACTGAATGTGTGAAACTGAAATGCAATTCGATATCCGACATGGTTATTATTAAATGTCAGACCCCGAGAATTAGTCAGACCACGAGAATGGAATACCGGACTTGGATAATAAAGTTCAGACCCCGAGAATGGAAAACCGGATATGGATAATAAAGTTCAGACCACGCGAACGGAATACCCGATATCGATAATAGAGTCAGACCTCGATAATGCAATACCCGACATCGACAATTGAATAACCGATATCGATAATAGCCCGGATGAATTTTGAACGGTTTCGTACGCCATAGTATACATCCCCGCTTTTGACGATTTTAGATAGCTGGAAGCACGAATCACAGTTTGGATAGTATTTAATCTTGGCTCCAAGATACTGTTTGCCACTTGTGGTCGCCATCTTTCGAGGGCGAAGCAGAGAATTTGTAAGCGTAAGCTCGTCAAAATCAACATTCCATCCGGTCTGAGGCATGAAAGTCCATTCCAATGCTTTAAAAGAGCTGTTGGGAGGTTTTATGGCTGATAGTACCGCTAGCAATGGCACTATTTTCCGAAAAACTTCAAGAGCTAAAAAAGCCCCCGCCATCTTAAACCACAGGCAACCACAGGCAACCACAGTCTCCTATGAATATGGAGTTTTTCCTCAGGCTTGCACTTACACCGCAGCCACTAGTGGCGCACTTAACCATTCGTGAGTTTCCTTAGCTGTGGTGTGATTTATAGGAACGTTCTTAAAGATGTCCCTTACCTTTAACGGAAAGGAATGCTTATTAGAGATCCGCATATTCAGTGTTAGAACCAAGCTTGGGTGTTTGTCGAATGACACCGCAGGTATTGAATAAGGGTTAGTGACCAGCAGTAATTCATTTGACCACCCTGTTAACACAGGCTTATGAGTCTCTGTAATCGGTTTAGGGGTCAAATCCGCGTTGCTGTACATTCTAGAGCCGTTATAGTAAATACCATCGGGCCTTCTTTCGAACTTACTAGGTTCTGCATGCGGAAACATCTTCCTAAATGCTCTCCAATTCCAGTGATCACTGTTGTCGTGATGTGGCTGCTCCTCAATATCATTCCCAAAAGCGTCGTACATTAGTATATATAATGGATGTTATACCATCAGCGCCTCCACTTTATCCTGAGATACCAACGGGTCCAAACGAATTAAACGCTGAGAACTTTCGTCTGAATAATGCAAATTTAATCCTGGCTTACTTTGCAGGTCATGCAAGTAAAACACTACGAGAAGGTTAGGAAGAAATACGCCAGAGCTCGGAGTATACTGCATAAGCTCGCAGTAACAACTGGGTCTATGTCCGTTGCATTGACTGGCACAGGTGTTGCTACTTCGCTTACCGGCCCTGGAATAGTTGTTGGAGTTCCTTTGGCTAGCGTAGGAGCGGCTTGTGGTATCATTTCCGCCATTACCACATGCGTTATGAAACAATTGTCAGGTAAAATATCCAAGCATGACACACACATAGCCCTTGCAAGAGCAAAAGCTAACACCATTACCGATTAAGTCTCCCAAGCTCTGCGGGACCGCAAGATTGATGAGGTGGAGTTATCCTTGATCCTTGCGGAAGAAAAGAAGTATGAGGAGTTAAAGTCGGGTAATAAAAAAACAATAATCAAGGATGTTTCCGACGAATCTCGAAGAAAGCTCTACCAAGAAGGAAAGGAGGACGTGCAACGAAAACTCGCTCAATAAACTTTCTCCTTGCTTACACGTCATCGTCTGGGTATCCATCCTAACAGAGGGTGGTTGGGGTCTATTTTGTAACATATCGTAAATTACGTCAGGATAATATGGAATATCCTTATCCAGCCGACAAAACATCCACTCGGCTCTGCTCATATCAGAAACCTCAGGAATAGAGTTACCAGTAATTTGTACTAAAAGATAGGGAATACTTTTGTAATATTTCCCTAGCTTTAATTTCTTTAATGTTTTCCTTAGACTTTGCGGCGTTGGCTCTTTTAAGTCAAGCGTAATCCTTTCCATTACTTCGTTGTCTAAGTATACCGGCCGATAACCTTGAATGTAACTCATCCAATCTCTGAAGTACTTTATTCTCTTGTATGGAATCTTCTTACGACCTCCGTTAGAGTAATATTGTTCCCTGGTAGCACAAGGCACGGCATTGCGAATGTTCTTACCACACTCGTAACACTGTGCTGACGTGTCATCTTCTATTCGCATCTTCTTACCACAACACCAAAACCCTTTGGGCTTGGGTATGTTAACTTTAGGTCTTAGACAAATTATGCAAAAGTCGTAAACAAAATCCTTACATTCATGTATATACCTTACATAATTGTTTAGAATGGGTTTGGGTGACGGAAATTGGATATCTTTTAGTGACCAATACGTGAATTCCTCGTTGGGTTACCTCTTTGCCCGCGAATACCCCTAATATTAAGGACGTGTAATCCTGGGGTGGCAGTTTTTAGGTAGTAGCACTTACTAGGTTTTTGGGAATTCGTTACTACGTGAAATGGAATAATATGGATATTCATGCTGTTTGGTAATGTGAGTGAGGACTGGTATGGTGTATACTACTAGGCAAAAAGACTCTAGATTAGCGAAATAAGGTCATTGTAATAGTCGCAGCACAAGCAAAAGAAAGCTTTACTCGTCGAAATGTAGTACCAATCAAATGTGCTTCAAAACGACGTATTTTTTTTAGGAAAGATATATTTTAAATAAAAATAAATAAATGACTTAAAATTAAAAAGTCAAAATGCTTTAAATTGAAAACAGAATTCCTATGACGTCATTTCTATGTTAAATTTTGTATAGAAATACTCTGATAAAACATAGCTCTTCAGCCAATCAGAGCGCGCGTTCGGGAAAATATATTATATAAAGACAGACAGACAGAATTCAAAGCTGTACGTACATACAGTGATTACAAGTAGTGTTTAGTAGATATTGATAAGGAATAATTAATTACTATGGTTCATACGCTTCAGCTACATGTATTTTTATGTATTCTATGACTGTAACAATTTTTTCTGTATGTTACAATTTCCGAAGGATAAGCAGCAACATCTATAAATTGAAACGTTACTTTCTCCTTCCTCAAATCACCCATCCACGTGTTGTGTCGATTTATTTATTTATTTATTGTCGTGAAAACGATGCCTAAAGGGCATGTTTTGCCCTTTCACATAGATTTTTTGCAAAAGCGCATCATTTAGAAATTTACGTTTTATTCAGTTTTTGGAACTATATCAACAACGACATGACAAAGGCAGTGATGAAGATGGTGTTTTTCTGATAAATCTAAAATTAACAAATGTTCCTCTAAAGCGCAGGTATTGATGAGGTATATTGATTGTCTGTGTGTGTGAGAGGGGGAGGGGAGTGGGTGGGGGGGGGGGGGGGGGGAGGGAGGTAGTCTTAGTAATAGCTGTCAGTACTATATCATTAACAGCTGTCAATTTGGATTAAAAAATGTGAATTATACACCAACAAACCCAATCTACTGGATGTGGTACACAACTAGTTTTAATAATTATGCATATATACATATAAGTATCAGTTTATCTAAAAGATGATCTAGTACCTCTAGTCAGACTATACACCTCTATTATATAAATGTACTGCTGTTTACATGGCAGTGATACTAAGAATATAGTAATTTTATTTTTATGGCATTTAAAAAAAGTATCAAATCTATTGCAGAGAAGTCTTTTTCACTGTTCATTAATCAATATACATGTATGTGTTATCCCTAATGCGTAGTTCCAGAAATTATCAATACCCCACTTAAGTGAAATAGGAACTTGGAATTTTCAAGGGGTGGGGGGATCAAGGAATGAACGAAATTACAGAGTTTGTATGGAAGAAAATTGGAATTTTCAGAGCTAGGCATGGTCTTAGAAAGACATTCATCCATGGGGGAGGTATGGAAGTAGTATAGGGGATGGGGGTTCCAAAACAGCGACCACACGAGGATCACCCGCGTTTGTCGAATCCCGGTTTTCACCAGGAGTACCCGCATCCCATGTTTACGTCTATAATATGTTAGTCTATGTATGGGGTGTGAAGATTGTAAGAGGATCTTTAACAGAGAAGACGATCTAAAGAAGCATTTGAAGATGCGAAGGACGAAATGCATGAGGAGCTACGATTGTAAATGTGGTAAGAAGTTCGACACGAAGGTGAAGTTGTATTGGCATTGCCAGGACTGCAAGTATGACTACGACGATCTGAAAAGTGCTTGGGATTAGGCTATATTTCCTATTATATATGGAATCCCAAACCAACTTCGAGACAGTGTCAATACCCGGTAACGGAGAGATTGACGACAGACAGTTTTTGGCGTCAGGTCAAAAGGGCGCTCAGCAGGTGCATAGCGGAACTAGGAGCATAAAAAGCAAGCATAATGGAAGAAGTAAGAATGTCTAAAGATGTCATAACCACGACAGCAAAGCTGAGATTGAAGTAACCTAGTTATATTAGAGTCCACAGACCTGGACAAAGCATTAGAAGAAGCCTTAGAAGCAATTACAGAGACGCTCGCCAATTACACAAGAGAAGGTTTGGGTTGGGTAGTGGTGGAAGAAGAAGTTATGGAGGTTAACATGGCAAGGTACGTGCCCATACGAGGAGGAAGTTACGTGCCGCTCTCAACATGTGTAGAAAGGAAGAAGGCCATAGTCAACGTAAAGAATGACGACAACCGCTGCTTTATGTGGGCCATCAGGTCCGCGCTGTACCCAGTAAATAGCAATCCATGCAGGACAAACAATTACCCAACAGACGACTTAGAATGGGACGGCGTGGAGTTCTCAATGCAGCTGCTAGACATCGCCATATTGGAGGAAGAAAACAACCTAGCAATCAATCTGTACGGAGCCAGAGACCAAACAATAGTGCCTCTAGTGTTGTCAAAGACCAAAGGCGAGCGCATACACCTCTTCTACCACGGCGGGCACTCGTGAAATACAACACGGAGTTCCCCATTTCCAGTCAATACGGCGCAGAAAGGAAAGGAGTGTACCCATATGAGTACATGGATTCCTGGGAGCGTTTTGAGGAGCCCTTACACCCCAAAGAGAGATTCTACAGCACCTTAACAGAGTCTGGAATAAAGGACGCCGAGTACCAGCACGCCTTAGATGTGTGGCAGAAACATGATTGCCAAGCGATGGGGGACTACCACGACATCTACTTAAGGTCTGACGTCGTCCTACTAGCGGATGTAGAAGCTTCAGAAAGATGGCCATGGAGTAATATGGGTGAGACCGAGCGAATTTCTACACCGCCCACGGGCTCTCCTGGAGCGCACTGCTGAAGAAGACGAATGCGCAACTGGATCTCTTAACGGAATACGACATGTATCGGTTTATGGAAGACGGTATCCGCGGCGGCGATTGTGGACCCAGCCGCAGGTACGCAAAATCCAACAACCCCTTAGTAGAGCACGACACGGAGAAGCCAACCACATACATGTTCTACCTGCACGCAAGCAACCTCTATGGTTGGGCAGTGTCGCAATACTTACCTGTACGCGACTTCGAATGGGATGACGTGCGACCCATAGACTTCTACATGCGGGTAGACAATGAATCCGATAATGGTTACATTAGAGGTGATGGTGGAATGTCCGGCACACCTGCACGCCGCCCACGACGAGTTCCCCTTAGCACCGGAGGAAGTGGAGATACCCCTTGCGCAGCTGTCTCCTCTGCAGCAGCAGACGTGTCTCAATTACAAGCCCTACAGGAAGTTAACGATGAACCTGATGGACAAAAAGAAGTACGTTAGCATTACCGCACCCGCAGTTCTACGTGCGACACGGCCTGCGCATAAAGAGGATCCGCCGAGTTTGAAGTTCACGCTCCTACATCGACTTCAACACCCAAACGCGCACAGCGGCGGAGAACGATTTCGAAAAGAACCTGTTCAAGTTGATGCAAAACTCCGTGTTTGGAAAGACAATGGAGAACATCCGCAAACGGGTGAACATCAAGATATCTAGCACCAGATAGGATGCAGAAGCATACGTATCGCAGCCCGGATTCGTCAGATACGTGGAAATGTTGACCTTCTACGTGATTCACATGAAGAAGGCGAACCTCTTCCTGGACAAACCCGTATACACCGTGTTAGACTTGTCAAAGCTGCTCATGTACGAGTTCTATTACGACAAGCTGAAACCAAAGTACGGAGAACGCTGCCACCTTTTGTATACGGATACCGACTCTTTGATCCTGGAGGTGCCGACGGAAGACGTTTACCAGGACTGCCTGCAGGGCTTGGACGAGTACGACAGCAGCGGCTACCCAAAGGAACACTTCCTTTATTCCGCGAGGAACGAGAAGGTGTTAGGGAAGATGAAGGATGAGATGTCCGGAAAGCCCATTGTGGAATACTTGGGCCTGAAACTAAAGATGTACAGCGTCTTGAAGTTAGAGGGCGCGGAGAAGAAAGCGAAAGGCGTAAAAAAGTACGTGGTTAAAAGGACATAATCCACGATTCCTACTTAAACGTGCTACGTACGCCTAAAGAATAGCGCCACTCCATGAATTCCTTACGCAGCTTTGGACTTCAAATACATAACGTCACGCAGGAGAAGGTGTCGCTGTCTGCATTTGACGGCAAGCGATGGATGTGCGATGACGACGTGCATATCATAGCAATTGGACATCACACGATAAGCAGTTCTTCTTTGATAAACCCACGCGTGGGTCCATCATGAAGATAATACAAGATGGGCTGGCCCTTCTTAGCTATTACGCTTCGGATCTGGTAAGTTTCCAAAAACCAGTTAGCTGGTCAGTTAGCCAGTTAGGATCCGTAGCTCTTTTGGATCCTCCTTCTAATTCACCCGGTCCATAGAGATATGAAGAAGGGGTCTCTGTAACAGCGTGCCACTCGATCTGGGCTCGAAAAATATATTTCTTTTATATTCCTACCATCGAAAATACTATCTATCCTCACTACAAAATTGCAGTTAGAATTGTTCTAAATTCTATTTTCCAGCCGCTATGCGAATTTTTGTCCATTGACCCCAAATCAGTGAAAGACGCCGATTTTCAAGGTCGGCCGAGAGCTACTTTCAAAGTCTGTTTTCTCGGATTTTTCAGCACATGAAAGCTAATTTTTCTATTTAGAACTTTAGTCTTGTGTAACCTCTGCATAAAAACAGCGATAGTTCTTTTTGGAATGCGCGAGATCTGAAAAATAATCCTAACTGATCGAGACTACTGAAGACGTGACAAGGAAAGCTAAGATTATGAGACCTCGAATATTGCAAATTTCTCATTTGTGGCACCTAACCCAGTCCTAAAACATCATTCAGCCTTGAGATAAGAAGCTATTTTCTAGATGTGTGCAATAAAATTTGCGGCACATTGCGTTTCTACGAAATGAGCTAAGTTTCAAATTGTTCTTTTTTCAGTTACTTCCTTGCGTGACACGACAGGCCGTTAATTCCGTGACGGCTTCTTCTTTGATCATTATCCTCAATACCATTGCCTAAGATATAATATGATGAATTTAAAATCTTAACTTTACAATATTTGTTCCATTTTAACAAATTTCAATGATCCACGGCTTCATTTAATAGTGTTTTTATACGCTGTTTTGAAATTCCACCGCACAGTATTTTTTTTAATTTGCATCAATAGATCGGGAGGTCAATCGTTATTTGCCTATTGAATTATAACCATATAATAATTAATTTATAAATTACTTTTTTATCATTACTGTTTCATTAGAAACACCGACACAGCTCACACTAATTTTTAGCTAGTCATATCTTCTTATAACAAATTTAGTAAAGAAATCCTCGCTTTTTAATGGTATCTCGAAACATGCTAAAAAGATCCAAAACTGAAAAGTGTTTTTGCCTGTAGAGCTGAATATTTCTAGTTTTTAGTTGAAGGTAATTTCCCATGGCATATTTCCTTGTGGCTCTATTCTTTCAAATGCATAAAGTAACGTGGCCCCAAGAATGAGAACATAAAATAACATGACCCACCAAAACTCAATCCCAACCTGGCCCTAAGAGTCTTGAAACACGTCGATTTCCATCGCTATCTTCCATCTTCACCGCTGATGATAAGTCCAAGATAGGGTGCTAATTCTAACATCCATACACTTTTTGTTCTACCTACACGAGAGTTCATCGTACAAATTTACACAATCAAATTCTTTTTTGATACATCATATCAACACCGCCCCCCTCCACTCGTGCCATGGCCATATGCAGCATATTTCCCCTATTCCCTGCATTACCTTAATTAAAATTAATCCTTACAAATTTTATATTTTCTATATTTCTTCCGATTTAATCCTTACAAATTTCATATTTTTATATCTCTTCCGATTTACAATACTCATACGAACTCATTCCCATCCATACCCCCATGCTCTATAAACACCGTACGCACTTCTTAACATTTTACCCATCGAAAACCCTTTCCCCTCTTCCCTAGCTTGGGTCCGATACCTGTGTGTTACATAGTATTCTCGGATTCACTTCAGAGATTCTATGCTATAAATTTGCTATGAAAATGTAAACTAAATAGTTTTATAAACTATATCAAACCTAAGATAGTTGACTAAAAACGCATGACCCCCCCCCCCCCACCCCTTCCCCACCCATAATGTTTGCATAATCTCATGCAGCCCCTCGTTTTTGGTTGAACAAAAAGGTATGGCCCCTCCCCATTTGCACCAGAACCACCCCCCTCTGAATCTCTGAATCTGAATCTTTGTACTAAGTACCAGTGAATTAGACTAGAACGTCTCTTTTAAGGACTCATGCAAAAAAAAAAAATAAATAAACAAATAAACAAATGTAGTTTATTATGCAACATTGTATTATGAATTATTTATTAATATGATTTCAGAAATGAAATTGACATGCCTGTCCTTGTTGCACTTCACTTGCACGAAGAAGATCGGCTTTTATATCTTCTAGTTAGTTCTTTCCTGTGAAAAATAGATTTTAGCCTTTGCAGTTTTAAAGGCATCAGGAAAATAACTTGTGGAAGCTCAAGAGGGCTTAATTAATTGTTTAAGTTAAGTGGATGCAACGAAGATGTAGCACGACACCTAGCCAGTTGTCATCTACGAAATTCTGGGTCTAATAGAGAAAAGCGAACTCATTCTTACACGTGCTGGATATTTGGAGCGCAATGCAAATTGTAATATGAACATCTGTCCAAACCATCGTCATGGTTTAGGTAGATTTTTGCGTGCACCGAGGACATGTCCGTCGCTATCCAGGACACAGTGTTTCAAGAAAAAAGCACTGTTAGGATAGCCATGTGATAAATGTAGTCATGCAAATGCAGTAAAATCAATTTTCAATGAAACGGTGGAATTTGGATCACGCAAGTATTTTCGTCAATGATTTTGAGTCCAATTTTGTTTTATTTGAAGGATTTGGAAAATCGTGTTGGTCGAGTTTTTTATGTTTCTCTAGAGTGAACGAACAGAGAGAGGAGGGAGAAAGAAAGAAAGGAAGGACAAAAGAAAGAAAGAGAGAGAGAGAGAAAAAGAAAGAAAGAGTGATTGAGTAAGTATGTAAGTCATGATAAGGTTAGTCGCTACGTTATATTATCATATAGTTATATCAATATGAAATCAAAGAATAAAAAGTAAGAAAAAATGAAAGTGAAAAGAAGGATGAGAAAAGGAAAGACAAAAAAGAGAAAAATAGCTAATAGTAGTTTATGTATGTATTTTAGCTTGGATAAATGCATTATTTGGGTCATATTCTTTTCTTTACGACTCTAAGCTTAATTCAATCTATATTATTATACATTTTACTAAGTATCTCAATTCTGATTGGTCGAGAGCCCTCAGCCAAACCTTTATAACAGGTGAACTCGACATGGTAAATGTATTATCTGTAGGTTTTCCCACAGATTTGTTTTATTTATTATGTGTATTTATTTCCAGAATTAAGTACAAAAACAATTATTTAAGGAATCCTTAACTTATTTTCAAATATTTTATGAAGAGTTCTCGAAATAATTTTGAATTAAGAATTTGCACTTTTCACGCGACATCTTGGCGTTCATAATTCTTGTCTATATAATTTAAAATTCATTTTATTGTTTTCCAGTATAAAAAATGTAAAATAAAGCAATTATTGAAATCGGTTATCGCATAATATCCTAAATTATCAAAACCTAGGCTGTGTTATCTGCCTCAGCCTTCGGCTTCGTCAGATAACACAGCCTCGGTCTTGATAATTTAGGATATCATGCTCAACCTCATCCAATAATTGCTTATTATCTGGAACACAGCAATATGCGTGTATATACATCAAAATAGCCTGTACTGATTGACTGTTTCAAAATCGCCCTAAAAATAATGTCAGCTGCGAACGCATGTAAGTAACCAAAGAATTTGATGTTGCAATAACAATTGTGATTATGATCGATGATGATGATGATAATGATAATAATAATACTAATGATAATAATGGTTTATTTTAAGCATATCTACAGAAAAGCTCTATATCTTCATAATTATTAGAGGAGCCAGTGCCGCAACCCCCACTTCTATATGATCCTAACTTCACAATCACTCGTTCTGTAGTTATAAATGAATTCATACGTTTGTTTGTACCTGTTGCAAAAATCGTCGTCTCAGCCGAAGAACAGTCAAGACTGCAAAGTATTTTTCGAACAAAAATGAAAGTATGTGCTCTTTGAAAATATCGGAAGGACTAAATACTTTTTCAAAAGTAAAAATGATGGATAATGTATATTAAAGGAAATATAAACGTTGAGACTGATAAATGACTGACAATGATATCAATAATATGTACGTTACATACAACTTGAAATATTGAACTTGAAATATTCAGCTAGCGCTACAAACAAGAACACTTCTCAGTTTTGGATCTTTTTAGCATGTTTCGAGATACCATTAAAAAGCGAGGATTTTTTTACTAAATTGGTTATAATTATTATAAGTAATTACATGACTTGAGGGATATTAGTCATTAAATGTTCCCGAAGCCGAGGGAGGTTTTGTAGAAGGCCCGAGGCCGCAGGCCGAGGGACTTTTACTAAACCTCCCGAGGCCGAAGGGACATTTAATGACTAATATCCCAAAAAGGTCATGTAATTACTTTGTAATAACATGATTTCCGAGGAATAAAACTAGAAATATAGAAAAATGTGTTAGATATAGTTAAATGCATAAATTACAGAGTATTACAAAGCTGCTGATTTAACCAATGCCGCTTGGGAATTTGCCTCTTTTTAAATGACACAAAGCAATTGCACACACATTCATAATTCGAAATTCATTCAGTCGTTTGCATATGCACTGCATGATATTCATTCGAGTTTAAGCTCGCAAAGATGGCTCAAAGGCGTTTTACTTTCGTATCCCAAGAAAAAGTGGAGGAAGCAAGGGAGAAGACAGTCACCATAAGTACCAAAAGGCACACACTTTGGACTACCAATGTCTATAAGCATTGGGCCAAAGAGAGAAACATAGCGTTCGAAGATGTTGAGCCAGAAAACGTAAGATTTCCGAGTGTGCCGATGCTAGAAAACATCAAAATCGAGGAAATGGACTACTGGTTCAGTAGATTTGTAGTTGAAGTAAAAAAGAAGGACGGCAGTAATTATCGACACGAAGTTCTATACAGTTTATTTTGTGGTTTGAGTCGTGTAATCAAAGAAGTTCATCCAGTAATTTCAATTTTTCATTCAACTCAATTAAAGAAATTTCAGCAAACTCTCGACGGTCGCCTAAAAGAGCTACAGGCTTCACAACAACCATTTAAAAGCAATCGGATGCCATCACAGTCAACGATGAAAATGCAATGTGGAGCAAAGGAGTGTTAGCAACACATTCTCCCGATGTTGTTATCAATACCCTTTTGTTTCTTTCCGGGAAATTGTTCGTTCTTCGTGGAGGGAAAGAACTACGCGAGTTGAGCCATGAGCAGATTGAGTTTGAAGAAAAGCATGATGGTTCCATGGTTGTTACGTATAAAGAGAAAGTCTCCAAAACGAATCAAGGGGGGTTGAAGAGAAGAAAGATTGAGAGAAAGATAGTTCAGCACCATGAAGATCCTTCAGATGAGAAGTCTTTCACTTTTAATTACTTCTTCTACATCGACAAATGGTAAGCAGAATGTGTAAAACTTTGAAATCACCTACGTTAAATATTTTTCCAAACTCATACTACCATTTTACATTTATTTCGATAGTCCTGAAAATGTTCCTGTCCCAGCATTTTACCTCAGGCTCAGAAAACAATGGAAGAATGGAGATAAAATATGGTTTGATAAAAGTCCTATTGGCCATAATATGCTACAAAACCGATTTAAACAGATGTGCAAAGATGCTGACCTAGATGGTAATTTCACGAACCACTCTGGCCGTTCTACTGCAATAACACGTATGTATGAAGCCGGAGTTCCTGAGAAAGCCATCATGAAGAGGAGTGGCCATTGGTCAATAGAGGGCGTAAGAGCATACCACAGAGAAAATCCCAAAGCAAAAACCGTTGTATCCAACGTTCTCTCAAGCTCAAGCAATGTAGTAGGCGGCTTAGATAGTTTGAAAACCTCTAATAGTACTAACTCGACCAGTACTACATCAAGTGTCAATTGCGGTGAAGATGATTTGTTGTTATGCAAAGCTTGTGAAGAGTATGAAGCAAGTGAAACAAATATAGATGTAGGAGGAATTCTACACGGGGCAACACTACACAACGTAACAGTCAATATCAGTGTTATGAATAAATAAAGAGATAAAGCAATGTTAAAAATTTAACAACCTTAAAAATACATGAGCTAATAAATGAAATTTCTGTGAATAAAATTCTGTGAGCAAAATTTAACACTTAAATCAGGAATACCGAAACCTCATTACATTAAAATAATAAGATAACCTTAAATGTTATTAAATAATATGTAAATTACAGATTGATGTTTGTGTGCTGCTTCTTTTTCCTTTTCTTAAGTTAAGCTTTGCGCACATGCGCAATCAACATGAGAAATGTCTGCTTATGCTAAAATGGAAAAATATATATATATTGCACTCCTTTTTTAGTCAAATTTCTACTGTTTGCTATTATAGATCTTAGCAAACGTATACGCAAAGGTATTCCTAGCCTTTAGACTCTGACTCAAATACCTCTTTCTCTATCCCACATTGCATATAGCACGTATCAGGATGGCATACAGGGTCATCAACCATGCATCTGATTTCGAACCGGGTCTTTTGAGAGTCGGTGTTCCGATGATTGCGTTATGAGGGACAACATCTCATGAATAACATGAGGGATATTTAGTTTCTAAATATCCCTCATTCATATGGATGAGGGACAATTAGGAAGTAATCGTCCCTCATTCATATGGATGAGGGATATTTAGTTTCTGAGTTTCCCTCGTGTGATTCATGAAGGAGGGATGTTAGTCCTTAAACATCCCTCCAAAGACAATGAACTCCGAGGTAATCATGTTATTACATAAACAAATAACGATTGACCTCCCGACCTTGGGATATGCAAACATAAAATACTGTGCGGTGAAATTTCAAAGCAGCTTATAGAAACACTATTAAATGAAGCAGTAGATCATTGAAATCTTTTAAAATGTAAAATGTTAAAAAGTGCGTACGGTGTTTATAGAGCATGGGGGTATGGATGGGAATGAGTTCGTATGAGTATTGTAAATCGGAAGAGAGTAGTATAGGGAATGGGGGTTTCAGCGCAATCTCAACACGGGCAAGGCCCGTGTCAAAAATCCACCTACGGACAATCCCCATTCCAAGTGTGGTTGAGGGTAACAGCGCAAATATGTTAGTTTATATATGGAGTGCGAAGAATGTAAAGAGTTTGTTTATGACTTCTGTGTAAAGTGTTTGAAACCCAAGTTTGTACCTACTAAGCCAAACAAGTATATTTGCTGTGGTAAGAAGATGCGAATAGAAGATGACACGTCAGCACAGTGTTACAAGTGTGGTAAGAATATTCGTAATGCCGTGCCTTGTGCTACCAGAGAGCAGTATTACTCTAACGGAGGTCGTAAGAAGACTCCATACAAAAGAATAAAATACTTCAGAGACTGGATGAGTCACATTCAAGGTCATCGACCGGTATATTTAGACGACGAAGTAAAGAAGAAAATCATAGACCATTTAGAAGAACCAACTCCACAAAGTCTACGGAAAACGCTGAAAAAATTAAAGCTAGGAAATATTACAAAGCTATTCCCTATCTTTTGTCTGAAATTACCGGTAATCCTATTCCCGAAGTTTCTGATATGAGCAGAGCCGAGTGGATGTTTTGTCGGCTGGATAAGGATATTCCTTATTATCCCGACGTAATTTACGAAATATTTTACAAAATAAACCCCAACCACCCCCTGTTAGGTTGGATTCCGAGAAAATAAAAATGTAAAACTGGCGTTTTACCAGAAACCCCACTGGGGAATGCATCGCGCAGAACACCAATCTATCCCCAGTGGGGTTTTTTGCATTTTGGGCTTACGGGGCTTATTTCATCCCGCGCCAGAGGCCCTCTAGTACACACATATATCTTGGGCTTACAAGGCTTATTTCATCCCGCGCCAGAGGCCCTCTAGTACACACATATATCTTTCTTACGGCCCTCCAGAGGGTGAACTCCGGACAGCGTTCCGAGACACCCCTGACTTTTCCAACTTTTCCTCGCGAAACCCCCCATCGCGGGGTTGAATCGCACTTTCTATCTTTCCTTACCCACCCCTCCCACGGTTGCTGTGAGTGGGGGAGGCTTTTTTTTTTCACTCACAGCAACCGGTCCAAATGTGTCTGAGGCTTGAACTCGGGACTTTGAGCCTCCCCAGATTCAAAGTCCACGAACACAAGCGAACGCCAGACACACCGGACGCCTACGTATGTGAAAATTATTATATTTATGTCTTACACTCTAATTTGCATACAGCTGGCGTTCGATATGTAAATAGAATCCTGTCACGATATTTACTGAGCGAGTTTTCTTTGAAGCTCTCCTTTTGCCTCCTGGTAGATCTTTTTGCGAGATTCAACGCACAAATCTTTGACGACTGTTTTTTTATTTCTGATGTCCGACTTTAATTTCTCGTATTTTTCCTTTTCGGCTAAGATAAGCGAGAATTCTACGTCGTCTATTTTACGGTCACGCAAAGCCTTTGAGACAAGGTCGGTAATCGTATTTACTTTAGCCCTTGACAGAGCTATTGTCGTGTCATGCTTGGATATTTTGCTTGACAACTGTTTCATAATACCCGTAGCAACAGCCGAAACGATACCACAGGCTGCCCCAACGCCGGCTAAAGGAACCCCAACAACTATTCCAGGGCCTGTAAGCGAATTAGCAACGCCAGTGCCTGTTAATGCTACAGACATGGATCCTGTAGTTATCGCAATATTATGTAGCGTACTACGGGCTCTGACGTATTTCTTTCTAACGTTTTCGTAATGTTTTGCCTGCCCTTCCAAGTAAGCCAGAATTAAATTTGCTTTATTTAAGCGGAAGTTTTCAGCGTTTAATTTGTTTGGGACCTCTTTGGGAAGTTCAGGATAAAGTGGAGGTGCTGATGGTATAACATCCATTATATATACTAATGTACGACGCTTTTGGGAATGATATTGAGGAGCAGCCACATC
The DNA here is from genome assembly GCA_011057435.1 of Actinia equina. NCBI lineage: Eukaryota > Metazoa > Cnidaria > Anthozoa > Actiniaria > Actiniidae > Actinia > Actinia equina. The sequence goes on along the minus strand of WHPX01000676.1, from coordinate 23,269 downwards.
ACGACAACAGGGATTATGCTAACTGGAGAGCATTTAGGAAGATGTTTCCGCATGCAGACGCCAGTAAGTTCGAAAGAAGACCCGACGGGATTTACGTTAACGGCTCCAGAATGTATAGCAATGCCGACTTGGAACCGAAGGTGATCAATAAACATCCTAAGACGGTAGCACCAAATTTCCCAAAGAATCTATTACCGGTAACAGAGGATTACCCATTTTACAACAACAAAAGCGGAGCGGAGGACTTTGCTAAGATGGTTACGTCCTTAGAAATTCCCGTGGGTCCTACGACTTTTAAGACAAAAGTAAGAGACATCTTTAGAGAGACTCGGATGAAGCACACGTCGGGGAAAGAATCCAGAGAATGGTTATCAGGCCCCAGCATGCGCTATTGGCCGCAGCAGTTAAACTTTGCTGTCTGGGCTGCTACTAAAGGATGTGGTATAGCCGCGGACATGCTTCATATTCCTTTCCTAAGATTTCATGTTGCTTTTACTATTCGCAGAATATTATATGAGCTAGGCGCGCCACTTCCAGGTGATACTGTCTTTAACCCAATGGATAACAAATATGACAAAGTCGCATGGGAGCGATTAAGAAATGAATTTAAGCTTACCAACCCCGACTTTCGTAACAAAGAAGGTGCCGCCTATGGTTTAGGAGAAACTTACACTTATGCTTCGTATGTCGGAGCCAGCATAGAAAGTCCCGGCATGGGATATCCCAGCTCTTACGAATTCTCAGACATGGGAGGCAGTGGAACAAAAGGAAACTTAATTTACTTCATAGAAAGCAAAGAGAAGTATCCTTGGGCGCCATTATTTGCAGCAAAGGGTATTGGGTTAAAGAATCTAGCAAGGATTAATCGAAGCATCGAAGCTTTTGTTTACTGCGTCCTAGGAGCCCAGGTTAGCACTCGCAGCCCCATCGTAGATGCCAGTGGTGCTTCACAGGAAACGCAACAAGTATTCCTTGTCCTCTTCGAAAGCGGCGTTATTGAAAATGAGATCTCTAAGTCAGTTCAAAGGTATCAACTTGCGGTGCAGCAATCAAAGTTAGACTGGATTATGCCTTGAGCCCTGGTTGTTGGTTAATGCCAAGTAATTTAGTCATCAACGTCAGTTCTGTTGTGGGTTACAACAACAAACTACAGCGAGCAACCAAAGACATGAAGTTTGGGGTGAATGACGTGAACTCTGACACTCTTAGGAACATTCCCCATTTCGTGGAGAAACCAAAGAAGGAGCACGTAGAGAAGCCTAAAAAGTCACACGAAACACCATCAAAAAAGGTCCTGCCTACGATACCTGAGAAATATGACCATAACTTATTAAAAGCCGGCTTAACCGCCGCAAACATCGGTCTGAGTTATTATATATGGCGATGAACAACCCCTACGTATCCGGAATGGATTGTGTTTATACGACTTACACAGGTGAGAAAAAATACTCCCAAGCATCTTGGGTTGATGTCACCGGGATGTCTGTGGACTTGAACTACTCGGAGAAGAAGCTGATAATATGCAGCATTTGTATTGGTACACATAGTCACGGCAACGTCGGTTTCCGGTTCCTGGATGAGAATGGCATACTACAGCCCATGCGTACGAAGACAAACAACAGGGAGCCTGCGCATTTCTCCGTAGAGCCCAACCCCCGTAGCGCCGAAAACCAATCGGTTTGGACTTTTCATATGGTTGCCGATTGCCATGGAAAAGTAAAGCAGCAAATACGCGTAGATGACACTGGGAAGGTTACGGTAAATAGCACACACGATCAAAGAGATGCTGTGTATAATCACGCAACCATTAGCACTTTGACGGTAATGAGTCTCTAAATATATGAACCCACACGCGAAGGAAGATTGGTTCCTTCATTACTTAGGGGAAGAGCTTTACACAGGCGATAAATGGTATGACGCCGGGCTGTGGGTGGAGGTCGGAGGCCTGGGATTAATCATGTGCACCATTACCATTAGCGGGTTGAATAACTGCAATGCCGGGTTTAGGATAATTGACGAGACCAACATATGATAGCCAATTGTCAATATGCGAAGCTTCAAGTTCGTCCCAGTGATAGTACCACGTATCCCCGGCATTTAGGCTCTGTTGCAATGAATGCCGTCTATGGCTCGACCGGACTGGTGGATGCCGCCTGGAATCATAAGACCATTAGCACTATGAGCGTTCTGCCGCTAACACCAAAATATCAAGGCGGCGCGAATACTATCTTTACGTATCCCCAGTCGAGGACGTCGAGGACACCCGACAAGCCTCCAGTAATACATCCGGATAAGATTAACCCTTCATCTTCTTCAGGAACACCACGCCGATAGCTACGACTAATATCCAAATGTTATTCCCCACGAACTTTAACAGTTCTCCACCGGCCCTAAGTGCCAAACCAATCACACTGCCGAGCAGCCCAGGCAAGCCGGCTGCCATCTTTTTTCCTAAGTCCGTCACCCCCTTGCCTACTGCCTTTACACCTGCGCCCGTAGCCTTAAGCGCGGACAAGATTACACCTACTACGGAGGAAATGGCGACTGCAATTGCCAGCGGAATGCCATATTTCATCAAAGCTCTTTTTATCTTTTCCTTGGTAGTAAGCCCCAACTCCCTTTCCAGGTTTCCCCTTTGCGCTTGTAATTCCGCAACTCTTTCCTGCAGGGTTTCTAATTCCCTTTGAGCTACTTCCCTTTCCTCTTCGGAGCGAGTTTGGTCGTCGATTATTTCCTGCTGCCGCTCTATTTGCCCTTCCAGGTCCTCTATGGTCTGCTCTCTTTGTCTTAGTTGCTCCTCCTTTACGATGATTTCCGTGTTTAACCGCCGCTCTTGCATTACCGAGGCTTCCAGCCGCTCACCCACGCGCCTAAGTTCGGCGTCTCTGTCTCCGATGTCTCTAACTGCGCGGTCGAAGTTTCTCCTAGCAGTATCCCTGTCGTGCAGTAACTTGCTAATGCGGTCCTTGTTGTCTTCATCTTCGCGTTCATGGGAATCAGTCATCAGTCGCATTTGCTTCATGTATTCCTCCTCCTTTTCATCCATTGCCTGCTTTAGGTATTCAACGTGATCGGCCGTTGCTTCCAGTTCGGAGTTTTTTTCATCTAATTGCCCTGTGAGTTCGTCGAGTTGTTCTCTGTACTCGCTTACGAGTCCTTGCTGCCTGCTTTCTTCCGTGCTGAGGGATTCTAAAGACTGCCGCAGCTGCAGTGCAGTGCTGCTGCCCGATGGCGTGCTTATTAGCCTCTCCTCTACGTCTTCCTTGGTAGCCTGTATTTTTGTGAGTTTTTCTTGTTCCTTATTCAGAACTCCAGTGATGGCACGCATTCTGTCAGTCATCACAGGGGTCTTAAGAGGGTGTCTCTGTAACAGCGTGCCACTCAATCTGTGCTCGAAAAATAGATTTTTTTTATATTCCTACCATCGAAAGTACTATCTATCCTCACTACAAAATTGCAGTTAGAGTATGTGTCAACAAGATGACGTCACAAATTGGGCTTAATTTTCTCAAATATCTCAAGAAATAAGCTTTTAAAACAAATTTTATTACCATATATTTATGATTACTAACAAACTGTAAATTTTAAACGGTGAAATTGTTTCGTGTCATTTACACTTTAATAATAGCAAATTTAGTAAAGAAATCCTCGCGCTTACTACTTACTGAGAAGTGTTCTTGTTTGTAGCGCTGAATATTTCTAACGTACATATTATTGATATCATTGTCAGTCATTTATCAGTCTCAACGTTTATATTTCCTTTAATATAAATTATCCATCATTTTCACTTGTGAAAAGGTATTTAGTCCTTCCGATATTTTCGAGCTGTACATGCTATCTTTTTTTTTCAAAAAATACTTTGCAGTCTTGACTGTTCTTCGGCTGAGACGACGATTTTTGCAACGGGTACAAACAAACTACAGAACGAGTGATTGTGAAAATTATGATCATACAGAAGTGGGGGTTGCGAGCACTGTATCCTCCAATAATTTTGAAGATAAAGAGCTACTCTGTAGATATGCTTCAAATAAACCATTATTATCATCAGTATTATTATTATCATTACTATCATCATCATCATTGATCATCATCATTATTATTACAACAGCAAATTCTTTGGTTACCTACATGCGTTCGCAGCTGATATTATTTTCAAGGCGATTTTAAAACAGTCAATCAGTACAGGGCTATTTTGATGTATATACACATATTGCTGTGGTCCAGATAATAGAGATTTAATTAAGCTTAGAGTCATATAGAAAAGAAATATGACCCAAATAATGCATTTCTCCAAGCTAAAATACATACACAAACTACTATTAGCTATTTTTCTCTTTTTTGTCTTTCCTTTTCTCATTCTTCCTTTCACTTTCATTTGTTCCTACTTTTTATTTTTTGATTTCATATTGATATAACTATATAATAATATAACGTAGTGACTAACCTTATCATGACTTACATACTTACTCACTCATTTTCTTTCTTTCTTTTCCTTCATTCCTTCCTTTCTTCGTTTCCTTCTTTCTTTCTTCGTTTCCTTCTTTCTTTTTCTTTTTCAATTAATTAAACCCTCTTAAGCTTCCACAAGTTATTTTTTTGATGCCTTCTTTAAAGCTGCATAGGCTAAAATCCATTTTTTACAGGAAAGAACTAACTAGAAGATATAAACGCCGATCTTCTTGGTGCAAGTGAATGCAACAAGTTAAGGACAGGCATGGCAATTTCATTTCTGAAATCATGTTCATAAATAATTCATAGTACAATATTTCATAATAAACGTCATTTGTTTATTTATGTATTTTATATTTATTTTTTTGCCTGAGTCCTTAATAGAGACGTTCTAGTCTAATAGCGCAGCGCAACCGTGACGTCATAAGAACGAAGACAAAGGCGAAATTCGGACAAACAAACTTACAAGTTCGCTTTCAGCAGATAATTTTCACACCCGATCGCAGTTGATCTTAGTTTACAGTAGGTTAATATTGTAATTTTAAGTAAAAATAATAAAATAGGTTCGTATAATCCTCGTAGCGGGTAAACAGAATGCAATGTTTGTCCGATTCTTTAAGCTATTTTGAGAATCATCGCGCTGCGCTATTCCCTGGTATTTAGTACAAAGATTCAGATTCAGAGGGGGGGGGGGATTGGGCTGGTGCAAATGGGGAGGGGACCATACCTTTTTGTTCAACCAAAATCGAGGGGCTGCATGAAATTATGCAGACATTTTTGGGGGTCATGCGTTTTTAGTCACCTATTTCAGGTTTGATATAGTGTACAAAGCTATTTAGTTTACATTTTCATAGCAAATTTAAAACATAGAATCTCGTGAATCTGAGAATGCTATGGAAAACACAGGTATCAGACACAAGCTAGTGGAGAAGGGAAAGGGTTTTCGGTGGGTAAAATGTTAAGGAGTACGAAAGGGTGTTTATAGAGCAGCCCACCCCTCCCTCTAATAAATGACCTATGAATAATATGTAACCTTTAACTAAAAACTAGAAATATTCAGCTCTACAGGCAAGAACACTTCTCAGTTTTGGATCGTTTTTAGCGTATTTCGAGATAAAGCAAAGATTTCTTTACTATAATTAAATAAACAAATAACAATTGACCTCCCGACCTCGAGATATGCAAATAAAGAAAATACACTAAAAATTGAAATTTCAAAATAGCTTATAGAAACACTATTAAATAAAGCCGTAGATCATTGAAATCTTTTGTAATGAAACAAATATCGTAAAATTAAGGTTTTTAATTCATCATATTATATTTTAGGTAATGGTATTGAGGATAATGTGCAAAGAAGTAGCCGTCACAGACTCAACGGCCTGTCGTGTCACGGAAGGAAATAACTGAAAATAGAACAATTTGAAACTTAGCTCATTTCGTAGAAACGCAATGTGCCGCAAATTTTATTGCACACATCTAGAAAATAGCTTCTTATCTCAAGGTTGAATGATGTTTTAGGACTGGGTTAGGTGCCACAAATGCGAAATTTGCAATATTCGAGGTCTCATAATCTTAGCTTTCCATGTCACGTCTTCAGTAGTCTCGATCAGTTAGGATTATTTATCAGAATTTGCGCATTCCAAAAAAAACTATCGCTGTTTTTATGCAGAAGTTACACCAGACTAAAGTTCTGAATAGAAAAATTAGCTTTCATGTGCAGAAAAATCCGAGAAAACAGATTTTGAAAGTAGCTATCTGCCGACCTCGAAAATCGGCGTCTTTCACTGATTTGGGGTCGATGGACAAAAATTCGCATAGCGGCTGGAAAATAGAATTTAGAACAATTCTAACTGCAATTTTGTAGTGAGGATAGATAGTACTTTCGATGGTAGGAATATAAAAAAAATCTATTTTTCGAGCCCAGATCGAGTGGCACGCTGTTACAGAGACGCCCTCTTAATGCCTTTGAGGAATGTCTCCTGTAACCTCATAGTTTCCTTGCTGGTTAAAGTGTGCATCAAGGATAAGTTAGGGCGACCCAGTGCCGTCGTTATTTCCTTTGGTAAGACATTTTTAAGTGCGTTAGACCTTTTGCTTTGATAAAAGTCGTACCACTTTTCCCTACCTACGTAACGCACTTGAATTTGCCCCTTAGGACCTTTTTGGAATTCGAAGAGGGTTTCGCTGGCATTGGGATACCTCTTACGTACGTCGGTAAGTAGCTGTTTGGGTACCGTTTCGCCAATAGCTGCTGTTAAAGTTGGAGGAATTCGGGGGTCGGCAAAGAACCTTCCTTTTCCATCACGGATGACGTAAACCTTGGCGCCGCTTCTAGCAAGCCTGCCCATAATCAATTCCCTGCCGTATTCGTCTTCTTCGAATAACAACTGCGCTTTCTCAGGATCCCACTCGGGTAGTAGTTCTTTAAGCCTGTCAAAGTCATCTGGCGGCTCCTCCATGGATTCGTTCATTTCCGCTTGTACTTTTCGCAGCCAGGCATCAGTAGGAGCTTCAGGAATAAGGCTTAAGTCGTCCAATCGCATGTAAGATGGAAGGGATTTACCGGGGTTTCCCCTTTTAAACCTGTCCATAAGGCTGCGTAAGGCGCCGCGGGCTTTTTTGCCGTACCTATAACGTAGCTTTTCAAAGAAGCCCGGCTCACTTGCCTCCGGCAGTAGGGACTCGTATTCTTCATCGTTAATATCGACTTGGCCTTCTTCGGTAAGGGGGTCAAAATCCGTTCCTTCTCCTTCCATTATATATGATAAGCTCAAAGTTAAATCTCAACGTATTACCTAAGCAGGTTGGCGGACTAAAAGCAGAACGCACCTTTCACCGGGTCACCTTTACTCCTTCTAGCGCCAAACCAGGAGAAACCTTGTATGTAGGCGTACCCCGTCTAACGGATAACTTAGTATTGGTGCCCGGAACGTTAGCGCTAAGGTTTGACCTAGCGGATCAGCCAAGTACGAAAATAGAAACTTACACAGTAAACAACGTAGGTCGCAACTTGGTGTCTAAGATGAGAATTAAGTTTGCAGGGGAATCCCTTTTGGACTTAAATAGGTACGACCTGTATACCACGTACAAAGACGTATGGTTGACCGCGTTTGACCGCGCACAAAGGATAGAACAAGGAATCGGAAGCGTTATCCTAAGGAAATTGCGAAGTGATACTAAGACAGCACCTACGGAAGCTAGCGGATCAACCGCAGTAGCAGACGCTACCAGATTAAAAACGGCTTATGGCAGCAAGTACGTGATTCCCTTCGACTTCGAAGTTATTTCTAACCACGGTGTGTATTACCCCAGGCAATTGTCAGAACTGCAGTTTGAAGTAACGTTAGCAGACACTACCAACATCCTAGAAATGGACACAGCACAGGCGGCACTTACTGGTAGTATTCATCCTTATTCTATCACCAATTTAGAATTACAGTACGAGACTGTATACAGCGAAGAACTAGCTCGAAGTGCGTGCATGGAATACAGCTCAGGAAAGGCATTCCTTTACGACCACGTAGTGATGTACAAGACTTTCAGCTTCCTGGACAAAACGGACGAGGTTATCAACCAAAGCATTAACCTCCCTCGAAGAAGTCTCACGGGGCTGATGTTGGTGTTTGCTAAGCGCGACAGTGAAGCCTTTCACAACCCCAACATTACCAAAGTGGGGGTAAATATCAACGGAGTACCAAACAAAGTCTACTCCCAGGGAATAAAGCCTGCGGATACGTACAGAGTGGCAATGCGTAAGTTTGGCGACCAGGTGTCTCTTGAGGAATTTTTCAAAGACAAGTACGCGTTATGGATTGACATGATCACGACGAACGATGAGAGTATGCATGGTCAGGGTCTGCGGCTGGTAAATACGCAGGACGGTATAACATTGGAGATCAAACGCACCAAGAACAGCAGTGCTGGCGATGCAGATAAGATAAACTGCTACATCTTTGTCGTGTCTGACGCGCAGTTAAGCGTAGAAATGAACCAACTTAAAAGCGTTGCATACTAGTTTCTTGAGCGCAGCGAAAGAAGGATTAAAATATTTCTCAGATATACCATGTTACGCATATTCGAAAACAACGATACCAAACTGCAATGCATAGTGCAAGGCGACAAACTGTACTTTAAAGCGAAGGAGGTCGCCTTAACGTTGCGTTACGAACGCCCAAAAGACGCAATTAAGGTACATGTTCGAGACAAGTACAAGAAAAAGCTGAGCGAGCTGCAGGTGGAGGTGAATCGCCTCCCCCATAACGCACAGCCAAATTCCCTGTATGTAAACGAATCTGGATTGTATCAGCTGATATTCAGCTCTAAGATGCCAACGGCAGAGACATTTCAGGATTGGGTTTTTGAGATCGTCCTACCCGCGCTAAGGAAGACAGGCAAATATGAAATTGAAAGGCGTTTTGACACCGCAAACAAACTGGTATTCAAACTAGAAAACGAATTCGACCTGCATAAAAAGGTGGTGGACTACATCCGCAGGTTTTACCCCCAAATGCTCGTGACCCCTGGTCTAGGCAAACTGCAGGACTCGGACGGCAAACGCATAAAGTGCTGGCAGAAGGGCTACCAACGCGGCCAACCCGACCTGCTCATCTTGAATGCACACGTGCAATACCGTGGTTTCTGCGTTGAGCTGAAGACTCCTAAAGGCAACGGGGTATTATCTGATAGTCAACGCCTGCTATTGGAAAGGTATGAGCAGAATGGTTACAAGGTGCTGGTAAGCAACGACTATGACGATATCTGCAGAGCCATCACAAAGTATGCACGAGGCATTCGCCTACCTTGTGCATATTGCTGCAAGCGTTTTAGGAACACAGACACTTTAAATACGCACTTAAAGATATTCCATAGAATATATGAACCAGGACAAATTCAATGAGCTAAAGTTTATACAAACGCACTGGAAGGATTTGGTTGGGGGGGGGGGGGGGGGGGAGATTTACGAGGTAAAGAATTACGTGGTCTTCGATGAGATCGACCGCCTGCGTTTGGTGTTGAAGAATAAAAAAAGGACGTACACCCTTTGGGCGCCCGATAGAATAAGGTACGCCATTGAAGGGCAGGATGTTACCCATGTTATGAGTCATGGTAAGAAGGATGGAAGATGGGTATTCGACGTGGTCAATTGGCAGCCTGAGTCTCCTCTGCACTCTTAAGTATCTGGGCTTTAGGGTCGGCTAAGAACCGATGTTCAGGAAATACACTGCCGCAATGAAGGCAGATGTATTTTTTACGCGGTTTTGGGGTCATACATTTTGCGGTGGGTTCGCACGTAATACATTCCATATACCTAAGACGATCATAAATCCCCCAAGGAATGCCATTGCGTGTGCTACCATATATCTAACCAGAATGTTAATATAGGAGGCAAAGGAGGTTAGACAATTGTTAACTGGACCTGGAAACTATTCTGAAAGGGCCACATAATGTTAAGATAGGAGGCAAAGGAGGTTAGACAATTGTTAACTGGGGTCTGAAACTCCTTAGAAACCCTCGTAAAATGTCAAGATAGGAGGCAAAGGAGGTTAGACAATTGTTAAATGGGGTCTGAAACTCCTTAGAAACCCTTGTAGAATGTTAAGATAGGAGGCAAAGGAGGTTAGGTCATTGTTAAACAATTAGGGATATGTTCCTCGTCTCTGACGCATCCGCAGCGGTCACACTCCTGTCTCCAATATTCTCTGTTGGTCCATGGGACTCCTTCGATACGTTTAAAGGAAGGAAAGGCGCGGTTCATCTTCCTATGGTAATCTATCCTATTTCTTAGGTATTCCTCTTTATGCTCACATCTGCTTAAGATATCTCCGCACTGGTAACAATCCACTCCTTCTAAATCATACGCCCTAGAAAGGAATCGGTAACTACCCTCATGTTTCTCCTTATGTGTCTGAAGGCGTTGGCGACTGCTAAGTACCTTACCGCAGAAACTACATTGAGTAGTCCTCCGTTCGCAGACGCCGTTTTTATGGTGTTGTCGCAGCCCTCGGACATGGCTGAATTCCTTATTGCAATCCCCACAGATCTTACTAGGGGATATGCAAACTTCCTTCCTTACGTGCTGCTGCATCTTTTGAAGAGTGCTGAATTCCTTGCCACAGTTCTCACAGGCCTTACTAACGGGCTTCTTTGTACAAACTCCATGCCGAACATGGTATTGCAGCCTTTGTTTGGTGCTAAACACCCTCTTACACATCAGACAGTCCATATATACTTAACAATATCTTATCCTCCATTTGGCACACATTTTAACATTCTGAGGGGGTTTCTAAGGAGTTTCGTACCCCAGTTAACAATTACCTAACCCCATTTGACTCACATCTTAACATTCTGAGGGGGTTTCTAAGGAGTGTCGTGCCCTACTTAACAATATCTTATCCCCCATTTGACACGCATCTTAACATTCTACATGGGGTATTTCATGAAATCCTGAACGGACTCCTTAGCCCACGTTGCCATCGTTATTAAAGCGCCAAACCGTTCTGCGCGCTTCAGACCGCACATTTCATCGTACAACTCCTGCACGTGCTCCTTCAGTCGTTCTATCTCCTCCCTTTGCGCCTCTATTGTGTCTGACCTCTTCTTGACAAGGCTGACCATCTTTTCTACTGCTTTTGTAGGCTCCATCTATATAAATGAACCCAGATCACATGCCTTGTAATGCTCTGATAGTAGGACCCACCGGCTGCGGAAAGACCCAGTTTGTAGTAGAGCAGCTATTGGGGCCCTTTATCTTAGACCCTAATGAGTTATCCAACCACCTTAAGTTCTGGCATCGACAATTCCCTAAAGATACGCAAACCCTTTTGATCTTAGACGACATCGCCTGCGGGGACGACGTAAAAAAGCGCACCTCCGAGTTGGTGAAGCTTGCCTTTAGCGGCAGACATGACAATATCAGCGTTTGGTTGCTCTCCCAGCAGCTTACCAGTGTCTCTAAGCCTTTTAGGGAAAACATAGGTTCACTTGTCGTATTTTATACTCCAAGCAAGTCCGATTTGGAAACCATCCTCTCTGACTACGGCGGTGAGATATCCAAGGAACAGTTGCACGAATACATGCGGCATTTAAAGACACACCAACATTCCAAGATGATCTTCTCTTTGAGGTTTCCGTATTCCATTAAGCCGCCCTTGTTAGTAAGACCACGAATGCCGTAGCAGACTCCGCTATTAAGCTGGCCACTAAATTGCTTGGGCTTGCGCTGCCCATAGACGACGTGGAGGCACTTCAGAAGGACATAAGTGAAGACTATGTCATATCCCAAGAACTTAAGATAACCTGCGGGTGGTTGTCTTTGAAGTGCGGTAAGTTAATGGCAGTCGCATCTTTGGGACTTCACGTAGCTCAACACGTTGACTTGAAGGAGGTACTGGTGTCTTGGAAGGACTACAAGAAAGATAAACAAGTCGATAGGATATTCCGCGCTGCACTTGCTGAGGTACCTAGTCAAGTCGATGTAAGTCCTTCTGAAGTCATTCACAGGACTTAGTCAAGTCGTTGTCAAGTCATGGTCAAGTCGTCGTCAAGTCATTATCAAGTCGTCGTCAAGTCATCATTAAGTTACTTGTCAAGTCCTTCAGGTCCCTTAATATAAGATGAGTGACACCGAACAAAAGACCCAGGAATCACCTAAGGAAGAGGCGAAAATTACCAAGCCCAAAGCCCCCGGTAGAGTCGCTGCGGGGAAGAAGCTCGCTGAGATGAACAGGAAGAACAAAGCCAAAAAGGAAAAGAAGGAAGAGGAGGACGAAGGTGAATTCTTTATTAATCCAGTGTACGTCATTGGCGCGTTGGGACTCGCTATAGCAGCAGGCAGTCTCTACTTACAGTGGCGGGCTACGAAGCCAAAAGTGGAATTCAAGGCCGTGCACGTAACGCAGGAGCCTAAAAGAAGCAGAATACCCGAGATGGAATAACCTTCTCGCTTTGTAATATAATGTCGTCAGCATTAATGAAAACAGTCGAAGAAGCAGCTATTATTACTTCCATCGTTGCGGGTATTGGTTGGGTAGGTAAGAAAGTGCTCAAAGAAGACTTTACTGAAGACCCGAGCAAGAGCTTCGCTAATTTTGCTAAGATGACCGCCGCTGTAGGTGGGGCTGTAATGTTAAAGGACTACCTACAGAAGGAGAAGTACCTGCCTAAGATATAATGGTCAGCGTTGTTGCAGGTGGAGTCATTGCAGCGTTAGCATTCACCGGATCTAATTATGGTGGTCAATATTTGGATAGATTAGTTAGAGGCAACAAAAGCGATGCTGAGCGGAAAAGGCATGACTTAGCGCTGGAGAAATATCAGCGAGACGTGGCAGCTTCGAATGAAAAAAGACAAGCTTACAGGGATTGGTTGGATAAGAACTACCAAGACAAGATGCAGGCGGATACGAACTTCGAAAATACGGACTACGCCTTTAAACTTTATGCACAAACACACCCAGAGTTTCACATGCAGAAGCCTTCGTTTAAGAATTACTACCAGCCGTCGAAGAAACAAAAAGACAATGAGCTGGTATTCGTAGGAGTTGCAGGGCTGGCAGGAGGTGCCGCCTTGTGAACCAGATGAGTTTTGTAAGCTAAAACGTTACAACAATTGCCTTGTATTGGAAATATTATTTTTGACAAACTAAAGATCGATAGGACTTGAACTGTTTTCTAATACTGTGAAAATTGTATGATTCACGCATATCTCATTTTTAAACAGTAGTGAATATCGACTAGTGACTGTTTTCCCACCTATACCATGCATTGTGCAATTTTTATTATTCACGACATCCAAAAAATATTGCTGTGCTTCAAGGACTTAAACAAAATTGAATATAGCAGTGTAAAGCCGTTTTTTGTTCATTATCATTTTTGTTAGGAAAGTTCAACAGTTCTCTCAGCCATAAAAGCCACAAGCTCAGTAGTGCAAACAGCATGTGCACACTTCATTAGCATGCTATTTCACAGGGCAGCTCATTTGCATGTAAACATTGCTTATGTGATATCGCTCTATTGTATTGTTTCTATTGTATTAGAGTACATGTACAAACCCTAAAAGCTTGCAAAATTTTTCACTATTTATAAATATTACAAATTAAAATATAGAAAACAAAATAATTACGAAGTGAAAAAACATTCGACAGCCGGACGCGATCTTCAAATGACTAAATGTCCACAGTCAAATAATTAAATGGTTTAGTCAAATAATTGGCATAAAATATAACTATACATTACTGTTTATGATCCACGCAATTTGTACTTATATCGCATATTTGTTTATTATTTCTTTCGTTTTCAATTTTGATTTCTATAATTTGTAAGCTTGATTTGTTGTTATCGCTAAATCTAAAGTAGTTATTGCATTATTGATTGACTATTAATTTATACAATTGTAATATTTATATATAAAATGAAATGTAATAAAATATTTTTTTTAAATCCTCTCGTGCATAAATGTCTAAATACGGATTGCAGCAGTTGCGTGAGGATATGAATGAAGTGAATAGTAAAGTGAATAGTGAATTGAAGTATATAAACCACACAATCATGAAAAGTAGCGGCTTGATAAAAAATCAATACGGCTTTTATTGATGCGTCTATAAGCCTTTCTTATTATGAGTATAAGTCTCTTATTCATGAGTATAAGCTACCAAAACACGAGTATACGTTACTCGTATACTTGAGTTTCAGATGACTTAAACTCAACGGAAACAGAGTGCGGTTTTTAGTGCGTTTCCGTAGTTTACGGTAAAACGGAAACATGAGATTACGACACGTTTACGTCAACTTATACAAATGAATAAGCAACGGAAACGTTAACTTATCCTTACGATTCCATCAGCTTTCCGTTGACTGAAATTTAGGATTTCGCACTGTGTTGGCGTATTTAGTTTGAGTGACGCGAAGCATGAGCGTCTAATATATAATGATCGTCTTTTTGGAAAGCGATAAGAATAACTTTACCACTTATTTGAATCTCCCCATCAAAGCCCATACGGTTCGGTTGGTCAGTTGCTCTTTGTACAATTCTTGGTATAATTTAATCAATGGCATGGTCACAGCGTATAAGGCGCCTAACTATCAAGGCGTAATGCTACCAGATGGACATTACACGCCAATCACCCTTGCTAAGGAGCTCGCCAAGCGCGGTTATACTCTCACCACAGGGTTGCCGCACGAAATGACCTTCAAACATAATCTTCCTAACAATTTCTCGGTAACCCTAGGAAAACGTGACGCATTGGGATCTTTACTAGGTGTCTCAGGCAAGGAAATTACCAACACAGCAGTTCCCGTAAGTTGGAAAGTTGCATCCTCTTACGAAGTCTATTGCGATTTGGCCCACAGTTACAGCAATGGCGAAAAGTCCACTCTTATGTCTAAGTTTTCACCCAAAGGTAATCCATTCTACCTGGTAGAATACACACCCATTTCTTTAAACTATGACTTGCCTTGCGATTTGGTAGAAAGCATAAACATTACCATTAAAGTAGATGGAAAGACGGTGGATTTCAACGGACGTAAGATCAATCTTGTCCTATCCTTCACATAATGGGTCGAACTGAGGACAAACTCGAAAGGATTTACTACGGGCCCGAAGGCTATTGGAGAGGAGTGGCGGCTATCAAGAAACTCGCAGCCGCAGCCAGGGTATCCGACGAAACGGCTAAGAATTGGTTAAAGAAACAAACTATCTGGCAGGTTTATCTTCCCGTGCCTAAGTACATTCCCAGACCCAGCTTTACCGTAAATACCCCCAACGAAGTTCATCAGGCAGATTTGCTTTTCTTACCGCACGACACGGTGAGAAGAAAGACCTATAGATACGCTTTGACCGTGGTTGATATCGCAAGCAGATACAAGGACGCCGAACCCATAACCAGCAAGGATTCTGGGGAAGTCGCAGAAGCCCTAGGTAGAATTTATAAGCGCGTTCTGAAATGGCCAAAGCTGCTGCAAGTGGATGCGGGGACGGAGTTCATGGGCGTGGTTACCAAGACCTTGAAAGACCACGACACTAAGATAAGAAGAGCGATATCTCTACGGACCGGGCGAATTTGAAGGAGGATCCAAAAGAGCTACGGATCCTAATTGGTCTTTGGAAACTTACCATATCCGAAGCGTAATAGCTAAGAAGGGTCAGCCCATCTTGTATTATCTTCATGATGGTCCCACGCGCGGGTTCGTCAAAGAAGAACTGCTTATTGTGTGATGTCCTAATGCTATCGTATGCACTCCGTCATCGCACATCCATCGCTTACCGTCAAATGCAGACAGTGACACCTTCTCCTGCGTGACGTTATGTATCTGATGACCATAGCTGCGCAGGCTGTTCATCTTGTGCCGCTGTTCCTTGCGGGTCTTTAAGACCTTTAAGTATGACTCGTGGGTTATGTCCTTCTTAACGACGTATTTTTTAACGCCTTTGGCTTTCTTTTCTACGCCGTCCAGATTTAGCACACTGTACATCTTTGGTTTGAGACCCACGTACTCTACTATGGGTTTTCCTAACATCTCGTCCTTCATCTTCCCAATTACCTTCTTGTTCTTTGCGCTGTAAAGGAAGTGCTCCTTCGGATAACCGCTGGTGTCGTACTCGTCTATGTCTTCGACGCAATCCTGGTAGACGTCTTCCGTTTGCACTTCTAGAATCAAAGAGTCGGTGTCTGTGTACAGGAGGTGACAGCGGTCTCCGTACTTTGGCTTTAGTTTGTCGTAGTAGAACTCATACATGAGCAACTTGGACAAATCCAGCACCGTAAACCCCGTGTATACAGGTTTATTCAGGAGCAGATTCGCCTTCTTCATGTGAATCACATAGAAGTTTAACATTTCTACGTACCTGACAAATCCTGGCTGTGACACGTATGCTTCAGCTTCCTCTTTGGTGCTGACTATTTTTATGCTCACGCGCTTGCGGATATTCTCCATTGTCTTCCCAAATACGGTGTTGTTCATTACTTTAAATAGATTCTTTTCAAAGTCATTCTTAGCTGCGGTCCGTTTCTGTGTGTTAAAGTCAATGTAGGAACGCATCCATGGTTCCTGCGTGAACTTCAACACGCGGTGAATCTTCTTTACGCGCATTCCGTGGCGTACGTAGAACTGCAGGTTGCGGTAGTGGACAACGTACTTCGTTTTATCCATAAGGTTCATCGTCAGCTTCCTGTACGGTTTGTATCTGGGACACATCTGCTTCTGCAGCGGTGACAGCTGTTGGAAGGGTATCTCTATTGCTTCTGGTGCTAAGGGGAATTCGTCGTGTTCGTCGTGTAGGTGCTCTGGGTACTCCAGATCCACTTCTAAAACGTAACCCTTGTCTTCCTCCTTTCCTACTTGCATGTAGAAGTCTATGGGTCGCACGGTGTCCCATTTGAAGTCTCTCACAGGCACGTACTGTGACATTGCCCAACCGTAAAGGTTGTTTGCGTCCAGGTAGTAAATGTAGGTGGTTGGTTTCTCTGGGTCATACTCGACTGCAGGATTGTTTGCGCGGGCATAACGTCTGCTGGGCCCGCAAACGCCACCACGAATACCGTCTTCCATAAACCGGTACATATCGTATTCCGTTAGGAGATCCAGTTGCGCGTTTGTCTTCTTTAACAGCGCACTCCAGCTGAGTCCGGGAGCTGTGTAGAAATTCGCGGGATCCAACCCGTAATATTCGATAGCCATCTTTCGAAAGCTTTGGAAAACATCTGCGAGCAGCACTACGTCTGAACGTAGGTAAATGTCGTGGTAATCCCCCATGTTCTCACAGGAGTACTTTTCCCACACGTCTAACGCATGCTGGTACTCTTCGTCCTTTATGCCGGACTCGTTTAGGGTGCTGTAGAAGCAATCTTTGCTGGGCAAAGATTCTTGAAAGCGCTCCCAGGAATCCATGTATTCGTATGGGTAGACTCCTTTCCTTTCCGCGCCGTATTTACTGGAAATGGGAAAGTTGGTGTTGTACTTTACGAGGTTTGCTAAAGAATCTGCCATAAATTGCTGCGAATCTAAGAACTTTAGCTTACCAACAGTTACGGACATGTAACGCTCTTTGTTGTTAGGTATGCATTTGACGTCGGATCCGTCTGTTCCCTGAAGGAGTAAATGGGAGTCGTAACCGCGGAGGTTGTGAAAGAACACGGGAATCTCCATGTCTGGATTTACTTTGAAGTTTATATTGCATTTCCAATGGGCCGCTCCTCTGTATTTACCCGTGATGTGGCAGTGATCCCTAACCTTATCCACATAGAAGTCTTCAACGAATGCTTTATGGCAGTGAATGCAGTTCGTGGAGGGCTTTCCTGGCTTCTCACCTTTCTTAGCATACTTCCCGCATTTAAAATGAGCTTCTCCTAAATACTTTCCATCTTCGTTCCACGCTTTCTTTGCTTGTCTTCCAAACTGAAGAAGCGTATGTTGACAAATGTGGCATTTCTTTGCCTTGGTAAAAGCCTCCTGGTTCTCTTTGGTAAATTCCATTTTCTTTGGACATCTTAATTGTTCTCTTATCTCCTCCTCCTCTTCTCGCAATGCTTCTAGAAACTTATTAGCTGCGTTCTTACCTCGGTAAATCACAGGAGGGTTTGCTTTACCATCTGATCTGACTACTATGTAACCAAAGGAGCAGATCTCGTGTAATCCTACCTTATTCGTGGCACCACTTTTCTGCTGTTCTTTTGTAAACAACGCTTCGAAGTCTGCGTATATCACGTAAGGCACCTGCATCTGCTTTTGATGGTCTGCGTATGAAAGCTCTTTGTTGGCGGGCATCTGGATCCGTTGTGCCACTTCTTCAACTCCTAGGCAGATCTCGTCGTGGTTCTTTAAGGCTTTTAGGGAGGTAAATGACAATAAGCAGCAGTCGCAGAAGTAGTTTTTACCTTTGTGCTTAGTATGTCTGTAAAATAACCTGCTGATGTGCTTAACCCATGAGTAGTGCCCGCCGTGGTAGAAGAGATGTACGCGCTCTCCTTTACTCTATGACAGGACTAACGGTACTATCGTTTGGTCTCTGATTCCATAAACGTTAATTGCTAGATCATTTTCCTGCTCGAATATCGGTATGTCTATCAACTGCATGGGAAATTCCACACCATCCCACTCTAAATCGTCTGTGGGGTACTTACTCGTCCTACAGGGATCCTTCTCTGCTGAGTACAGCGCGGATCTTATTGCCCACATAAAGTATCGAATGTCTTCATTCTTCACGTTTACAATAGCTTTCTTCCTTTCTACCCACGCTGGTAGTGGTACGTAACTTCCTCCTCGTATTGGCACGTACCTTGCCATGCTAACCTCCATACCTTCTACCTCCTCCACTGTCCAACCTGATCCTTCCTTGGTATAGTTAGACAACGACTCCATAATTGCTTCTAAGGCTTCACTGAGTGACCTATCCAAATTCGTGGATTCTAATATGACTAACGACTTCGATCGCAACATTGCTGCCGTCGTCACCTCGTCTTTTGATAGGCTTACCTCCACCATTATGCTTGCTTTCAACGTTCCTAATTCCTCTAAACCTTTTCGGAGAGTCCTTTTAACCTTCCTTTCTGACTGACGCCAAAACTGTCTAACGTCAATCTCACCGTTACCGGGTATCGACACCGTTTCGAAGTTGCTTTGGGATTCCACCTATATAATAGGAAAAATTTTATGCTTCATTCCAAACCCTTTTCAGATCGTCGTAGTCATACTCACAATCCTGACAATGCCAATACAATTTAACCTTCGTATCGAACTTCTTACCACATCCGCATGCATAGCTGCTCATGCATTTCGTCTTCATTTTCAAATGCTTCTTCAAATCCGCTTCTTCCTTAAAAGTTCTCTTACATTCTTCGCACTCCATATATAGACTAACATATTTGCGCTGTTACCCTCAACCACACTTGGAATGGGGATTGTCCGTAGGTGGAATTTTGACACGGGTCTTGCCCGTGTTGAGATTGCGCTGAAACCCCCATTCCCTATACTACTGAAGAAATATAAAAATATGAAATTTGTAAGGATTAAATCGGAAGAAATATAGAAAATATAAAATTTGTAAGGATTAATTTGAAGGTAATGCAGGGAATAGGGGAAATATGCTGCATATGGCCATGGCACGAGTGGAGGGGGGCGGTGTTGATATGATGTATCAAAAAAGAATTTGATTGTGTAAATTTGTATGATGAGCTCTCGTGTAGGTAAAACAAAAAGTGTATGGATGTTAGAATTAGCACCCTATCTTGGACTTATCATCAGCGGTGAAGATGGAAGATAGCGATGGAAATCGACGTGTTTCAAGACTCTTAGGGCCAGGTTGGGATTGAGTTTTGGTGGGTCATGTTATTTTATGTTCTCATTCTTGGGGCCACGTTACTTTATGCATTTGAAAGAATAGAGCCACAAGGAAATATGCCATGGGAAATTACCTTCAACTAAAAACTAGAAATATTCAGCTCTACAGGCAAAAACACTTTTCAGTTTTGGATCTTTTTAGCATGTTTCGAGATACCATTAAAAAGCGAGGATTTCTTTACTAAATTTGTTATAAGAAGATATGACTAGCTAAAAATTAGTGTGAGCTGTGTCGGTGTTTCTAATGAAACAGTAATGATAAAAAAGTAATTTATAAATTAATTATTATATGGTTATAATTCAATAGGCAAATAACGATTGACCTCCCGATCTATTGATATGCAAATTAAAAAAATACTGTGCGGTGGAATTTCAAAACAGCGTATAAAAACACTATTAAATGAAGCCGTGGATCATTGAAATCTGTTAAAATGGAACAAATATTGTAAAGTTAAGATTTTAAATTCATCATATTATATTTTAGGCAATGGTATTGAGGATAATGATCAAAGAAGTAGCCGTCACGGAATTAACGGCCTGTCGTGTCACGCAAGGAAGTAACTGAAAAAAGAACAATTTGAAACTTAGCTCATTTCGTAGAAACGCAATGTGCCGCAAATTGTATTGCACACATCTAGAAAATAGCTTCTTATCTCAATGCTGAATAGAAAAATTAGCTTTCATGTTCAGAAAAATCTGAGAAAACAGACTTTGAAAGTAGCTCTCGGCCGACTTCGAAAATCTGCGTCTTTCACTGATTTGGGGTCGATGGACAAAAATTTGCATAGCGGCTGGAAAATAGAATTTAGGACAATTCTAACTGCAATGTTGTAGTGAGGATATATAGTACTTTCGATTATAGTAATATAAAAGAAATCTAGCCCAGATCGCATGTTGTGTTCCGCATGTTGCTTTTTATGGCATCCTTGGGTTTCATTCCCGTAGCCCTGGCCGCCTCGTTGTTTAAAGCCGACGACCTGGCGGAGTCTTTGAGTCCATTCCTTGTTGCGTTTGGAGGGATATTCCAGCTCTTTCCAATACTGGCATCCAAAGAGACGCTCGGTCAGGATCTTATTGAATCTTTCGACAATGCTCTCACCCCTGTGCTTCTGTGCCCCCCAGCTTCGGCTCTTATAATATTGGTGCTGTGGTATTTCAAGGTTTAGGTAACCACGCCCATGAACTCCGTCCCCGCATCCACTTAAAGCAGCTTAGGCCATTTCAAAACGCGCTTATAAATCTTACTTAGGGCTTCTGCGACTTCCCCAGAATCCTTACTGGTTATGGATTTGGCGTCCTTGTATCTGCTTGCGATCTCGACTACGGTCATAGCGCATCTATAGGTCTTTCTTCTCACCGTCACGTGTGGTAAGAAAAGCAAATCCGCCTGATGAACTTCGTTGGGGGCATTCACGGTAAAGCTGGGTCTAGGAATGTACGGGAAGATAAACCTGCCAGAGGGTTTGTTTCTTTAACCATTTCTTAGCAGTTTCGTCTGATATCCTGGCTGCGGTTGCGAGTTTCTTGATAGCCGCCACTCCTCTCCAAAAGCTTTCAGGTCCGTAGTAAATCCTCTTTAGTTTGTCCTCAGTTCGACCCATTATATGAATTCTAAAACAAGATTGATCTTGCGCCCGTTGAAGTCCACCGTCTTTTCATCCACATTGACAGTGATGTTTGGGCTTTCTACCAATTCGCAAGGCAAGTCATAGTTTAAAGAATTGGTCGGGTATTCTACCAGGTCAATTGGATGACCTTTAGGCGGAAACGTAAATAAATAAAGACTTTATTTTAACAGGGTAGCCCTTTCAGCAACTAGGCTGATATCCATAGGGGCCCTAGACATTAAATGAGAGGGCTTTCCATTGCTGTAGCTGTGAACCAAATCGCAATAGACTTCATAAGAGAGCGCAACTTTCCAATTTACGGGAACTGCCGTGTTGGTAATCGATTTGCCTGAGGCACTTAATAAAGATCCCAATGCGTCAAGCTTTCCAAAAGTTACTCAATAGTTTGGCATATTATGCTTGAGGGTCATTTCGTGCGGCAATCCCGTGGTGAGTGTATAACTAATTAGCTAATTCTTTTGCCAGTGTGATGGGGGTGTAATGTCCATCGGGCAGCAGTTCACCTTGATAATTGTTAGGCGTTTTGAGCACGGTGACCACGCGTACGATCAGGTTATACCAAGAATTGTACAAAGAGCAACTGACCAACCGAAGCTTATGGGCTTTGATGGGGGGATTCAAATACGTGGTAAAGTTATTCTTATCGCTTCTCAAAAAGACGATCATTATTTATTACACGCTCATGCTTCGCGACACTAGGCTAAGTACGCCAAGGCGGCACCTCCTGCTAACCCTGCGATACCAACAAAGACCAACTCATTGTCTTTTTGTTTCTTCGACGGCTGGTAGTAATTCCTAAACTGTGGGTGTGTCTGTGCATAAAGTTTAAAGGCGTAGTCTGTGTTTTCAAAGTTATTGTCTGCCTGCTTCTTGTCTTGTTAGTTCTTGTCCAACCAATCCCGGTATTTTTGTCTCTTCCTATTCCAAGCCGCTACGTCCCGTTGATACTTCTCCAGCGCCAAATAATGCCTTTTCCTCTCAGCAGCGCCGCTTTGATCGCCTCTGACTAATCTATCCAAATACTGGCCACCATAATTTGCTCACTTGAATGCTAACGCTGCAATGACACCACCTACGAGTACGCTAGCCATGCCTATACTTTAGGAAGGTACGTTTCCTTTTGCATGTAGTCCTTAAGGGCAATGCTGCCTGCTACTGCAACAGTCATCTTAGCAAAGCCAGTAATGATCTTGTTTGGGTCTTCAGTAAAGTCTTCTTTGAGTAAACCCTATAGTTTTTCCGACGGCAAGGCCGAAGCCAGTGCTATCAATTGGTACGTCCATATATTTAATCCATGTAAGGAAGGCGGCTCCTCTTGGGCGGCTCCTGCGCCACATGCACGGGTTCCGCTTTTGGTTTCGCAGCGGCGTTCCACTGAAAGTAAAGACTGCCTGCGGCCAAAGCAAGTCCTAATGCTCCAATGACGTATCCTGGATTGATATCCAAAGAAAAAGGCCCATCTTCTTTTTTTTCCTTTTTAGCCTTGTTCTTCCTTTTCATTTCGGCGAGCTTCTTCCCTGCAGCGACTCTGCCTGGGGACTGTCTGGTGTTTTTGGTGATCTTTTGCTCCTCTTCCTTAGGCTGCTCCTCTGTCTTTGGTTCGGACATTTATACTACGGACTTGAAGGACTTGATAAGTAACTTAGCGATGACTTGGAAATGACCTTGGCGCGACTTAGGTAAGTACTTGAAATGACTTAGGTAGGTACGATTGCCTTCTTTCTTTCTATCCACGTTGGCAGCGGTACGTAACTTCCTCCTCGTATTGGTACGTACCTTGCATTGCTAACCTCCATACCTTCTACCTCCATCACTATCCAACCGGATCCTTCGTTTGTTATCATTCGCACCGTCTTCCTC